>VWZE01010332.1:0-18443 GCA_013396675.1 Eubucco bourcierii
TCATCAGGCCCCATGGACTTGTGCACATTCAGGTTATATTCAGTGTAATTTTCTCTATTAAAATATTCCAGTTAGCTCAAACCAGCACACTGTGATTCTGTGATTAATGCCCCATGTAATCTTTTAGATTTCTCTTGGCTAACATTTACCTCTCCTTTCTGACTAAGGTTGTTCTGTTTTTCCTGACATGATAATTAACTGTATATAATACCCATTACAAAGTGTGTATTTTGGTCCACTCCTAGAAAATGCACTGCTTTGAATGTAAGGACAGATTGCTGTTCCTTTCATTGTTTTGTTAGCATTCTTCATATTGCTTCATTTCATCCATCCAACTTGAATAAAAATTCCACTGTATTGAAAAAGTTTGCCTGCCTCCAGGAACTGTGCATAATCTTTAACATAGCTTGAAGTAATTAAGAAGCTAACGAAGCTGATAAAGTGTGAAATTATGCTTGCTACACTGAGTACAGTTCATGGCAGGACTGTATTAAACATGGGCCCTTTTCTTAAAGCTTTGTCTCCTTATTTCTCTGTTTATTCCCTGTGTTTCAATGGTAAATTCACCTTGGGTAGAGAGAGCCTGGTTTGCTCTATCATGAATTGTATAGCGCTGTTTTATATTCCGTGCTCTTGTCTCAGTAACAGGAGAGGGACTTTTTAATTTGCAAGTAGCTGAACTGTTTACTAGAGATGCTGAATGCTTCAGCATGTGAAACTGAGGGCTTTGGTGCATAGATTATGGGAAATGCTACGACTTGCTGTTTTTCTGAAAATGTCTTTTATGGAGTACATGAATATCTGAAGAAAATTCTGTCATATACAGTAATTAAGTTCACCGTAGAAGTTTAAGTAGGTGTGGATTTTAGTACCATATGGATTGAATGTATGATTATTATTGATTGAATGATTATTGTCAATTCTGTCTCTCAATTCAGTTCTTGATGAAGCTGACAGAATTCTAGACATGGGCTTTGCTGATACAATGAATGCAATCATAGAAAATCTACCTAAGAAACGCCAGACCTTGCTTTTTTCTGCAACACAAACTAAATCTGTGAAGGACCTTGCAAGATTGAGTCTGAAAGATCCAGAATATGTCTGGGTTCATGAGAAAGCCAAATTCAGGTATGCTAGGATAATGTTTTGCTGTGGGGTTAAGGAGGAGGGGAGTGGAATGAGTGTTCAAACAGACAGTGATCCTGCTTAACTGCTGCTCTGACTGTTGAGTCGTGAACCAGAAGTTACCTTGTGCATCTTCCTCCTTCCCTCAGGCATCTGATCCTGTTCGTGCCTTTCTGAAAGCAAGGAGTTTCCAGAAAGGAACAGTAGTTCTGACTGACTGATTCCTGGGAGGCTGAAGCTGCACTTCTTTTGTGGCTTCTCAGAAATCTTTTTAGAATGGATTTCCTTTTATTTTTTTTTCCTCAGAGAGGATCATAGTTTGGATGGTGTAGTGTCCTGGGTGTAACAGCACTCACTTCTGAACTGCTTGGTTTCCTTGCCTCCCAGCATACATTCTGACTGTGCAGAACCATCACATGTGTTGCACATGGTTCTTCTGTGGGCTGTACCCCACTGGGCAGGTGCACAATGCTTACATATCCAAAAGAGGGCATGTGGCATTAGTTCATTATGATAGACCTGCGCTCATGAAATAAATTGTCCCACCATCCAAGTTGGACTGGAATGGGAGGCCCTTGCTAGAAGTGAAGTACATGGTCTGACAAACTCAAAACATTTCATATCACTAAATGAAGAAATGTATACAGTGTTTTTTTGGCACTCTTTTTTGGGTGGGGGAAATCTAGATGAACATTATTTACTATTTTGCATTTCTGTGGGCTCAATCACCTAAGGGTCACATTTCTTATGAACATGTATGATACTTTTTCAGTTCTCCTATGAAATATCCATATATTTCCATATGTAAAATGCAAGAGGAAGGTGGAGCATAGTGATAAAAATTACTTTCTTAAGGGCAAATGAGAAATTGTCAGCAAAATGAACAGCAGAACCAGTTTAAATCTTGAGGCAGTTTTAACTATTTGGTTTATTTCTTTACTAGGCTGCAAGTACTTTTTTTAAATTGGCAATACTATTAAAGGCTTGACTGCCAGGGAAAAAAACGTGTGCTTAATATCCTCTCAGGAGAAGAGGATGTACAAACCTAGTATGGAGTCTTCATTTTGAGTACTGACTTACATACATCTCACCTTTTTTGTGAAGTCTGTTTTAAAGTATGTTTAATTTTTAAAAATACTTGGAAGAGAGTGCAATTAGATAATAAAATGAATCAACAGAAGAAGTGTCAATTTGCTTTAGAATTTACTGCCTTGGTATATAGTAGGTTATTGCCTTAGGGAAGCAGTTTCCTATGAAAGACTTAGAAAGTGAAAGGCACTGTGGTGTAATTAAATTGAATAGCAGAATAAAAACTGGAGGAGTTTCTTGTAATTTCATCCTCCCAAGTGGTCACCTTTAGTGAAATGATTTTGAATACCTTTGGCCTGCATAGAGCGAAGTAGAGAGGAACTGTAATAGATGAGCATTTAAATAGATTTCAAGGGCAAATATGCCAAAGAATTTGTTTTGTTTTGTTTTAATTTTGTAAGGAATGGAAAGGTGAGTTAAGATGGCACTTCAGAGCTTTACAAAGTCACTTTGCATGTCAGGATGTAATCAGTAGAAGTACATCAGTGGTGGGGTTTTTTTTTTGTTTGTTTTTTTTTGTGTGGGTGTGCATGATTTTGACATTACCTTAAGCAAGAATGATGCTTTAATAGGATTAATGGAAAAAAAATGTATTTTAAGTCAAGGCAATTTGAGTGTCGCTCCTTAGACATGGAAAGAGCAGTAAATTAATTTAGAGGCAACGTCAAAAGTTGTCCACCTCTCCCTACTGGCTTTTGGTAAGGAAATTGATTCATCTTTCAAGGGCAGCTTTTTTCATGAAACTGCCAAGACTTGTTTTTCAGACTGGGAGAGCTTTTCAGCCTGACTCTTCTCTTCTTCTTCTCCTTTTTCTGGGTATTTGTCAGATGCTCTTAAAATAAAGGTCAGGCATTGTGTACCTGTATATTCTCTCTCTTCCCTTCTTTTTCTCATTTTAATGATTTGAGAACTAAGGGAATCTAAATATACTCTTGGGGTTTGTTTTCAGCACGCCGGCAACTTTGGATCAGAACTATGTTGTTTGTGAGCTTCAGCAAAAAGTAAACATGTTATATTCTTTCCTGAGAAGTCACTTGAAAAAGAAGACCATTGTGTTTTTTTCAAGCTGTAAAGAGGTATGGCTATTCCACCCACACCCCTGTATGTAGCATTTTAAAACTTGAAAAATGAAGATATTCATGTAGATGTCAGAGTGTCAGAGAGGTTTGATTCTGGACTAGTTTGCAACAGGGATTTGGGGAAGGAACCAAATAGCACCTACTGCTGTAAGCATGTCATGCAGGTTCTGACTGCTGGGAGGGTTAGTGGCCCAGGCTCAATGCAGAAAGGTCCTGGAGGACCTCAGCGTACTCAGACATATTTGTGCATGGCTGTTAAAAATGTGTGCTAAAAAATATGTCACTAAGGGCAAGGTGTTTGTCAGTTTTGTTTCATGATACATTTCATAGTTGGATTACAAAATACATTAGTAGTTGTACCTACTTTCTTTACAAGCCCTTAAAGTACTGGTATCAAAGATTATAACTGTGAAGTAGTGCAGGGAAGGGTTTTTCTTATGGCTATGTAGGAGGCAATCCTTCAAATATGTACTTGTATAAATCTACTGGGATAACTACTGGATATATCAAGTAATTTACAACATACTGTGGTATAGGAAATACTCATTGTAGTTCTTCCACTTGTGCAAGAGGTTAGAATATTTTTGTTTAGTGATTGGCTGGCAAGTATGGTGAGGTGTTGGGCTTAGTTGTACAGAAATCCTCTGAGCTGTAGCTGTTCCCACAATATACACAGTTTTCTTACTTAGTGTTTTCTTTAAAAAAATAATAGATAGCTACCTGCTATAAACCAATGCTGCAACATGGTACTGTATATAAGAATAAACAGACTGGTTTTCCAGGAGGAGTTGTTGATGCTTGGAATAGCAAACCAAGACTCTGTAGACTGCTTTGAGTTGTGAGCATGGCACACTACTCTTCTCCAGTATTATCTAAAAGCAGCGCTTCTGATGGACTTTTCATTTTTCAGTCCCTTGCATACAGCCTGAATAGTAATGTCTCAAGTCACTTTTGTAGTTACCTGCTCTGGTTCTTTTTAGGAAATACAATCAAAAGGCATATCAATCTTTTGCTAAAGGTAATTGCCTCTTTTAGTACCTGGATATATCATCATGCATCTGGGCTGGAACAATCCTCACTGTCAATACAAACTAGGGGAATGGGGTGATAGAAAGCAACCCTGAGGAAATGAACTTGGGGGTATTGATGGATGAGAAGCTGGACATGAGCAGACAATGTGAGCTTGCAACCTGGAAGGCAAACAGCCATGAAAATGATTAGGGGGTTGGAGCACCTCTGCTATGGGGACAGGCTGAGAGAGCTGAGGTTGTTCAGCCTGGAGAAGAGGAGGCTCTGGGGAGACCTAATAGAAGCCTTTCCAGTACCTGAGGGAGGTCTACAAGAAGGATGGAGAGAGAATATTTACAAAAGCCTGTAGTGATAGGGCAAGGGGCAATGGTTTCAAATTAGAGAAGAACAGATTTAGATTGGATATGAGGAACAGATTCCTTACTATGAGGGTAGTGGAACACTGGGAGAGGTTGCCCAGGGAGGTGGTTGGGCTCCATCCCTGAAGATATATTCAAGGTGAGGTTCAACAGTTGAGGATGCCCCTGGTAACTGCAGGGCAGGGGGTTGGACTAGGTGACCTGCAGAGGTCCCTTCCAGCCCAAACCATTCTAAGATTCTCTAAGGTTCTATGTGACAAAATCTCAAAATACCATCTCTTGCCTCTGATGTGGAGGAAAGTGTATTTTATTTGATGTGTTACTGTATACTGGATATGATCTTAAGAAGTTTGACTGGTAAAGTTTGTAGGCTTTATTTTATTTTAATTTTTTTTTTCCCCTGATTTGTTGAGTAGGTCCAGTATCTATTCAGAGTGTTCTGTAAGCTTCAGCCTGGTCTTACTGTACTGGCCCTCCATGGCAAGCAGCATCAGATGAAGAGAATGGAAGTCTACACTTGTTTTGTTCGCAAAAAGGCAGCAGTACTTTTCGCTACAGATATTGCAGCTCGTGGCCTGGGTAGGTACCCACAGAAGCAGTTCACTAAGCGATGGTCTCACCTTATTGAGTTTTTATCACAGTATCACCAAGGTTGGAAGAGACCTCAAAGATCATCAAGTCCAACCCGTTACCACAGACCTCAAGACTAGACCATGGCACCAAGTGCCGCATCCAAACCCGCCTTGAACACCTCCAGGGACGGTGACTCCACCACCTCCCTGGGCAGCCCATTCCAGTAGCCAATGACTCTCTCAGTNCCTGAACCTCCTCTTCTCCAAGCTAAACAATTCCAGCTCCCTCAGCCTCTCTCCATAGGGCTTGTGCTTGAGGCCTCTCCCCAGCCTCGTTGCCCTTCTCTGGACATGCTCAAGCACCTCAATGTCCTTCTTAAATTGAGGGGCCCAGAACTGGACACAGTCCTCAAGGTGTGGCCTAACCAGTGCAGAGTACAGGGGGAGAATGAGCTCCCTACTCCTGCTGGCCACACTATTGCTGATGCAGGCCAGGATGCCATTGGCCTTCTTGGCCACCTGGGCACACTGCTGGCTCATGTTTAGGTGGGTGTCAATCAGCACCCCCAGATCCCTTTCTGTTTGGCTGCTCTCCAGCCACTCTGACCCCAGCCTGTAACTCTGCATGGGGTTGTTGCGGCCAAAGTGCAGCACCCAGCACTTGGACTTATTGAATGCCATCCCCTTGGACTCTGCCTATCTGTCCAGGCGGTCGAGGTCCTCCTGCAGAGCCCTTCTGCCCTCCAACCTAGGAACATCAGCCCCCAGCTTGGTGTCATCAGCCTTCCATTTTCTCAAGACTAGCTTGTTATTTTAGAAATGCAACTGTAGTTTGCTTAGGACCTCATTAGGGTATCTCAGGAGAGACAAGGTTCTTAGAGTTCTGCTGTTTCTTTACTGAAGATGCCCACTTCATTTTTGCTTATTTTACATTTTTGTCCCTTAAAGATGTAATGTTGTCATTAGTTTTGTAATGACATTTGTTAGTGAGGTACTCACTGGAAACTGGAAACTAGTTAGTTATTTATAAAACTCTGTAGACAGTCTAGTTTTTCTAGCCATGTCCTGGGAGAAATACCTGGATTGAGAGAAAGTGGAAACAGTGATGTATTTGCTTACTGCATGCCATAAGGTGAGATTTTGGCACTTCATAAATATTTCTCATATGCCTGTATCCTATGAGTTATTCCAATGGATATGAAAAATTGCTGACTTGGCAGTATGTAGAAATGAAAACCTAAAGAAATTTTAATGTCTGAAGTAAAGTGGTATTATAGGACTGTATTCCTAAGTAGGCAGAAAAGTAGATGAGAGAAAAAGCAAAAATATTTATGGAACCTGCTCTGGCTTGAGTGTCTTTCCTCATGATTTACAACTTTGTATTCTGGCTTTTTTTTTTTTTTTTTTTTTTTTTTTTTTTTTTTTTTTTTTTTTTTTTTTTTTTTCCTTTTAGTACTTGGAGGAATTTAGGTATGACACAAGACTGTTTTCAGTTGTCTACTTGTTCTGCTTTCAGAGAACTAACCCATATTGTCCAAAATGTAAGGTTTTGTCAGCATTCTGCAAAAGAAAGGAAGGTGGTTTAGGTGCTGGAGTGGGTCCAGAGAGGGCAGTGAAGCTAGTGAAGGGCCTGGAGAATAAATCTTAGGAGGAGTGACTGAGGAAGCTGGGACTGTTCAGTTTGTCAAACAGGAGGCTGAGGGAAGACCTCATTGCTGTCTACAACTACCTGGAGGGATGTTGATGAGAGGCTGGTGCGGTCTGTCCTCACAGGTAATTGGAGACAGGACAAGGGGGAATGGCCTCAAGCTGAGACTGGGTAGGTTTAGATTGGACATTAGGAAAAAGTTTTTCACTGAGAGAGTAGTCAGGAACTGGAACGAACTGCCCAGGGAAGTGGTTGAGTCACCAACCCTGGATGTGTTAAAGAGTCGTTTAGATGTTATGCTCAGGGATGTGGTTTAAGGTGAACCTTGTAGAACAGCGTTATAGGTTGGACTTGGTGATCCTGAGGGTCTTTTCCAACCTGGATGTTTCTGTGTTTCTGTGAATCTGTGATTCTGTATTTCAAAAACTGGGTGCAGGAATGAAAACTGTTTATCATAACTTCTACACTGCTAAAATCTCACTAGGAAGGATCTAACGTGTATAGTTGTTTGGGTTTAGAGTGCAGGTATAATTGTGGGATGCAATGCAGCTATAGGCTTGGTCAGCAAGTAATAAACTGACTCCAATGCAAAGTGTACTGCTGCTGGGTGAAGAGGAGTGTTTGGAAAATGCTTATTAATGATACTCACATTCAGCCTTGACTTCTGTCAGGCTTAGCCACTCCTTCCCTCCTGTCATTGAGAGAGGTTGTGATATTTCTAATGTGGACAGCTGAAGTCGTGTCGTCTTGTCACAACTAACTTTAAACCATGGTGGTGTAGGATATTGACACTATATTTGAAAAGTGGGTCAGAGAGTGTTATTTAATTACTAAATGTAGTAGTGTTTGATCATCTCTGTGACACAAAGCATGTCTGTTCTTGTCAAGTGTGAAATTATGTTCCATTCAGTGCACTGTCATAATGCTGGAAATGAATACATCATTCATTTTAGCTTTCTGTGATGAAGAAAATGATTGTTTATGATATGCTAAAAACAAAATTAATTGCATGTATTATTTCAGAAGTTGGACCCAATGTTTGCAAATTTGTCTAAATGACAGCTCTTACAGGATTTAATGCTACAAAGTTAATGTTTGCCCTTGAATTGGAGGATTTGAGTACAGTGAGTTTAAATTTTTTGCTTTTTTTTTTTCCTTACGTAGATTTTCCAGCAGTGAACTGGGTCATTCAGTATGATTGTCCAGAAGATGCAAACACATACATCCACAGAGTTGGAAGAACAGCCAGGTTAGTTTTCACTTCTTATTAAAATATTAATCATAGAATCATAGAATGGTAAGGTTGGAAGGGACCTCAAGGATCATCTAGTTCCAACCCCCTGCCATAGGCAGGGACACCTCCCACTAGGACAGGTTACTCAAGGTTACTCATTACTTTAATGTTTAAAACTAGATCACTGTAGAGGCAGATAGTTGGCTAGGGACTCGCTTGAAAAAAAACCCAAGATTTAAATTGGAAATAAAGAAAAAAAGGTATTATCACCAAAAGAACCTTGTGATTATTTGAGAGTAATAGGTTGACTTAATAATTTCTTAGTAAGTTTCAGACACTCCTCACAGCAGACAGGAAAAGTGTTCTCAGTTTAATCTGATTGTGGAAGATTAATAGTAAAGAAACAAAAATCTCCTTTTGTGCTTGGCAAAAGGCAAAGGCTGAGCTGTGCACATTTGTTGATGGAAAAGCTTGTTTTGCCACTGCCATTTATAGATAAATAAGGCTTTAGTCCCTGGATGCAATTCTTTGGAGTCATTGAAGACTCTTCAAAAGAATGGAAATATTTCTTCTTTAATTTGTAGGGAAAAGGAAGCAAACAGTGTTAATTACGGGTAATTTTTTTAATGTTCTGGAGTTTTTGTAGAAACCTACTCTTGAGGGTAGTTTTGGTTAAAATTTGTGGTTAAGCCTCTGTGATGGAAGGTAGTTACCTGAATACAACCTGGTCCTTGATCTCTGAAGTAGATTTTTAAGAGAAAGAGAACCTATTATTGTGTAGATCAAAAAGTGTATGTAATTATCTGAAGGACAAAATGTAAGTCCTGGCATTGTATCTTGTATGTAACTTAATTTGTTTGTAGTATGGTTCGCAGTACAGGCAGTTGTCAAACCTAATGACAGATTAGTTGCTTAGAATAGGGCTTCAGCACTCTGAACTACAGGAGTTTGAAACTGGTCTTCCTGGAGCAGTAGGAGTGTGCATTTCCCTTTTCACCATGTGGAAATTCTAACCATGTTTTCGTTGTGGTTGGTAACATTTCTGCCCCATCCTGTCCTGTGCTCTCCATTTTTCTGTCTATATAATAGTTTTTAAAATGTTGTTTTAAAAATTTTTTTAATAACTATGAACAGAATTAGTGACTCCTAGAATCATTTAGGTTGAAAAGGACTTCCAAGGTCATTGAGTCCAACCATTCACCTAACACCATCATGGTTGTTAAACCGTGCTCCAAAGTGCCATGTCTGCATGTTTTTTGAACACTTCGAGGGACAGTGACTCTGCCACCTCCCTGGGCAGCCTGTTCCACTTTTTCTGTAAAGTGCCTGATCACTTTTTCTGTAAAGAAAATTTCCCTAATATCCAATCTAAACCTTCCTTGGCATGATTTGAGGCCATTTCCTCTCATTCTGTCACTTGAGATTAGGGGAAAGAGACCAACCCCTACCTGGCTACAGCTTCCTTTCAGGTAGTTGTAGAGAGCAAGAAGGTCTCCTCTCAGCCTCCTCTTGTCCAGGATAAACAATCTCAGTGTCTGCAGACACTCTTCATAAGTCCTCCGGACCCTTCATCAGCTTTATTGCACTTCTCTGGACACACTCCACCAACTTAATCTCCTTCTTGCAGTGAGGGGCCAAAACCTGAACACAGTACTCAAGATGCACAGTATTCACTCCTGCCAAGTACAGGAGCATGATCACTTCTGTACTGCTGGCCAGACTATTCCTGATACAGGTCAGATGCTGTTGACCACCTTGGCCACCTGAGAACTCTGATTTCTCATGTTCATACAGCTGGCAACCATCACCCCCAGACCTTTTCTGCTGGGCAGCTTTCCAACTACTCTTCCCTATATTTGTAGTGTTGCGTGGTGTTGGTGTGATCCAAGTACAGGACCCAGCACTTAGCTTGTTAAACCTCATACAGCTGACCTCAGCTCAAGGATACATCCTGTCCAGATTTGTGCTCTCAAGCAGATCAGTGCTTCTACCCTGTTTGGTGAGATTTGCAAGCTTACTGAGAATGCACTCAGTCCCCTCATCCAGGTCATTGGTAAAGATATTAAACAAGGCTGAGCCCTGGAGAACACCATTTGTGACTGACTGCCACTGGATTTAACTCCTTTCACCACTGCTCTGTGCTCAGCCATCCAGACAGTTTTAACCCAGGGAAGTGTCCACCCATCCAAGCCATGACAGCCAGTTTCTTCAGGTAAACAACATCCACAGCCTTTCCCTCATCCACTACACAGGTCACCTTGTCATAGAAGATCAGGTTTGTCAAGTAGGATGTGTCCTTCATAAACCCAAGCTAACTGGGCCAGATCACCTGGTTTCTCTGAACAGGCTGCATGAAAACACTCAAGATGATCTGCTCCATTGCCTTTCCTGGCACCAAGGACAGACTGACAGATCTGTAGTTCCCCAGGTCCTCCTTCCAGCCCTTCTTGTAGATGAGCATCATGTTTACCAGTCTTAAATCAGTCATGTTTGTTAGATAGGATCAGCTAAAACATGTACCTGATTGTGTAAATTAAAACCTAGGTATAATCTCATGCATACTAAGTGAGAAGAAAGCAAAGCATGTAGGCTTAAGTTAGAATTCTGGAGGTTTGGTTTTGTTTTAGTTTTTGTTTGGTTGGTTTTGTTTTGGTTGTTTGGGTTTTTTTGGTTGTGTTTTTTTTTTTTGTTTGTTTGTTTTGTTTTTTTTTAATTTAAAAGTGCTACCTGTGGAATGTTTTTTCTTTAATCCTGTGTGGCTTCCATTGAAAGTTTGTAAATTTTTTTTAAAATTTTTTTTTTTTGTGGCATACTGTTATCATGAGAGGGAAAAAGCAATGTATTTGGCTCATTTTTAAACTGGCAGTTTGCAGGAGGCTTGTTGAGCTCTTTTTGAGCCACATCTCTGAGTCAAAGCACCTTCACAGCATTACAGATTGGTTTGGGTTGGAAGGGACTGTTGTAGTTTTTTGTGTGAGAGCTGCAAAAGCCCAAGCCCCCTGCAGTGAGCAGGGACATTCTGTTGCTTGAGTTATAATTCTCAGGCCTTTTCCTGTTTCTCATTAGACACTTTTTAGTGCGATTTTAAGAGCAATTTTAGTATGGAAGCAGCTACATAAAGATAGGTAACTCTGCTTTTCTGTAGTACTTCTAGTAAAATGACACAAGATTGTTAGCCTTGCAACCTTAAGTGTTTGTCTTCAGGAACTTCTTAAATACAGCCTTCTGTGGTTGCCTGAGTGATAGATTTAAACAGAAAATTGAGGAAGAAGGTCTGTCCTGTAGGCAATGTGCTGTGCTGAATGCCTGCCCCTTGCTTCCTGGGGCTGTTGTTTATACTTCCATGTATTTTAACTTTTAAGTTACCAGACTTTACTGAAATTGGGAGCACATTTGAGCAGGGGTGGTGAATGATACTGAAAGCAATTTTCTTCTGTAGGAAAAGCTTTATGGGTACTTTGTTTCTTAATCTGATACAAAGATCCAGGAAGGTTCTACCTACATTGATCTTTCATTTTGGAGAAACATACAGACTCTCTGTCCTTTAAAGTAAAGGTGTCCCAGAATGTGAACTTAAGGGCATGAAATCAGCCTTTGACAATGCAGTGATGGAAGATATCTAGAGTTGTAAGGAACTAAGAGTACTAAGTAAATATGCTGAATGCATTTTTGGATGTGGATACTTAAGAATGTGGAAGTGCTACCTGTGGAAGTGCTGAGTAGGAACCTTCCGCTGTTTTCAGTAGCTGCAACTGATACGAGAAGCTTCTGTTTCTTTCAGAAACTTGATAAAAATGAGCTGAATACAATTTAGTGGTCCTCATTAATGAGGTTAGAGATAATTACAAATTTTCATGGGTTATGAGAGTGTGTAATTGCACAGAATGAAAGCTAAATTAAATATCTCAGCTAATTAAGAGACTGTGTTAAACTGTAATTAAAACTGGGATGCCAAATACTGTTTACTTTTGAAATAAAATTATTTCACGATGCAAAAGTAAATATGAAAATGAAGAGAGAAATTATTTTGGAGATGGGGCTGAAAAAACTAGGACTAGCAATTGTGACTGTGTTCTCACTTTTGTTCTACAGTTTTGCAAAGCCTTATCTAAGATGAAAGAGATTTATTTATTAAATTATCTTTTATTTTAAGTGGTTAAGGCCACCAAATTCCCTAAGTAGCATTTTACTTGCATTTTATCTTGCTGTAAAACATAAATTGCAACTCCTGCATTTCTGATTTACGGTAAAGTAATATGAAGAAAATCTGGGTGTTGTCCAGTAATGCTTTTAGTTTATAGTGGAATTGGCACATCTTGGGTTTTTTTTTTTTGGCTGTATTTTTGTCACACAGTCTCTTAGAAAAGCCTGTAATTTAAAATACTAGATCACAAATGTTTTCCTTTGGGTTTTAGTTTCAAAAGTTCTATGTAAATACAAACTGGTTGTAACAATTGGTTGCAAAGCTGATTTATTCTGGGTTTTAATTTCTGTTAACTCCTTTTGTTCTGTAGCCTACTAAGTTGAAAATACTCTGATCACTTTTGTGAAACAAGTTACAGTGCCACTAGGGGACAGCAGAAGATAATAATTTGTGAAGCTCACTGATACTTCTTTTTCCAACTCTTTTTCCAAACCTAACTTGTAAGTTGTTTGACAGAGAGAAACATACAGAGTTGTTTTTTCTTTCGGTCATAAGTGCATTGATGAGTAGAAAAGACACTGAGAAGTCTATTTTATCTTTTTATTCATACTTAAATATCTTGTATTTTGGACATGCCTATACCCTTGCCCATCTCAGTAATTGATTTCTTTTTTTCCTATTATTACATTCCTCCCTCTACCCCATATTTTTTTTTTTTATTTCTTTTTTACTGTTTTTTCTCCTTCTTTCCCTTTAGGAGGAGACTTAAAAATCTGAAATTTAGTGAACTTTATTTTTTGTTTGTCGGGAGTGACATTCCACTGACAGAGGAATGCTAAACAGAACAGTTCTTACTGCTCTGCAGTTTTTGTTTGTGGTCTTTCCAGAACTGTATGCAGGTTTTAGATCTGACTCGAGCTCAGGCTTCTGACGCTGTTTAATCGAGGACAGTTGGTTAGATTTCTCAGGTGCTCAAACTGACCTAGGAAAGTCACTTTAATGTTGTCAACATTAATCGTAGTGTACAGACAGACATGTGTGTTCTGCCTAGCTCTACGCATGCTTTTTTCCTTTTGGTAAATTATATTCTGAAAACAAATGGAATAATAAAAGTCTATCTTCTCAAAGCAGGATATGCTGTTGCTTACCATCTTTGTACCTGCTGGTGTGATGATTAGAGCCAAGAATTATGAGGAAAGACTTAGAGATCTGTGGTTGAAGGGATTTTTTTTATGAATTGTGAATACTGAACAATATAGCACACATAAAATTTTCAAAAGGTGGAAGGGGTAGGTCATGTAATGATCTTCTGTCATGAAGTAAGAGGCTTTGAAGCATACTCATTTGGGCTCTCCTTGAATAATTGGACATTATATGTGTGAAAGTGAGACTAATGAGCCTTTAAGCCTTTAGAGTAATCCTTTAAAGTGGCAGTAAAGCATTTAAAAATGTGAGTAACTTAATGGAACCTTTTTCCAATGAGGGAAGCTTGGTCTGCCTTCCTGCCTGCCTGTCTCTCTGCTTGCCTGCCTGTCTTCGCAAAATACATCCCACATGTCTTGGGTCCTGATTAAACAGCACAGTCAAGATGAAGGATTCTTACCTGATTTTTTTTTCTTGCATTTCAGACCCATAGAAGCATATTTACTGATGTTTCTTTAAAAATAAATGCAGTATTAAGACCATCTCATATTATGTTGCAACCGAGTCATCATCCTGACTCAAGCAAAAATAGCTGCTATTGGTGGTCACAAAAAGTTGTTGACACCACATATTTGACTTGCAATTCATGTTATTAAATTCTCTAAAATTAAACACTGTACCCTATTCTGAGAGTGGCCTGTGATGTTGTAGTTACACCGATTGGCCCTGTCTTACCCATTAGAGTTCTCTTCATAATGGCGTGGTATGAATGTTCCAATACACTGAAATATTAAGTGGCAAAGGTTATTAACTGCTGACTCGAAGCTATCTTGGAAACTATAATAAATAAATAAGCACATGCATTTTAATTCAGTGGAGTGAACACAGCTACTGTGGGAAATGGATTGCTTACAGTCTGAGCTGGAGGACCCAACAACCTCCCAAGGCCTTTGGAATTCAATTTATTCTGAGACTAGCATGATAAGGTTGGCGAGGCACAATCTGTTCTTGTTTATTATTTCTTGTGACTAAGTCTGTCTGACCAACAAGGACACCTAGCCAGTATGACAGAATGAAGTGGATTATGGGTGGTGGTATGAATAAAACCCAGTTGTATTGTTCTGAGAATTTAGAATCATAGTATCAGTCAGGGTTGGAAGGGACCGCAAGGATCATCTAGTTCCAACCCCCCTGGCATGGGCAGGGAGATCGTACCCTAGATCAGAACCTCATCCAACCTGGCCTTAAACACCTCCAGGGATGGGGCATCCACCACCTCCTTGGGCAACCGATTCCAGGCTCTCACCACTCTTATGGTGAAGAACTTCTTCCTCACGTCCAGTCTGAATCTACCCACCTCCAGCTTTGCTCCATTCCCTCTAGTCCTGTCACTTGACAGTAGATGTAAATACGCTGCTCTCCAGAGAGAAGGAAAAGGATAGGAAGTGATCAGAGGATAAAAAATAACCACAAAATAACCCCCAAAATAAACCCCAAAGCAATCTTTTGACTTCATAATGAGATCTACTGATAAGTTTTTAAGATACAGAACTAAAGGTCTGTGCAGTGGGGAAACAGAAGTGAAGAGAGTGTTAGAAGTGAGCTAAAGGATAAACCAAAAAGTTAAGGCAGTTCACTTTTGTTGTTTATTTAAGTGCTTCATGGGATGTTGGCCTGTTTACAGGTCATGGGAAAGAGGTCTTCTCCCTGACTGAACCTTTGCGGTTGCTCAGCTGTGAATAACAAGCACCTTTTTGGGTCTATTGTCATTTATGCTGGGCAGCTTCAGGAGGTCTTGCTGTTGATGATACAGCACAGTTTCTGTTAGCAGTGCACACAGGTTGCTTGTTAAAGATTTGTTGTTTTGAAGAAACATACCTATTACAGAAAGAGGTAATTGATCATGTAAATGGGATAGAAATTCCAGTGTTCATGCATTTGGTTTTTGTGCTTATTTGTCAGTAAAATAGAGTAAAACATTACTGTTAGGGAAGAAAACCAGCAGCCTGGAATATGTGATAAACAGTAGGTAAAACTCTTCATGCTCCTGGGCTTGAAGAAATAGTATTTTCATGGTTTGCCGCTTAGATTTTACCAGTCCTCCTCATGTCAGAAGGTTTGGAATCAAGTTTTACCTGAACTGATGCCAATGTGAGAGACCTAAAGCTGTTGAAGAAGTATGTTTAAAAATGGTAGCTTATATAATCAGATCTAATAGTTGAATTCTAAAACAAAACTATGCATACTTTTATTTCTGTGAAAGGTCTAAGGGGTAGGTTTAGGTATTAGTTTCTCTTTGTTGAAGGATAATGTGAGAGTGAACAAATTTATTTGTATACGTATCAGATTAAAATATTAGGTCTTTTCAGAATAAAACTGTCCATTTTCATATATTTTAGATATAGGTGTCTCCTGTTGTCCCTTTATATAAAGAGAGCAACATAGACAAACATGTCTTCACTACTGTAATTATTTTATCAAGAAACAGGAAATAATTCTAAAATGAAAGGTTATGCTCGAAATAATAGAATTTGTCTCACTCTAGTTATTTTCCTAGTCCATATGATATGAAGCATGATTGTTTGGTTACCTTTTGGCTAACCTATAGATTGGGAAGTCACTATTTGTAACCTAGCTTCTAAAAAGTAGATGTGTATATTTGTGTACTCAGATGGAATTCTGTCTTTTCACATACTACTTTCAAGAGCTGAAGAACTGTACCACGTCAATTTTTTCCCCCCAGTCTCAACTGCAATAGTATGTACATCAACAAATACCTTAATAAGTCAATTGTTGTATTTTTTCAGTCTTCAGAGAACTCGGTCTTTGCTTTAGAATCATAGAATCAAACAGGTTCAAGAGACCTCCAAGATTATTCAGTCCAACCTATCACCCAACCCTAGCCGATCCACTAGACCATGGCACTAAGTGCCTCATCCAGTCTTTTCTTGAACACCTCTAGGGATGGTAGCTCCACCACCTCCCTGGGCAGCCCATTCCAATGCCAATCACTACCTCTGTGAAGAACTTCCTCCTAATATCCAGGCTATACCTCCCCTGGCACGACCTGAGACTGTGTCCCCTCGTTCTCTTGTTGCTTGAAGGAGTGATCCACGTTGCCTTTGGAATTTTGTTAGTGAGTTATTCCACATCATAGATTCGTCTTGTTCTAGATTCTTCATGTAATCTTAAATGGAATTCAGAGATGTAAAATCTCTGGTAAAATCCTGTGTTCCAGAATATTGATGTCATGAGAATGGCATTAGTGGTCTACAGCGAATAAATGGTTGCCCTGCATGGTGACTAATTTGGGTTCACAGTGAAAGTAACTATTAAATAGTTTTGTGTTAATAGTTTGACAGTCCTGTATGATGAGTGTTACAGTTTTAAGACTAGTGTCTTAATTGTAAATAAAAGGGCTTTTTAAAGAGCTTTTTTGGAGATTGCTGGGGGGTAGTCTCTCAAAGGGGCTGAACAAAAGCTAAGAGATATGTTTATCTCATTCCATTGGTCTAGAAAAATTCCATATAGTTTGTAGCACAGCTTGTTCTGGGCTCTCTTCTTGCTTCTGTTTCCCCTTGTTTCTCTCCCCCTGTTTCTCTGCTTGACTGTCCTCCTTGCTGTTGTTTGGGTTATTGGTAGGAGCACTGACTGGGTGTGGGGAGAGATAATGTTGTGTTAGCTGGTCCCTGGGCTTTATTTAGGGGGGTGCTCAGGGGGGTAGCTGTGCTACTGTCTAGTTGGGTACATGTATGTGTATTTGTATGTTTATTCCCTTTGATATTTAACCTACTTCTATAAATAATAATTTCATTTTACTTCCAAATTCTGAATAAGTGTGGGAATTTTACCTTTGAGGGGATAAATCCCAAATTTTATGTGGTGCAGAACCACCACAGATGAGCAAAATGTCCATTGGAAGAAGAGTGAAAAATATGTAGAGTGTATCAATATGCACATGCACAACCAGGCAGGTTTAGTGGGCTTGGTTTTGATACTATTCCAGATGCTTAATTTACTGACCTTAATGTTTTAAGGGGAACAGTCTTTTGGTAACTTGTGATAAATCTCTAGCAAATTTAATTTGGGTGAGAAAGAGACATTTGAGAAGTTTGATTTGGCTTCCTTGATGTCTTTCTCTGAAGGGATCTACTGTGCTGAGTTCATGCATTCCTAATGTATCTGAAGGTGGCTCATTGGCTTGGAATGGAAAACTTTTTTAGGAATGGGCTTTGATTTAAGCTCACAAGTTTTTCAGTGATATGTTACTTCCTTCTGTGTCTTTTGACAGATGAGATGACAGCGTATGTTGATGCTTCCATCCTGACCCAGTTAGGCTAAAATTAGGTCTCTAATGAAGTCTCGGTAAAGTCCCATTTAAGTTACAGATGAAAAACCGCACAAACCATGGTTGTTTTTTTTTTTTTAAGTATGATGGGAGATGTGTGACCTCCAAAGCGTAAAAATGATGCACTTACTGTTCCTTGTATGTTTGTGTGTGGTAAATATCTCCAAAACCAATATCACTTCCTTTATATTGAATTTTCTGTAGTGGGAACTGTAACGCAAGTATCTTTATATCCGCATTCCTCCTCCCCTAAATTTTGTAATTATCTCATCGTCTCAGTTTTCTCCTTTGCCAGTTTCTAAAATAGGTACAACTTTCCCCATTGCCAAACAGAGCAGAAATACTGACTCTAAGTCTCGAAATTTGGCATCAACTTGTATCTTCTGAGTTACAAATGTTAGGGAAACATGTTGCAATACATCTGTTTGAGATGACCTGCATAAGATTTCTGGTAAAGTCTACCTATCCGTTCAGGGTGCCCTTACAGTTCTCTTTCCGTTGCTTGCTGGTTGGTTGGTTGGTTGGTTGGTTGATTGGTTGATTTTTCTTTTTTCTTTCTTTCTTTTTTTTTTTAAACTTTTTCCAGTCAGTCTCTTTTTCCAGTCAGTCTCTTTTTCCAGTCAGTCTCTTTTTCCAGTCAGTCTCTTTTTCCAGTCAGTCTCTTTTTCCAGTC
>VWZE01010332.1:18514-86617 GCA_013396675.1 Eubucco bourcierii
TTCTTTTCCCTTCTTTCCCTCTCCTGGAGATGTCTACCCTGAAGCAGAGCACTGATTCTCATTCCTATTTTATTCTGGTAACGCTGTGACTTGTGTGTCACTGACAGTTAAAATATGGTGCATTCAGCTGAACTGTATGTTGTGATGGTTATGGCAAGGATGTAAAATTACTCAAAGTGTGGTTTAGAACAGGCTCAATTCTAGATACTTGGCAAGGTGGAATTGATGAACAACCACACTACGTTTCATCCATTGCTTTTGTGCTAATGGTAGTATTGTTTGCTTTAATAGTATTGTCAATGGGTATATGCAGCTTTTGGATGATCAAGGGTAGGTTAAGATTAGCAACAATTGAGTGTCTATTAGATCTGCACAACCCCCCATTTTTTTTCTCATCCTGTCCTCAATGAATGGCCATCATGATAGTAGTAGTAGTCCCTTCATGCTTGATACCATCTGTCAGGACAGGATTTTTTAGGAGAAGTTTAAGATCAATTCTGTGTTGGTAAATAAACTGTCCTCTTGATTTTACTGTTGGGGCGTGTGTGTTTGTTTTGTTTGTATGAAACAAAACTATTTGGCAACTGTGTTTCTTGCTAGGAACCTGATGTTCTTGACCTTTAAAACATTTTTCTTTGCTTGTAATTAGCCAGTACCACTTTGTCCTAAGTAATGTATCCTATTTCCTTCTTGTCCAGCCTTTGTTGCCCTTGATCATAGACATCCTTTTTCTCATCTGCAGTCAGTGTAAACACAAGTTAGTACTCTTTGCTTTGTATCACTAATGATGATGTGCCATAGCTTCCTTATTTGTGAGTCAAGATTGAAGTTGTCTTGAATTGAGGTTATCTTGAAGACCTTAGCACACTATTAAGTTGTTCTGTAGTCTGTCTTTTGATAAATGTTGAAGCCAGTAGATGGTAGAAAATAAGGAAGATATGAACTAACTGTATGTGAGTTTTTTTTTTTTCTCCGAGACTTTGTGCAAGTAAGACACAATTTTCTATACAATTGAAAAGGATTAGAGAAGAGACTGTTAAAATTGCAATGCAAAAAAGAGTCCCTGCTCTGGTTTCTTGATCACCTTGAGGAGATGACAAGACCTATAATAACATCCATTAGTACATAGTCCAGGAAACTTTGATTACTTTGAGGTTTTTAATTTACTTCTTTCCAGCACAATGGAAGTGCATACTTAGTGAATAATAAATCACCATAGCAAATTAGCCTTGTAGCACAGATGTTTGGTTTTGGTGATGATGGACAACTTTAAGGCTGCAGTCAGCAAGAATGGAGAGAACTTCTAATGTCTTCTCATCTGCAGAAGTAGTCCTCTTGTGGAAGAAATTTGGTATATAAGGTTAACTTTTTTGCTGCTTTGTAATCTATAAAGTTTTAAAGGTTCTGTCTATTGAAAGTAATTACAGAAATGGTAATTTGTTTGACTCAGTGGAGAACACTTATTCCCTGATCTTTCCTCGTGTGTTTTAGGCATTGTAGTGTTTGTGCCAATAGCTTGTGCTTTCTTAAGTTTGCCAGCGTAGAAGCTTTTAGCATGAAAGACACAGAGAAGACTCAAGTTTTCTACTACAGCCTCACTTTTGGAGGTTATCTTTAGGACCGTAATTTTCTTATTAGCACATCATTGTTCTTATTTTCTGAGAAATGAGTTAATAGTCTGCCCAAATAAAACATTTTAGTGCATTTTACTTGAGGATACTGAAGAGATACAAACCTCCCCCAATGGTACTTAAGACTCTCTTGTTTTCCAGCTTTCTCAGTTCCATAATGAATTGATTTTTCTTGCTTACCTCTGAAGTACAGCATCAATATTAAACTATTTGATTAATTATGCTCAGAATACAAAAATGGACAAATACAGTTCCTCCTTAACTTCAAGTACATTTAAAATATTGACATTTCAAAGAATTAATGTTTCCAAAGATGGTAAGGAAAAAAAAAATCACGTTATATTGTTGCCAGATGTCTCTTCAGTCTCTTTGTTTGGCTGAAGACATCAACTTTAAGAAATATTTTGCTCAGAAATATGGTTGCATTCTAGAGTTTAGGTTTGTGGCTTGCAGAGAAGGTATCTGCAGTCTCTGACCCATAATGGATATTCCTTCCATGATTTGTATGACACTGGCCTTTCATAGTGTGCTGCACACTGAATAAAATAAACAAACCAACAATTTAAGAATACCAGGTTAGGCACTTCAAGATAAGACATTCTGGAAACAACAAAACTGTGAAAATCACTTTCTGCCTTTGGTTAAATTCAAGGAGTTCACAAAAATAATCCACAGTAGGTGTTTATATAGTGTGATCAAGATCTTTTTTGTCCTCTTCTCTTGACAAACAAGGAAGATTCTTGTAAAGAGACTACACAGAGATACTTTCCAGAGTTCTGATCATTTGCATAGATCTATTCAGAATCTTTTCCTTTCGCGGCATCTGTTTTGATGCAGAGCTGTGTGCTATTCTGTACTTTAAATTGGTGAGACTGGTGTTGGCAGACATATTATCTCTGTGTTCCTGTCTGATATGAGTCTTGGGCAGATAAAAGAGAATATTTTCATACTTCTTTCCAACCGTGCTCTGAGAGTTCAGATTCTTTTGATGAATAATTAGCTGCCTTGGAACCGTGATCTTCAATTTTCGCTATAAAATGCTGAGTTCTTGAAGGTTCAGTGGCTTTCCAAGATTTCATAGCTTGTTCAAGCAGTGACAATGTCTGACACACACCCACTTTGTGGAAATACCATCTGGAATTTGGCTGGGTTACAGTGTGTAGAGCTTTCTTAGAAGGTGCACTTCCTATAGGTATTGAAGCTGTCCTCAACCTTTATTATTATATAAAGGGCACAGACATTCATGGGCTGTTTGGCCAACAGTGAATTGCCTTGGTAAAGATAAAATATGGCCTTAAATCAACCATATGTGTTCCTTTGGAACTCTTTATTTTTTTGAGAGATTCTGCATTAAGAATCATAGAATGGTAAGGTTGGAAGGGACCTCAAGGATCATCTAGTTCCAAACCCCTGCCATAGGCAGGGACACCTCCCACTAGTACAGGTTACTCAAGGCCTCATCCAACCTGACCTTGAACACCTCCAGGAAGGGAGCATCCACAACCTCCCTGGGCAACCTGTTCCAGTGCCTCACCACCTTCACTGTAAAGAACTTCCTCCTAACATCCAGTCTAAATCTTCCCTCTGCCAGTTTAAACCCATTGTCCCTAGTCCTGGTATTGCAAGACCTTGTAAATAGTCCCTCCCCAGCCTTCCTGTGGGCTGCCTTCAGATACTGGAAGGCTACTATCAGATCCCCTCGAAACCTTCTCTTCTCCAGGCTGAAGAGCCCCAGCTCTCTGTCTGTCCTCATAGGAGAGCTGCTTCAGCCCTCTGATCATCTTTGTGGCCATCTTAGGTCCACTAATTAAATGTACTAAAATCAAGTTACTATAGCTTCTTTGTACAGTACCTCTGCTTTACCCACAACCCTAAAGCAGTATTTTTCAGGATGAATGTCCTACCATGTCTTTTGGTATTCTTACCAAACCATATATAAGCAGTAAATGCACATAACATTATGACAGAGAATCTCCTCCCATATAAAATTTCAAAATACAAAATGTGAGCTTAAAAATATCATCATAAAAACGTTTACTAAATGGTTTAAAATTGTCTTTACAAGTCAGTTCCCAAATCCAGCACGTATGGAGGGGAGGGTGGGGGAAGGCATCCAAGAGCATTGTTGTTGTGATTTTTCAAATTCATCAAATGAAAGCAGAGAGCTATAACAAAAGCTGTCAGCCTGTTCTAACTGCAGATTTCATTGCTACTTGCATTGCTTACGGTGCTGTGACAGATAGTGTTTATAGTTTTCAAACAGTTGTGCGATGCTGCTTTTGCCAAGTGATAACTGTTTATACTTGGAGAAAAGTGGGCTTCCTATATTCCATCTGAAATGCCTTTTATCAGTTCATGCTATGATTTGTGTTTGGTCTGCCTGAGAGCACTCTGGTCTCTGATTTAAAAGTCCTCGTAAGCCAAGGAATCTTGACTCTAATACTGCCTTAAATATCACTTATGTCCACATTTCAGTACACAAAGGCAGAACTGGTATTTTCTTCTGTCATTGCTGAGCTTTTATTGGAAAAAAATGTGATCTGTCCTGGCATAATCTTGTTCTCTGTGTTCTATGACCCAAAGAAAAACTCATGACATCTAGTCTTCTGCTGACAGTTTATTCCTTTTGTGTCATATCCTTTCCTCGATGGTTCTCTTGATGGAGGAGTGTGGATGCAGCTGGAGTGAAAACCTAACACAAGAGCATGTGATAGAGTAAAAGAAGGTGAAGATGTATGACATGGCAACAGACTGAGTGGAATAAAAAGAGAGGAATCAATTAACTTTCCTTAGAGAAAACAAAAAGGACAAACCAGAGATACTTAACATGGGTGGAAAGTTTCACCAGCTTAGGAAAGAAAGACGAATATGACTGGAGTAGAAACCAAACCACAGGCCTATTAAAGTAGTAAATAATTTGGTATAAAATGATACTTGAAAAATAATACAATGGGAATTTTCTGTTTCAAATAAATGGAATGGTTATAGTCAAAGTAGTTTATGTATAGGCTTACAATCTGCTGCTGCCTTAGGACTGTGAGTAGCTACTCTAAGTAGCTCTTGTCAGTGTAGAGCTGTTTTATATACATAGTAAGGTAATATTCTTATTTCATTTTGTCTCACACATTGATTGTGAGTTGGATTCTGTCTAATTTTGGCGTATTTCTGGGATTTAGTTGAATTGATGTTTTTTATTTAATGGTGGATTCTATGCAGTATTTTCTTATCAGTCTTTCCTTGAGAACTACTTGTAAATGTGAATGAAGAAACAATGTATGTACTGTAATAGATTTAGACTTAGATAATGCATACAAGCTGACATCATTATTGCTTCTTTAGGAGTTCATAAACCCATTTTCTGCTTGTTTACTAATGCTATTGGGTGTTTTTTCTTTCATGAACATCCATAAGTTGCAAAATGTGCCAAAAAGCAGGAACTGTCATTTTCTTTTGTAAAAAGTGAACAAGAAGATGCATTAAGAGCGAAACAGGCTTTTTTTTTTTCGTGTGTGTTTTTGCCAACCGTCTGTCTTGAGTACTTACCAACTCAGCTACATTTGATACAGCTGTTAAGTGCACTGAAGAGTGAATACAAGATATGTTCTTCCAGGATGAGCCTGATTGAATCTTTTCTGTTGCACCTAAAAATGGCTTCCACAAATGAAAGAACTCCTGCTTTGATGCATTTCTTTCAGTGATGCCTCCTGCTATGTCCTTTTAGAAGAGTAGCCTTTATTGAGCGTACAAGTAGGAGTTGTTGTTTGGGATCAAGGCACATTTCCTAGCCTTTACCTTCTTTCTCTTGCAGGGTACGCAAAAGAGGATGAGCTGTTACCAAGTGTTAAAACTTGCTTGTTAGCCCAGTAGCTAGATCTTTTAGTATTTTAAACTTTGATCAAATGCTGTTTGATTATCTCTAATATTTCTAATATAAGCAAGAAAATAGCCACAGATTGGAATCCATGTCTTAAGCCCAGATGTTCAGAGATCTAAGTGGATTTTCGAAATAGGCTCAAGTGGAGGTGTTAGCAAGTTCCCTTTGTAAAGTAAGGATTATTGTCTGATTTTAGAGTTTCTTGTAAGAAAGCAAATGTAAATTTCCATTGGCTACGGAGAACATCTACAAAATTACTTTGTTTTTTCTATTTTTGCTTGAAGGGTCTCATACATTTTTTAATTTTTCTCCTCTGCCCTGATCAGATACAAAGAAGGTGGTGAAGCTTTGTTAGTATTGCTTCCCTCAGAAGAAAAAGGCATGGTGGAACAGCTGGCACAGAGGAAAGTACCTGTCACTGAAATCAAGTAAGTGATTAAAGGCCTATCTGTTAGTCAGCCTTCTGTCTACAGGAATGTGTGATGTGTCTATGACAGTCCTGATTGAATTGCCAAGTGCTTCAATTGCCTGAAGCTGGACAAGCAAGCTGGATCATTTTGTCTTGATAGTGTTGTGGAGGAAAAAGACCTTGAGAGGTTACCTATTCTATCGCCTTTTCCAAAGGCAGGACTGTCTGCACAAATCATTCTTATCACATGCTTGTCTAACTTGCCAAATAATATCACAATTTCCCAAAGTGAGCTCATTTATACTCAGCAGTCCCCACCATTAATGTTTTTTTCCTTCAAGTGTCTGATAAGCCTTGTAAGTAATTTAAGTGAAATATTTCCTTTATCCTGTGCCAAGAATATATGAAAAATGATGCATTCTCATATTCTTTATGACTTTTTTATGTAAGTGAACATTGTCGTGGTATCCCTTTCTCATCTTCTGCAGATTAAAAAATTATAGTTTCTTTAATCTCTCATTGTATGTTTTATTGGTATTTGTTACCATTCTTGTTTCTCTTACCTGTCTTTGCTTTATTTGTAGACTGTTTCTCAACTTGTCCTGATCTTTTTGAATTGGTTAGTTGAAGAACAAGGAATAAAAGCTGTGGCTAAATGGTCATTTTCCATACCTGAGTGATTTTACCTTTAGAGATCTCTACAGTCTGTACAGAAGAGAAAGACTTTGAAAGAATTGCAGAAGCATGTAATGATAGTATGTAAAAATAAACAAGCACATATATTTTGAGTTTCTATTAAGTGCAGAGTAATGGACATGCAGGAATGACAAAAATCCTAACTGTATTTATCCATGTAAAGGCAAATTGGATAGTAATTCAGTGTTGATAAGGATGGTACTTCATTCCCTCACCAATAAATGCATCTTTTGTTTATAAAACTTTATAAAGTTCACACAGAATCACAGAATGTCAGGGACTGGAAGGGACCTTGAAAGATCGTCTAGTCCAACCCTCCTGCCAGAGCAGGATCCAGCTGTACCAGATCACACAGAAACGTGTCCAGGCAGGTCTTGAATACCTAGAGAGTGAGACTCCACAATCTGGGCAGCCTGTTATGTCACCCTCACAGGGGAAAAATTCCTCCTCATGTTTACGTGAACTTCCTATGCCTCAAGTTAAATGTGTCTCTGAAGGGGCATCTGTGAATGCATTTCTTAAATTTCTACTTGTTCTTTTTTTGTTGTTTGTTTGGTTGGTTTGATTTGGTTTTGTTGTTGTTTTGTTTCTGTTAAATACCACTCCAAATAGTCATTCTTTTACCAAGCCACTAGGCATATGTATAATAAACACATCCAAGGAACATTTTGAACCGGAATCATTATAAGCAAAGTCAGAGCTTTTGATTGATTATATACTCCAACAACCTACCTCAAGATCCAGCTTTTCAATCTGCAAAACATAACCATATTAGTATTTGTAATAGCATAATGAAAGGAATGCTTTCACTTAGAATCATCCACCTAGTGTGGTTAAGACTTAAAAGGTTTAGCATTGGACTTGTAAGAAGCTAACTAAAGTCCTTAAAATAATTTCATCCTTTTTAACTACAAATTTTCTTACATTGTTTACTTCTAGTCAGTTTCCCAGTCAATACAACCCTGGTGTGTTTTGTGAATAGAAACGTTGTTGAAGAAGCTGCCTCAACTTGGGGATCGTGTTCCTGGTCCTCTGTTGCAGTCTTCTGATGGTGTTTATGCATATTACCTTAATTACAGAATCTCAAGAACTGAGAGTCCTAACTTTCTAACTTGGAAGGTACTGAGTGCTGCTAATGGAGTTTATCTTTCCAAACTTCTGAAATTCATTCTGAAAGCTTCTTATATCTCAGACTTCACTGTCTGTCAGTTTTGCCATACCTGTTAATCTGTTGTCTGGCATAGGGATCACAAGAACCATTTTTATGTTACTCATTTTGTATTTTCTGACTTGTGAACTACTCTTAACATGTATTTTGAAAGAGCTTTAAAAACTGTTCTATAATTTGAAATTACAAAGAGGAGTGGTTTATTTCTTTTCCTGTATATCTGTGCACAAGGCTATGGTTTGGGCTTTCTTCTTAATTTTCAATTTCAAATCTAAGCTCTCTGTAGAGCCTGTAAATGTACAGTTCTTTTATAAACAGCACAAGCTACCAATTTACAGGTAGTGCTTTTAACAATACATCTCTTTTTTTTGTTGTTCAGGCAGAGCAAGACAAAAATGCAAAATGCATAATAATAAGTACTATATTTTAGAGCATTCTAACATAGCAAAAAGCTGCTCTGAAAGTGTTAAATATGTATGTGTTTAGAAGTAGCCTTTTATCTTGATGTTTTAGGTGAAAACTATAAATTGAAATGATGAGACTACTTCATGAAATGCAGTTTTGCTGAGTAACAAGATAAGAGCTGCTGCCTAAGGAGTTATCCTAACAGATTTTGTGTCTAGAAAATTTTACCGAAGGAAGTATATCTATATCCATGATGTAGTATTGTTTTCTCTGATAGTGAGATAAAAATGTGGTCAGTGAAGAAAATAACACTAACAACAGCCCCTCTCTTTTTTTCTTGATTGTCAATATGTATTCCCTTTGACAGTTAAAGTAATACTAGGGAATCTATTAAAATATACTGCCTCTCAATTTCTGTCATTCCTGTAGAACGGTCGAGCATGGTTATGTGCCTGTATATGATCTGTTGGTGTAAGTCTGACAACTCTAACCAACCTTCCGTAGGCCTCATCTCTTCCTCCTTTCTCCAGCCTTCTGGGTTGTCCAGTGTACCACAGGCAGCTACTTTCCAGGCTGAGCACAGGGCAAAAGGTGCTTCTGCTTGGAAGCTGGTTGGAATGTGGGAACTGGTTAGCTATATCATGGTACTATGGTCTCTTTGCTCATTGTGGAGATTTTTGCTTAAGTTCCACTTTGGAGAGCATGGGCAAGAGAATGTATCTATTTAAGGCACTGCTCGTATCCTGATGTTAGGAAAATGGGGAATTAGAGAAAAGCAGAATGTTTATTGACCATGAGATTGGAGTGTTGCTTGATCAACTCAGGCTGTGTTCATATTTACATCATGGCACAGTGTGGCTTTTATGCAACTACTAGGCAAACCATCAGTTTCAAAACGTTACACTGCTGCTTGAATGCAAGGTTGGTGCTCGCAGAGTAACAAAAACAATAAACAGCCCAGTTAAAATGACATACAATGTCACAAAATCCCCTTCTAGTCTTTGAATAGTTGGTTCTGGCTCGCTGGTTCTCAGACATTTAGGCAAGCCTGTAAATTTCAGTAATTCGTTTAAGTGTTTAGATTTGATCTTTCCAAGCAGTCACATGTATGTAAGTATTCAAAGAGTTTTATTTGTTCAGAAAGAAATAACATCCAAAGTTGTTAAAAACAAAATCCAATTTAACAATTACCAGCTTTCTTTTTTGTTTTATGAATACCAGCATGAGACAGAGATGACAGTAGGTGTCTGTCATGATACAGCAGTGGAGAGGACAGAACCCAGTATTGAGACTCTCTCTTTCAGTATTCAGTGCTAAAAAATTACCTACTGGTAAACAAATGCATAACCTCAAAAGGTGCTTGAACACCATATTCTTAGCTGTCATTGCTCAGATTTACACCAGTTTATCTTGCCATGCTTTTAACCATAGAGTATCTTATGTTTTCTATCTTTTTCAAACCCTTTTCTTGCAAATTTCAAACAAATTACTCAAACTAAAATTTATATGCAGACAACAAAATGTTATTAGATCTTGTCTAAGGTTATTGTCCATCACACTTGGAGCCACAGTGTTATATTGTCTCCTATGAATAATGAATTGTATTCCTTCACTAATATAGTCATAGAAAATAATGAGTAACTTTGTATGCATTTAGAATTTAACAGTGACATCAGCGAGTAGTTGACAGTCCCAACTTCTTTTTGAGTACAGCTCCAAGGCCAATTTTGCATTTACTTGAAGATTTCGTGTAAACTGTGTTTCCCTAGTGTAGTGGAAGGGTAATTAATTAAGGGAAGATTATATTTTCAAAAATTAATATTGTTTATTCATATCAAATATTCAGAACTCTCTCCACCCTGATCACTAATTTTAATAATAATTGATTCTTTGCATCGGTCATGGAAACTTTATATACAGGTAATAACAGGATCTAGAAATAACTAGTAATAATATCTAACATTAATTGAACTTGATTGAACTGACAGAGAAGGCTTTGCAGTTAGTGTACTGTTTGCAGTCAGTACTCTGCTTGGCCACTCAAGGAGCTCCTTTCTGCTTATGGCAGAAGACAATTAGTGAATTACAAGAGGCTTTAAGTATTTACTCACAAAATATTATAGGACAGTACCAAAATGCTTTCAGGGAATTCTTGTCATCTGCTGAGACTTTTGGTTCTTCCCAGGCTGCTGGGGAAAGGAGGCAGACAATCTCTGACCTGGTCCTGATCTCCTCTGGATGATCTGTGTATCTCCAGGACTTCCCATCTTGGTAGGAGACTTTCAGGTGCAGGCAGGATGTCTTGTGATGTGCAGTCTTAGCACAGATGTCATGCTGGCTATGCAGGCCAATTGTGTGGAGGCATTTAGAGCCTGTTCCTGGTAAACTATTGGAAGGCAGTTTCCAGGCAGTTGAAGATATAAGGCAGCACAAATACATTGGCAGAGAGCAGATACAATGGTGGAGCATGGATACAATGGCAGAGCACACGTTTTGCTCCCTGCTCATCTCCTTGTATCTATATAGCCTGAGACTAATGGGCCTTTAGACAGACAATAGCCAATCAGAATGGCAGTTAGCCAAGCTTAACCATATTAGGTGAAGCCATAGGCTTGCTTTACCCAAATTTGGGCAGGCTCTGCACAAGGCATACACAAGCTGAGTGCATGTACCTTGTTTACTGCAAGGTTCAAAACAAGTCTGGGCAGGCCACAGTCCTTAGACTCGGTGGCTTCAGGTTCTTTGTTCTCTTTCCCATGGTTGCTTCTCCCCAGAACAGGAGGAAGGAGAGCAGACAAACATGCCTGGGCAAGCCAGGACATATATAAGCCTATTTTGGCCTGCTTAGGCCTACCATGACACCTAGCTTATGGGAATGTACAACTGCTAGATGCTTTGCTGATACCTAATACAGTATCTGCTATTTCTGTCCTGTTCTTCAAGCCTGATGATGCAGCTATGAAATGTAATGAAACTGATTAGTTATGTTTTCTTTCTGACTAAGCTATGTTCACCATTGTATGTTTGCTTATTTTCTTTAGACAGTTATATAATGGGTGGGTTTTTTTGGTATTAAGAGAAAATGAAATTACTAACTTTTTTCCCCCCTTCTTTGAAGATGAACAGTATGTTTACCTGTGTTGTCTCAGAGTTTTAGCTAACTTAGATTAGTTCTTAAGAACAGATGCAACTATGACTCAAAAACAGTGCTTTTACTTTTCCTCTAGTTGCTATGGAGCAAATTTGTCTTGACCCAGACTTAAGTGCTGCTTATACTGGGATTTGTGGTTCTGGTGTGAGCTTGAACTGTGCTGTAGCTTTCGTTAGTTGTCTGATTGCAGCTGCCATCGAGTGAAGACAAAGGAAAAAGACACTGGCTAATTTAAGTGCCTTGAGGGCCATCTTTTATTAACTTTGCCATACTAAACAGCAACCCTACACTTCTTTGAACTGTTGTTCAAGTAGGGGTGTGACCTTTTTGTTATTCACACTATCCTTTCTTTTTCTATTTTATTTTGTACTTATTAGTCTGAATTTATCCCAGTGTATTTGTTTTGTTATTATACTTGCCTTCAATTCTGCTTTAAGCTTTCTTCTGAAGTTTTAGGTCATTGTAAATATGTTGATTTCTTCTAACCAACCTTTTTATTCTTCCTTCTGTCTTTCCACTGAACTTGTTACTTTCTAATATGATTTGGCATTAAGCTAGCCACTAAACGTGACAGACAACTGCAAGAGCCAGAATAAGAAATCTGGTAGTTGTCCATCCATTTTGACCTCTGTTTGAGGGGTAACCTCCTACTATGTGTGATTGGTTGTCTGATACACTTGGCTGGCAGCAGCAGATCAAAGACAGAAATAGCTAAGAAAAGGTCTGGACAAATAAAGATAGAATAGTATAGGTATCAGTGAAATAAGTGAAATTCAGAGTCTGGGAGAGGACTTACATAACTTAGTAGATTTCATTGGGTTTTCTATAATAGTCACTGTTCTTTATTCACCTGATCAATATCTTGAGCAGCTCTTAAATCTATTTAATCTCAATGTCCTTTATTTTTGCTCATCTGGTTTTAAGAGAAAAGTATTTAAATTTCAGTATTCCCAGGGAAATGGATCTTACATAAGCTCTCAAAAATGCCAAGAGTTTCTTTATGAAGACTACTCTCTCAGTATAAAGCAGTACTATAATTTATTATGCTTATTTGGTATTTCTTCTCAACGTATTATAAATTCAGTAAGTTCTTCACTGCTGACTTTGGCTTTGCTTTGGAAGAAGTTTTACCACCTTCACTGAAAACCATCTCTGGATAATAAACCTGAGCTCACATTTGTCTTCTCTGTGTTATTTGTTTGAGGAGTGTATGCTTCATTCTTAATATGGTTCCATTCTATGGTGTTTCAGAGTGGTGGTAGTTTTATGCTTATTACAACAATGCAAAAAGTGTGAAGATATTCCTGAGTATTTTTACTTAATAGCTGCTTGCTTTTGCATATTTTTAGAGTTAAAGCTAATTGTATTTTTTTTTTCTTTCAAATTAGAATTAATCCTGAAAAACTTACAGACATCCAAAATAGGATGCAGGCTTTCTTGGCTCAAGATCAGGAGTTAAAAGAGAAAGCTCAACGGGTAAGTTATCTGCATCACTGTAGTTCCTGAGGCACACTAGTTAATTAGAAATGCTGCTGAAAGAATTGACCTGCTCATGTATGCTCTAGCAGCAGTGTTTGCAACTGCTAAATTGATCTAATGTTGAAGCTCTAAGACATGGTATCAGTAGAAACAATAATAATGTATCAGCAGTTTGTGGTGTGTCTGTGTAGCCTATGTCAGTTGACCTGGGCTCACAAATGGGCTTGTGATGCTAATGCTTGAAGAGCAACCTGACTTACTGCTGTTCTGCCAAAGTTAAGACATGGGTAAAGACATGTTTACTTTTAGAGTCTTGGGTATGAAAGTGATTTTTTAAATTTACTATCCACTGCTTATCAGCTGTTCAGAAGTTCTGTTCTGTTTGAGTCTTTCCCAGCTCTTTGAGGTCTGAACCTGGGGAGGAAGAACCCCATATACTGGTACAGGCTAGGACCAAATGGCTGGAAAGCAACTCTGCAGAAAAGAACCTGGGCAGTAGGTTGTCTTAGTAGACAACAAGCTGAACATGAGCCAACAATGTGCCTTTGCAGCAAAGAAGGTAAACCACCCTCTTTTTTGTTAAATTCTTCTATTTTTATTTCAGTGTTTTGTATCCTACCTGCGGTCAGTTTACTTAATGAAGAATAAAGAAGTATTTGATGTTTTCAAATTGCCTCTAGCAGAATATGCCCAGTAAGTATGATCAACTTGGAGACTGAAAACTGTATAGTGAGAAGTTTTGCAGCTTTTGATAGCTTTAAATACCTATTTTGATATATTAGTATGTTAACACAGAGAATCAATCAGTCTTAAAGTCTTTTTACAGTTGTGATTTGGCCTATTTTTGAAGACATTCTAAATAGAAATTATGTGTAAAAACAATATATCTCTACAGGTAGAAATAACTTACAGCAGAACATTTGCAATAGACAATTGAAGACTGAACTCATGAAGTAAAAGAACAGAAAGCAATAACTTTTGGTAGTTGTTTTGGTTTTGCTTTTTAAGACTCACCCTTCAGCCTCATAGCTAAATGCCAACCCTTAAGATACATCATTTAAAAGTAACTGGGAGTATCTAAAGATGGTATCTTGCAGTCTAATTCTGAGTGTGATTGGGACATGGCTCCTTGAACATAATTTACTTTTCAGAAAATTCACTGCACTTGGTAAAGATGAAACACCTGCACTGGGCTGAATAGCATCTACTTTGCAGTGTCTTGTTTTGTCCATATATGAACTGTTCCACATTTTGTATGGGAGGCAAATTAAAAGAGATTGACTTCACAAGTGACAACCACCTGAGGTAGTTTTAAGACATGAAGTTTTCAAATAATCTCTTGGGACATAGGGTAGTCAGAAGGGGGCAGGAAGATGCTCAGGTGCATGGTAAATTAATTTTATGTCTCTGAAATTTCATACACAGAAGATTTAAGTCTTCAAACTTGTCAGCATGTGGCATAACAAACTAAAATGTGACAAATTACTAGACAGTAGAACACCTGGTCTTCCTGTGCTGTGCTGCAATTAAGATGATTATGTTTTTTAAGGGACATAAGTCTGTTATAAAAGATAATTTTTAATCTTACTGATTGAGAAAATTTTCACATTTCTCCTAGTTAGCCTTTTTAAAAAATTTCGCTACGTGCACTGCCTACCTCTTCACCTGTGTGATTTTTCAGCATCTTCAAAACTTTATTGTTTGTCTTTCTGTGCTGAATGTGAGGGGTAGTGGCTGAAGATAAGGCTGAAGAGGGATGACCACACAGATGTAGCCAGTTGGTTAAGAAGGCATTTGACATGTGGTGGTAGTGCTGAATTTTTGGAATTCCAGTCCCTCGTTATGGATTTCATGGTGTGCCACTGAGGATCTGATGCTGATGTGGACAGAGATTTCTTGTCTTCTCTGGCCTCTGTTCCAGGATTTGGGTCTTCATCAAAGTTAATTCTAATCCTGGATTTGCAAGGTTACTATCAAGTCATTCCTCTACTGAAATGGAATAAACCAGACAGTTGTTTGGAGAAGGCAGGAGAGGTTTAGTGATGACTGAAATATGTGGAAACATAATCAGACAGTCAGCAGATAATATATCTGGGAGATAATTTGGGGGTTCTGCTCTAAATGAGCAGTTTCTTGGCATTCTTCCTCCCCTCTACCCAAACTGCTAGTCTACCTAAATTAACCCTGCAGTCTGCTGGCTTTGAATTCATTGCAGTTCCACTGATACAGTAGATCAGTCAGCTTAATTTATCTGAATGACCCTCAAAGTCTGGCATGCTTGAATTCTGCATTCAGAAGCAACCTGACTTTTTTGTCTGCATACAAACTCATGGCAAAACCTGGAATGAGAATCCTTTCTTCCTTTTGCCTTCTGTGTGTGTTCTTTTGAGAAATGTGTGTTCTCAGTCTTTCTGTGAAGATTCGGTGCTAGCTCGATAGATGTTACTCCACTAAAAATCTTGTAAAGGAAATAGGTTTTGTCAAGTTTACATTTCAGTCTGTCAGGCTGTTGCCCACTTTATCCTTTGTTTTTTTGCCTGGCATGTCTGTGCACTAAGATTCTCTTAAACTCTGAATCTGCAGGAAAGCTGCATCTTCTTGACTTTTTTATACAAAAATATTGTATATCTAGAAAACAATAACTAAATTTATAATTTAAAAGTGTGTATGTGCATATCTATACACATATGTATTCTAGAGACTGATCACTTCTAAATTGTGGCACTTTAGCATTCTCTCCAGTATCCTCTCATTACAAATTGCTATCAAGAATAATTTGCTGGAGGAAGACTTGCACAGGCTCCGTTAACACAGGCAGCCTTTAAGATTGAAGGAGAACCTTGATGCCTGCATGAAAGAGGAATTTTTCTTTTCATTGCAAAGGATAGCTTTGAAAACATAAGAGAATGTAAACAACAGAGCAGAAAGGAATAATTAGTTAGTCTGGCTTCCTGGATAGGAGACAGGGGTTTGACATATTTAACTTCTTGGCCACTTAGTTTTGTTAGATATGAACATACATACACCAGTCTCCGTGGGCAGATTGTAACAGATGAATGTGCTGGATGGACAGGTGAGTCACAACTTTTAAGATGCTGCCAAGGAAGGCAAATTCCTCTGAATTTCCTCGTCTTCTATGAGGAACACAGCGTGGTTTTCTCTGTTTATCCCTGTATTGGTACCTACAGAGTAAATAAAGCAGGTTGATGCCAAGTTATCTGGGAGATGTTCGATGCACGTTTGATACACCAGCTGATTTTGCAAGTGTTGTTTACAAATCAGTGTTACAAAACAGTAGGTAACTGCAGATGCTGTGAAGTCTGAAGTGGATAATACCAGGATACTTGATCCATGTATCCACACCTGTCCTCTTACTGACCTGGGAAAGCACCCACTGTACTCTTACTCCAGTTCCTCTTGCTGTGAATGTATGCTTGGGCAGAGGGTTTCATTCATTGCCTTGTTCCAGCTGCCATGAGGATATTAGACTGGATGTTAGGAGGAAGTTCTTTACAGTGAGGGTGGTGAGGCACTGGAATGGGTTGCCCAGGGAGGTTGTGGATGCTCCCTCCCTGGAGGTGTTCAAGGCCAGATTGGATGAGGCCTTGAGTAACCTGTACTAGTGGGAGGTGTCCCTGCCTATGGCAGGGGGTTGGAACTAGATGATCCTTGAGGTCCCTTCCAACCTTACCATTCTATGATTCTATGATCTATGCAGGGCTGCCCATTTTGGTCCCCAGGCAGTGCCCATCAGAGGCTTTGCACATCCCATCTTGTGTTCAGTTCTGTGCCTCCCAGTTCAAGAGGGACATGGAACTGCTTGAGAGAGTCCATTGCAGAGCCACAAAGATGATTAAGGGAATGGAACATCACTATAACAAGGAGAGACTGAGGGAGCTGGGGCTCTTTAGCTTGGAGAAGAGGAGACTGAGACATGACTTCATCAATGTTTTTAAATGTGTAAACGGTGAGTGCCAGGAGGATGGAGCCAGGCTCTTCTTGGTGATGCTCAGTGACAGGACAAGGGGCAATGGGTGGAAGCTGAGACATAGGAAGTTTAATTTAAACATGAGGAGGAATTTTTTTCCTGTGAAGGTGACAAAATACTGAACAGGCTGCTGAGGGGGGTTGTGAAATCTCCCTCTCTGGAGATATTCAAAACCCACCTGGATGCATTACAGTGTGATCTGGTATAGGTGATCCTTCTCTGGCAGAGGAGTTGGACTAGATGATCTTTCAAGGTCCCTTCCAGCCCCTGACATTCTGTGATTCTATGATCATCCCTTTGTTGGTTCTTGGCTCTCTTCATTGCCCTTGTACTTAATTTCCTACACTCCAGTCTCCTGCCAACTAAAACTCTTGCTCCTAGTAACTTTTTGGCAGTTGATCCCAGTCTTCATGTACCTGTAACCAGACTTGGTATTTTTCATGCTGTTACCTAGTTAATCTCCACCTCATGCAGTGTTACTCATACATGGACCTCAGTATTCCTTTCAATGATCTGTTGAGTTTGAGCATTTTGTACACAACTGCCCCTCGGTCACCTGCAGATCCACCTGTCCCTTTCTGAGCTTTACATAACTACTTCCATAAGCTTCTGAACTTTCTGATTCTGCAGTACAGATCTCTGAAAAAGCTGCAGTCTCCTCTTCCAAAGTCCAGGGTCATTAATCTCTTAGTCAACGTCCTTGTTTCTTCTAGGATCTTGAACTGCCATTTCTCATTTTGCAACCAAGCATGCTACTGACCTTCACTCACCTTAGAAGTAAATGTACCTTCATACGCATGAGTAGCAGTTCCAACAGAGTGCCTCTCAGAGTTGGCTATCCCAGCTAACTTGGGGAAGTGGTCTTTAATGTACTCCAGAAATCTGTGGTTTGTGCTCTGCTGTGTTGCCCTTTGAGAGAGTGTCATGGTGGCTCAGGTAGCAAGAGTGCTGGAGTCTAAGCTGCAATGTGAGCGTTACCTTTACCTTTGTAAAGAAGGCTACAGGATCTCGCCAGGTTAAATGGATAATTAAGGCCAATTGCCAGGTCCTGTGTGTGGACCATAACAGCCCCATGGTAAGCTACCGACTTGGGAATGTGTGGTTGGAAAACTGCAACCTGGTGGGGGACCTGGGGATGCTGGTTGACAGTCAACTGAATATGTCAGCACTGTGCCCAGGTAACCAAGAAGGCCATTGGCATCCTGGCTTGTTTTAGACACACTGACCAGCAGGAACCAGGAGGTGATCATCCTCCTGTACTTGGCACTGGTGAGGCCACACCTTGAATATTTTCTTCAGTTTGCTATAAGAAGGACACTGAGGTAGTGGAGTGTGTCCAGAGAAGGGCAGTGTGGCTCATTAAGGTCCTGTGAGGAGCATCTGAAGGATCCAGGGTTGTTCAGTATGGAGGAGACTGAGGGGAGACCTGATCTCTCTACAACTACCTGAGAGGAGGCTGGAGCAAGGAGAGGAACAGCTGCTTCACTTTGATGGGAAGTGATGGGACCAGAGGAGATGGTTACAAGCTGGAGGCTTAGGCTGGATATTAGGAAATATTTCTTCACTGAAAGGGTTATCAGTCATTGGAATGGTCTGCCCAGGGCAGTGGTGGAGTCACCACCCCTGGAGGTGTTTAAACAGTGTGTGGACCTGATGCTTAGGGAAGTGGTTTTAGTGTTAACTGTTCATGCTGGGTTGAGGATTGGATTGGATGGTCTTGAATGTCTCTTCCAACCAAATATATTCTGTGATTCTGTCAATCTTCTACGTGATTTGATTCCAACCATGCCATCCCCTTTGTTTGCCATCTCTTTGATCCTGACCCATAAACTCTTGATTATCTTGGTTCTTGTTATTAGTTGAGTGTCATACATTTGAACTCCTTAATGTAGAGGGCTGAAGCTGGCTAGTAAAAAAAGTAACACAGCAAAAGCAGTTTCTCTGTTTGTTTTGTTTATTAATTGGACCATCTGGAAAGTCTGTTAATTCAGATTTATTTGTGTCATTTCAGTTGTTTTGACTTCTGTTTTCAAATGGTTGCTCATCCTGTCTTCTGAAAACATTTAAAATGTTAAATGTAGTTCTAGCATACATTGGAAAGCAGCTAATACATGTTTCTTCTCTTGAAATAGCTCCTGGGAATATTTAACCTTTTTCAGGCTATTTTTAATCTGTTTGAACCTGTTCTGCAGTGAAAGTGATCTCTCTGCTGTATTTTCATGTGTTCAAGTAATTTTGAAGACGTTAACTTATGGAATATGTCTTATATTTAGTGAATATAGTAGCAGTATTAGCATGAAGCACTAACTTGTAGAAAATTGTTGTTCAGCAGAGAATTGATCTTGGGTTGTTTACAACTGGCTCATATTTCAAAAAGGGCTGGAAATCTTCAAGGTGCAGATTAGCAACTCTTGTGAAACTTAAAAGATTTCACTGGTCTTAAATTTCTGGTTTGGTTTGTTTTGTGCAAAGGCAGATCTTACTCTGAGTGTCTAATATGCTGTCTTTTTAAAGAATTAAGATAGATGCCCAACTTTTCACTCAATCCAAGTAAAGGTGTGATGAAGACTGGAAAAGGACCGTTTAGAAGGTCTTGTAGCCCTCCTTCCTTCCAGGGTTACTTGCCGTGGCACCCTGCCAAGGAGATCCCTGAAGATGCCGAAGTCTGCTTTTCTGAAGTCCAGAGCTGTGATCTGGATACACACCCTCCTTGATGCCCTGAGGATCCTAAACTCTACCATTTTGTGGTCACTGCAGCCAAGGCAACCCTTCAGCTTCACTTCACATCATGGGCTACTCTTTTGGACTTTTGACTTTTGTTGTGGAAGGAGTAGTTTCTTCATCTTGTCTGCAGCCATGATCCAGATCCTTGATGCTAACGCTCAAGACATAGAAAAGAAACTGTGCTAAAATAGGAGTTTGCAACCCTGCATAGTGTGTGTTTGTCTGCATGACAACCTACTTGCAGTAATTTATCAACAGCTGACAGAAATACTTTATGTAGAATAATGTGAGATCTGGAAAAGTCAAGAAGTGTTTCTTCTGCAAGGGATTTGTTTTGTTACTTTGATCCCCTTGTCGAAGAGTCTGCACATTCACTGATGTTGCAGCGGTCTCTTTATTTGTGTTTTACTGTGCCTGGTGTTGAGGCCCAATTCCAGGTTCGAATCTCCTCTGGCTGGTGCAGTGAAGCATTGCATCTCCTTTCTTTGATTATTTTTGTTTCAGTCAATAGGCCAAACTTTAACACATGGTTTCACTGCAGAGGTAATTACTGTTAGCTGTCAGACACAGAAACGAGTTTCAGATTGCTGGTTGCTCCAGTTTCAGTTCCCAAGTGTGCTGTGTTCCACTCACAGCACTGTACTGTCAGTACATGTGCAAAATACGCTGGATAAAAACTTCCTTTTATATATATATATTTATTTTTAAAAAATATATATAAACCTATATTTGCTTTATTCTTGCTGTAATCATTTGCAGAATAACGGCACTGGGTTATCAGAAATACTTAAACAAAAGAAACTTTACATTAAAATGAAGACTTCATATATCGACAAACTTGTTTGTCATCCTAGCAGTGTGGGCTACTTTTTGGGTACATATCCACTTTCCTGCATTTCAAGTTGTGGCCAGTGCCAAAACCACCCTGTTTAACCGTAGATATGGTTGCATTTGGGTTTTGGTTTCTTAATTATTTAAACCAGGTGCCTTTCCTGCTGACTACTCTGTCTCATTGACTGCCTTTAACACTTAAAGGATCTCCAGGGCCTAGAGTTTACTCTTGCTGCTTTGCAGTACTGTTTGGATGCTTCATGGACTGTTGGTAATGACATTTCTGCTAGGGAATATAGATTTGATTTTCCTCTTGTGACATAACTGAGGCTTCTTTATGCAGAGCTGACTGGTGGAAAGAAGACGTAAAACTGTCTACCTGAAATGAGCTGCATTGAGAAGAGAGGTGGTATATAACTGTCCAGAACCTGAATTGAAAGAGTCTGGTCTTTTATGTGTCTGTGTGCACATGTATGTATGTAGCCATTTTATTTGTTTAAATACTCCTTTGCTAAATGCCTGGGCAAACTTCTGAATATTACAAGCACTAGCAGTTCTGTGTTGTGATTTTTAAATCCAGCTGTGTTCTCTGTGCATTCCTTGCACAGTACCAGTGTCTCCCTACATCTTCTATTTTCCTAATGATAAGAGTTTTTACGTGAGACTTCAGTATTTGGTTTGTTTTTTTTTTTAAATTCGGGTTTGATGAAGTCAGGCATAGTAATAGTGGGCAAGTACAAGGTTTATTGAAGTCATATGATCTGTGTCCCCATGCAATGCTCTCTGTTATTCTTGCTGTACAGTATTTTTGCTCTTTGGCTGGTTTTCGTCCCTTTCTGTATAGAGTAGTAGTAGAACTTTGAATTGTCGTGAATAACTCTGAATTGTGAATAGCTGGGCAAAACAGTGGTATTGTTTGTACTGCTAGTTACATATGCCATGAAGAAAAAGCCTTGTAAAGGGATGCAGACAGGTGATATTTCCTTTAGAGGAGAAATATTTCTCCCTTGGCTTTTTCTCCAATTAGTCCATTATCCATACTGTGTTTGTTCAACTAATCTCTCTGTCACTGCAAGATGGTGGGGATCATATTCTGAGTGCACATCTAGCAGTGAAGGACACTGACAGAGATTGGTACTATTCCTGTCCTTGACATTTCATCAATACCAAATTTATACTGGTGTTTCTTCTACCACATTTTACTGTGAATTATAGATTATTTGCTCTTGTCTATGGCTTTTCAGGTTCTTTGTTTGCTTTCTTTCCTGGGAAGATTTGTAGTTACAAATCTTTCTTGAGAATTCTCAGTTATTTCATCTTCCTTTCTCTCCCAGTGTTGAATTTTTTAAGGTAAGCCATCCCCTTGTAGGCCAAATGCTTTGTTTTGTAAATAAATTGGTCAAAATGTATCACTAAGAATTAGGATCATTAAAATTGAGTCACTTGAGCAGTCAGTGAAGGCTTCTAATTGAGGAAAATTTTGTTTTGTTCCATGCTTTAGCTCACTTGGCCTTGCAATGGCACCTCGTGTGAGATTTCTTCAAAAAGTGAAAAAAAAACTGCCTGTGAATGAGGCAACTGCTGAGGCAGATCACCTGAAGGAGACAGAGCAAAACACAGATACCTTCGCCTCAGTAAATGAGGGAGGAGTGGAGAAACACGGGACTAATTTGAGTGGAAAAAATTCGGTTAACAAAAAGCAGAAGGAGGAAAGGAAAGAAACAGAGGAATGTTCTGCTTCCAGTGGAACTGAGGAGAGTGGTGAGTCTGAGGATGAGTCTAAAGAGTTATCTGAGAAGGAGGAGGAGGAGGAGGACAAAGAAGTTCCTGTACCAAGTGGGGTACCAAACCCAGACGCCATGCAGTTCTTTGAAGATGATGATGATGATGACGATGCTAAAGATCTTGATTTACTGACAGTGAAACGACAGAATATTTTTGGTGTGGAAGAAAATCCAGCACTGGTAAGTGTACTTTTTACAGTAAAACTCGTGAATCTTAAATGATTTTATATTAGATATACTCCAAGTGAGGAGGAGGAGGAGAAAAAAAAAATTCTACTCCTGGAAGAATGTTTGCTTGAAGTCAGATGTATTGTCGGTAGGTGGCAGAGGTCAGAATTGCTCCCAAATGAGGGATGGTGTGGTTTTATGCTTTTAGCACTTTAGATTATTAGCAAAAAGTTCTATTTGCATAGCAAATATCCTAGTAGTTACTTTAAGTTATGAATAACCTGATTTGAATACCTAGGGAATTCTGACAGTTTTAATTCTTATGATTTACTGATTCTTGTACCTCTCTAAATAGCTGCCCCTTCCAGTCATAATTTTGATGCTGTACTGCAGAACCATAGCGCTGGGAACCAAATTGAAATACATGATGAGCCATTTCCCGTAACAAATGATCTCTGTAGTAATGTAACCTTCAAACCATGATTTTTACTTTCAACAGAACCTTTACTATTAGGAATTAAGCCAGTATCAGGGAAAGTGAGAGAGAGTGCACACACTTATGGTAAAGCATGGTTATAAAGGTTTATTAAAAGTATTTTTGTAGATCTTTAATTTCCTTGTCAAGTAACTTTATGGTTCAGGATTTCTCTGGGCTCGATGTTCTGAGAAATACTACTTTAATCTTTAAATACAGTGTTACAATAAGGACAGCTTTGGGTATTTTGGAAATTATAAACCATGTTGTGGATATTTTTTTATATATCCTTAACCATCTAGAAACCGTATCTCTGTGGTAAAGAGATCTAAGTCAAGTAGCCATCTGGTTCAACAAGATGTTTTCCTGAACTGATACACATGCAAGGGGAGCCTCCTGTTGAGTGAAGTATTTATTTTTCCACCTGGTATTTTAAATCTTTCTGTGATGCTGTGCACAGGGCACTTGTCATGAACTTGTGCTAATCAACCCATTAGCTGCATTTACAAGCAACATCTTTCCTTTATTATTTAGTGAAGTGTATAATCTAGTTTTATCAACTTTGCCAAAGATGAGAGTTGTGCTGGTTTGAGGCTGATTGGAATATTTTAATAAAAAAATGAGATTATAGGCTGTGAAAAGGAAACAGTGGTGATGTCTACTTCACTCATAGGCTTGCTGAGATGTATAAAAACAAGCACACAAATGTAGATAAGACAGGGGGTCTCTCTCTCGTTTTGGGAGCTGATGTGTCTTCTGGCCTTCTGCTGTGTAATCCAACTAATCACTTTTCTTCTAACCCCCTTTCCCGATCCTCCAAACTCACCTTGCACGTATGGCAGACCCTAGGATAAGGTAGAGAGGTGGAAAGAAGGTGGAAGAGTGGTTGGCAGCCCCTGCTGGGGACTCTGATTTCTGGGAGGGGTATTGTGTTTCTGTATTACCTTTAACTTGTATATTTCTGTAAATATTGATGTATATTGTGTATATGTCTGTTTGTAAATGCTGTTAAGCTGTAAATACAGCTTCAGTCCTTAACTTCCAGCCAGCTGAGTCTAGTTTGGGTGATTTTTTTCATAGAGTGGGGTCAGATAACTCCCAAACCATCAGAGCAGTTGAGCAGTAACCTTCTCACTGCACTCTCAGATATGGTGTGAGGAGGTTGCCACAGATTGCCATCTGTGAAGGTTTGGAAATTCCCCCACCCCCCACACTTTGTAAAATGACCCAGACTAGCACTCAGTCGGCTGGAAGTTAAATGATGAAGCTATATTTACAGCTTTGCACAATGTACAGCAGATATTTACACTATATACACAATATTTACAGAACTATACAGGTAAAAGGTAATACAGCAACACAACTCCCCTCCCAGAAATCAGAGACCCCAGGAGGGGCTCCCAACCACCCTTCCACCTTCTCCCCACCCCTGTACCTTTCCCCAAGGTTTGCCTTACATGTAAGGTAAATTAGGAAGATTGGCCAGGAGGGTTAGAAGAAAAGTGGTTAGTGAGGATTAATCAGCAGAGGAGCCAGAGCCCAGAAGCTGCTAGATCCCACCAGCAGCTCCTGTTCCAGCAAGCGACAGAGAGAGACTGACTTATCAATTGTTTTGGTTAGTGTTCCCAAACAATTCTCCAGCAAGCGTATGAGTGAAGTAGACATCATGATGTTTTCCTTTCACAGCCTATAGTGTAATTTTGTCTATTAAAATATTCTAATTAGCCTCAAACCAGCACGCCATCTTGTACAAGAACAGTTGGAAGAGAATGCTTCTGGAATTCCCTTTGTTCCTGTCAGTCTAAGCCTGCGCTGTCCTGCCTCAGCAGAGCCACTGCCAGGCAGTAGCATTTATTAATAAATTTTATTTTCATGTATAAAAGAAATTGCCATTTTAATAACAAAGTGGAGTAAAGAATTTATGCCTTAGATGAAGAATGGTTTTCCTGCTGCTTTTGTATTTGTGATGGTTTGGGATTTACCTGCACTCCCCCACTATGAAAAATCATCCAGACTAGACTCATCTGGCTGGAAGTTAAGGACTGAAGCTCTACAGCTTTACAGCTTAACACAATAAACAAGCAGATATATACACAATGTACATTAATATTTACAGAAATATACAAGTTAAAGGTAATACAGAAACACAACACCACTCCCAGAAATCAGAGTCCTCAAGAGGGGCTCCCAACCACCCTTCCACCTTCTTTCCACTCCTCTGCCTTATCCTAGGGTCTGCCTTATGTGCAAGGTGAGTTTGGAGGATCAGCAAGGAGGGTTAGAAGCAGAATGATTGGTTAGGTTACACAGCAGAGAGGCCAGCAGACACACACCAGCTAGAGACAGAGACTCTCTCTCTTATCTATATTTGTGTCCTTGTTCGTATACGTCTCTGCAAACCTATGAGTGAAGTAGACATCACCATTGTTTTCTTTTCACAACTTTCCATGCTGAAATACATGGAGATTTCATGTTGCTTTTACATACTGGAAAGTGATTTGGGAAATTTTGTACAGGAGCTGGTGAAAATAGAATCTTGATGTAAAAGAGTGAAGGAAAGAAATGTTACGAAAAGTACCAGTGATTCAGAAGTAATTTGGAAAGTCACTGGCTACTTTTTAGCAGTTTTTCAGCATTAAACATTTATAGGTGAATTTATGCTCAGGCAAGCCAGATGTTGTCTTCTCTGAACCAGCGTTGATAAACTGCAGTAAAGGTGACTGATGCGTACTTAGTGTGCAAAGGTGAAAGGCCTTTTATCACATGAAACCTTTTGTATGTGGGGGCACAATAATGAAGTAGTTGTTTTTCTAAGCATATATGAACAAAAAAAAAAAAAAAGCAAAAGTTTCAAGATCTGTATCATTAAAAACGTAAATATAATTTATATACCCTCCAAAAGAAATGCCTGTGGTAGTGCAATATATAACTGTTAGGAAGCAGAAGCACAAGGCATGCTATGCCTGACTGAGGGATCTAGTGTTGATTGATGCATATGGTAGTGTGGTTTTTATTACCTTATGTTACTGTGAAAATTGTTGATAGATTGTGGAGTGCTTTAAATATAAGGATTCTGTTTTTAGTAGGAATAGGAGAATGAGAGTTTCTGTGCTAACCACAAACTGTCTTCTAATGTTTTGGTATACAAATGCACATAATGGAAATGGCATAGAAAGATTCAGTCACTGTGCATCTTTCATTTTGTGTGTATACCTCAGCACCATGTTTTATGGATGTTAAAATCACATTTGTAAGTTGCAGCCCTTTAGTTTTTTCCACATTTGTTTATTTTCTGGATAAAAGTTTTAAATGTAGAGCAGTTCCTATCTAAAGAATTGGAAAGATCCAATTCCTTTGAGTTGTGAGAAGCACTGAGCATCATGAGGGTACTTTTCCTGTTCCTGTGTGTTGGAGTGTCCTAGAGAGGACTCGGGTACCAGTTTGACTGCATTATGCTGCATCATTGCTGTGTTTCTACAATGAGACAGTTCATGAATAGTATCAAATGCTACAGAGAGTCTAGGAGTTTGGACATGGAATGTATACTAGGCTGGGTCACTTAGGGTTTTTTGGGTTGGTGGTTTTTTTACATTTTTTATTTTTTAAAAAATTTTTAATCTATTCTATGTGCTAAATGAGATAGGAGTCCTGTGGCCTCCTGTGTCCTCTATGTTCATGACATAGAGTCATGAAATGGCTTTGGTTGGAAGGAACCTTAGAGAACTACTCCAACTTCCCTGCCGTGGGAAGGGACACCTGTCAACTAAACTTGGCTTCTCAAGGCCTCATCCAGCCTGGCCTTCAACATGCCCAGGAAAGAAGCATCCACAGCCACTCTGGGCAGCCTATTCCAGGGTCCCACCATCTTTGTACTGAAGAACTTCCTAAGTTCCAGTCTAAACCTACTCTCTCTCAGCTTCAAACCATTCCCCCTGGTCTTATCACTGGACACCCTTATGAAAAGTACCTCTGCAGCCTTCCGTAGGATCAATTCAGGTATTGGAAAGCAGCTGTAAGGTCCCCCCCAGAGTCTTCTCTTCCCTAGGCTGAACTCCCCCAACTCCTTCAGCCTATCCTTAGAGCAGAGGTGTGTCATCCCTTGGGTCATCTTTGTGGCCCTCTTCTGGACTGATTCCAGCAGCTCTGTGTCCTTGGAGCGAGTGTGCGATCAGCTAATTCGGAGGCTGAGTATGCGCACAGAGGTTGAATTCATTTTGCATTTATGCTTTTAACGTGTGTGATTATTGATAGATTTTGCAGTTTCTCTGCTCTTACATTGTGCTTCTTGTTGACAGCAAAACAGTCCCACTGTGACTGGTGAGCTTTAGGGTGTTTTTGTAAATGGAAACATTACCTGCCATTTCAATTTTTGAACACCTGTTGTTAGGATACCGTTGCTTCCTCACTCTTGTGTCTTCCATGGAATCTCCAGTGGAAGAAGGAGGAGGAGGAGATGTTAGGCTGGGTCTGAGTATTTTGTGTGGTGGTGTAGTACCCTGATGATTGATGGCAGATGGCTTGAGATAGTCTTTGTAACAAGGGAAAGGAACCAGGAAAAAAGAGCAGGTGTTATATAAACTGATGATGGAGTAGAAGAGGATCTGTATGATTTTTCTTAGAGAGTGTCCAGGCTACCCAACCAAAAAGTGAGAGGTAGCTTGTGGTGTTAAATGAGACAGCTCTGATGTTAGTTTTTCTAATAGCATGACCTGTGGCTTGGTTCCACTCTTTCTCCTGGACAGGTGTGTATGCTGTATTTGTTGTTTTGTGGTGATGGATAGAAAGAAAAACCTGTTTCATGCACTGCTGTTTGAAAGAAGAAACCTTGGATAAGGTGAAAGACCTTACCAGATATTACAGTTTAGTTACAAGCTTGTGAGCTTATTTTTTAACATGTGCTCACTAGCTGTGCCCTATTTGAATTTTACTTAAATACGTCAGGGTTTTTAGTTAGTGATTTAACTCATGGGACTTATTTTAGAAGTACAGTGCTCTTACACATAAAAAGAAGGTCAGCTATATGCATAGAGCCATTAGCTGATATGCAATATTTAGCTGTTGTTTAACATTATGGAAATTATTTGTTTAAAGTGCATTTAACAGTGTTAGCAGTACTGATGTTGCAGAGACTTTAAATGCTCCCCGGTTACAAACTGTTTTTAATATTAATTTTATGAAAGTGGTTGTTGCACTTGAAAATGCAAAAGCTATACTACTTATATTTTAAAGGATTACTTATTTTGAGAACTAAGATTAAGGGTCTAGTAATTTTTTTGTTTGTTTGTTTTGTTTATGCTTTTAAACTTAATCATCTTGTCAGACATACTGCATACTGTCAGACTTGTCTTCTGCCATTGAATTTTCTGATTTAGGGTAGAGAATACTAAACTACTGAGCTCTTAAGATTGCAGTGAGTCTCTCCATGACCTCCATCTCTTGCTTTATGGACCTGTAAAACTTTTCAAGTGAGGTATTTACTGGATGCTTGCAATAGTGTAGTAAACGTACAGAGAATAGTACTTGCTGATTCCTTGGAGTTAGTCTGGAAGAGTTTACTGTTTGAATATTGTGGTGATGGAGGAAAATTGTTTCACATGTCATGATTCTGCCCCAGCTAGCTAGCTTGCCTTGTAATCCTGTATTACATACAATGAACTTTTCCTGCTTTTCAGACACACAAACACTGTAACTGACATATTATGACCCTGATATATGCATATTTGTGGAAGTAGGAAAGAACGGACAAGGGTGTATCTCCCTAACTGGAGATGACAAGAAGCAGAGAGTGACAGCTAGTTGTAATGTGGTTTTTGGAGAGAATATGCATCAAGAAAACGTTTCATATGCACCAAAGTGAGGACATAGCCCTCTAGAATTTTCTTCTGTGATGTTGGGAAGAAAGCCTTTTACCCTCCACCAAAAAAAGAAAAAATAATTTTCGGAGTTGTGATTCATCTTGATTATTTTTCTTACACTGGCTTTTCCTTCTGAATGGGATTTATCTCCTGTTCCATGTTACGAGAGAGATTTTCACCAATCTTATGTTCCTATTCTGCTTTTTCTATGTGAAATGTCTTTTCATTCCTCTTACCAGCTCTTTCTAGGTCTTATTGTTTCATATCCATTCATTTTACACAGATGACTTTGTCTGCTTGATGCTTTTCAAAGGATAGCAAGATAGAAAGTACCCAAAGGAGAGAAGAAACAAGGGAGCAGGCTGCCTGATGCTGGTAGCATGGTTGTTTCCCTTAGGAATAGCTTTCTTTGCTCCTGCTGTATCTCTGAGAGAAGAAAGGTGCTCTGGCCATCCTGCTAGCTATAAAAAGAGCATTATTCCATGGAGAGCAAAGATAGCATTCTGGCAGCAAATATATAGAAGTTATTTATTTTAAAGTTAAATAAAAGTCAGTACAATGATCTGTCATAAATTCTCCTTTTTACACTATACAAGTATCCTAGGTTTTCCATTTAGTAACAATGTGCTTACGTATTTCTAGTACAGGAAGTAATGATTTATACAAAGTACAAGATACTTGCATGCCAGTGAAGTAGGCCTATATTTAAATATTAGCCAAAGTGCTTCAAGAATCCAGTTAGAAAATATACCTTTTATCAGCTGCGAATGAAAAGTGGAAACTGTTGATCATATTTCTTTGTGTTCTTGGACAAGATTTACTCTTCAGATTTGCAAGGATCACCCCCCTAACTTTGTCATTTGTAACTAGAACATTCATGACCTGCTTGCTAGATTAAACTATATAACAGAGGTATTTCAGACAGTCCATTTTACAAATGCATAATCCACATTAAACTCCAATTCTGTAGGTCACTTACAGTTTTCATCTTTCTTCATTACTCTTAACTGCTTTAGCACTCTTCTATCTACTCCAGATCTATCTTCAAATTTCTCTCTAATGATTTCTATTTAAATTAATTTGTTAGCAATTTATTAAGAACTTCTGTCATTTATGAAAAAATCACTGTAAATATTTAGGTATCTTGTGCCTTTAAGGCAGCATTCCAGATGCTTGTGCCAACCCCTGTATGTTTATGAAAATTTTAAAAAGCTTAGAAGCCTTTCTGATTGTACTGGTAAAGTATATACTTTGAGTAATTGGCTGCTACCTGCCTTTTAAAGTGTGTGTGTGGCATAAAGTTGTCATTCTAGATATATAAAATCATGTTTAAAATCTGAATAGAAAGTATTACTTTTAAATTTGATTTTTAATATCTGTCTTTATCACAGATTTTAGCTTTCTGTATCATAAGATGTGGAGTGGGCTTTGCTTCTGTAGAAAATTTTATATTTAAAGGTGCTTTTATAATATTGGGAAATGTGGTATTTTTAATGCCCACGTTCCATCCTGTGGGTCTCTCTTGCTTTTGTAGGTAATAATCTGGTCTAGGAGGATGCCCAGTGTATAAGGGGCTTGCTCTGAACACTCCTGTTAGAGCTTTTTGAAAAGACCCTTTTCCTTTGAGCCAGGAAGGCTTCCTCAGGTCTGTTGGGAATTCACAAGTTACTGGTTTCTCCAGCTGGCTGTGAAGTACTGCTTGTTTTCTAGATCAAGGCATGCCCAGAAGTTAGTAGCCACTGTAGCACACTTCTGAACTAAAAAGTGACAGCTTTTCATTTTAGTTACTAAAGCTGTGGGTTAAAAACAAAAAAATCCTTAATTCTATACAGCATCTGAAGCAGCCTCACATGTTGTCTTAACTCTGCTGAACCTGCTGAAGTATCACATCATTCACTTCCCTAATGAGAAGAAGATACTTGTGAAGTGTTTCTGTGGTTAACAGGACTAGTTTAACAGTCTCTTCCCTGCAACACAGACATGAGGCAAAGTAACACACTCACACATGCAAACCCCCCAAACCCTGTGTTGAGATAAGGAGTTGGATAAGACTTGAATATAAAGAAGATGGCATAATGCACAATTACCCTTGCCTGTTTGCAGAAAAAGAGCAGCAGCAAGCAGAATGCCAGTGAACTAAAAACCCAAGTCAGGAAACTACTCTCCCATCCCCACCCCTCCCAGCTGCCATCCCAGCAGAAGAGAGCCAACACCCAAAACCCTGGAACCCAAAAGAAGGGACAGGAGCAGGAAGCCTCTCATAGTACAATCAGTTGTGGTTTAATGAGCGGACTGATTGCTTTTTTGCTTCACAAGGGGCAAAAGAATAACACACGAAATGGGTTGGAGAATTGGAAAGTTTAAATGGAGAAGGAATTCACAAGCTACAATGTTACCGTTCTACATAGTAGTGAGCATGGCAAAGCATATAAAATACACAAGTTCATATCCAGCCTTGGCCCAGTTCTGCCGCCGGGACTTACTACAATCTCATTAGGCTAGAACCTTCCAAAGCCTTTTCCCAACCAGGCTTCAATTCCACAGGCCTCAAATGCCCGTCTCCTCTCCCCATACCTCCCTCCTCAGACTCAGATGGTGCAGTAAAAATCAGTTCTACCAAAACCTAGCCAGGCTGCGAGCCTCCCCCCTTACCAAAACCCGGGAAGGGAGATGGGAAGGGGAAAAGGGAGAATGCTGACTCTGCAGCCACTTTTTATAGGGATGCAGGGTTATGGCAAGAAATACAAAGATGACACTTCCTGGTACACCTCCAGGACCTCTCTAGCTTCTGGAGGTCTGTACTTTGTGGTTTTCTTGAAGCACTCATATGATTTAATACCAAGATATGAATTATTAATGTTACTTTTCCAGTATGAATAGTAATAATTATTAATATTAAAAAATCACCATATTGCATGAATTTCATTTGGATTCTCAGTCGACATTAAGTATTTACAGAATTAAACAGTCTAAAGCCGTCAGAACTTGGAAGACAGGGAAGTGGAAAACAGGAAAATGCTGAGTACGTGCAACAAAGCAGTACCAGCTACGGTCACAAGACGGACCAAACACTCTTGCTGAGTGAGCCCAAAAACTAAGTAAGTCTTAATAGCGTATGGAGATTAATAAGAGCTAGCCCAAATATTACTCATGACGTGCAGATTTTCCAGGTATGTTTCCTGTATAAAGATGCTTCCAAAAAACCACGATTGTAATCCCAAAAGTAAAATACATAATTCTAAGGCAGAGGGAAGGAGAGGAAAACTGAGTTGCTGTAAAGCTGAGCTGCTGCAGACACCTGGCGGCTGTGAAACGGAAGGTATAATGCTGTGAATAGCTCTGCTGCAAGCAGGAACCCAGTTAATGAGCCGTTAATGGGGGAGAAACCACTGGGGATTCCCTGAAGGAGTCACCCTAGGAATTGCAGAGTCGCCAGTGAGTCCCTGAATGGTGGGCTTTTTCAGATCATTCCCCTATGAAATACGTTTTGAAAATTAAACTGGCCAACAGGCACAAGCATCAGGAGCTTTGGCCAATGAATTCCAAGTGTGGTGCCTCATGAAAGGCAGTAAAGCATGTGTTTGGGCTGCAAGAGACCCCTTAGACTGTGGTGCTGGATTGCTACCCCTTAGAGCAGGCTTCCTGGAGCCAACTGCCACTGTTTTGTCTGCTGCTTGATTCAGCTCCTGGCCCCTGCAACCAGAGTGACAGCAGCCAAACTGGTTTAGGTGGTTTTATGCCCTGCCAGGACAAGCACTAGCCGCAAACTGACCCACAATCTGAACATCAAGCCCCATAATACATTGCTCCAGACAGCATTTTTATTTTGAAGCTGGCATGAGGCAGGATGGTGTGAATAGCAGCAAATTGATCCTCAACCTGTGACACTAACTTCACTGAAGTACTTTGGAACTCAACGTTTAACAGTGTAACTCTTGAACCGGTTCACTAGTGACGATTTTTTCTGGGAGACTGATGCACTTTTGGAGTGCAGAATGATGTGAGCAGGGTATAGTATTACTTACATGCTCAGGTTTCTGCATCTAGTGTGAATTCAGGCTGAAATGAAGCATGTGTTGTCATGTGATAGATTTGAATTGGCAGAGGTACGTGGTCTTGCATCTCTAGAAGTATTAATGTATGTTTTAAAAATGATTTGTTAAAATATAATTTATTAAGTACTTGGAGTAGGTTGCTGAAGCCTGCAGTAGGCCACTGTCAGTTTTAATTGTCCCTGATCACTGATTTAAATATTGAAATTTAATTATTTAGGGTTTTTTAAAATTAAATTTTATTAATATATTTTATTTGATATATTACAGCTGTTTCATAGATGGAGGTGAGTGAGGCAGCTACTCTGCATTAAAAATGCCTAGTGGTAATCAATATTCCCTGAATCCATAAAATTTATAAATTCTAAAATACCGGTTTCCTTTAAAATCATTAATGCTGAGTGATGGCATTGGAAGTACTTATCACAGTGACATAGTGTTTAGATAAATGATTTTTTTCTTTTTTTCTTTTTTTTTTTTTTTTTTTTTTTTTAGAACTTCAGTACTAAAATTGTGAAATGTCACTGGAAATTAGACAGCACTGATTGTTAAAGGAAATAATGCTTCCTGAAATAGCAATAAACCAGACCAACTAATTAATACATATGCAGTCTCCCAACTACTGTCAGCACACTGTGTAGTTAGAACTATGAGAATTACTCTCTATAAGTTAATGTCTTCTCTGATACAAACTCCTGCTGTTGTAAGCATTGCTTAACACACTACCCATACACATTTTAAACAATATTTTGGGCAGCTTTCTGAATTGCTGTCTGTGCTGTGTAATTTTTAGCTAGAATAATTCAATCATTACAGAAAAATAATTTGTGGATTTGGTGATGATTCACCAGCTATTAGCCAAAACGAGTCCTTAGGTAATTCATTACAATATCATTAACATGCAGATTGTAATTTAATAACTATTTTAAAAGGGAAAATTGTTTGTAGTACACTCTTTCCAAATAGTAACCTGCTGAGTTATCCAGGAACTAGGCCTGCGATCACCCAAAATCTGCTTGGTCACCTGTTGCTGATGCTGCTTGTTTCCATGAGACTTTGATTTGTCCAAGGTGTGAAGAATAGCAGTGTTGGCAGGAGCAGTTGGGGAGGAGTCTCTTACCTTCTGCAGGCTGAGCTCTTTGCTCTCCATCTTGGAGAAAGAAACAGCTGCTGCCACTGGGGAAAAAAAACTCTCTTAAGGGAAATTTGCTTTGAATGAAGGAAAATAAAAACAGTTAAGGCCACAGCCACTAGCTTTATTTCAGGCAAAGGTAAACGAAATACCAAATCTCTTTGGGCCAGCCTGGTCAATAAGTCTTGGAGGTCTTCCCATCCTTCATTACCTGAATCACGCTGTTCCATGGTAGTTTTCTTTTTATTTCAGTGCACAATTCTTCCTCTTCTTTGCCTGAGCTACTGGTGTGTTTGTTCCTCTTGAAGGTAATCTTGATATAGCTGATGCTCTCCAGATCTGCTTTGCCTGCTCTTTCTGACCACATATGCTCTCTATAGACTCCTGTGAAGTGATGGGGTTGTGTCTGAGAAGTGAGATGTCTGGCAAACATGCCTGAATAGGGGTACTTTACTAAATTCCTCACAAAAGCATATAGACAGGAAGACGTGTTGGTGTCCTTGAGGTGGGGGAAACTGATGAGAAAGCAAATGACAAAGGTAACATTAAGCCAACTGTGCTAAATACTGTGATTTTAAATCTGCTTGCAGTGTAGAAGAGGAAGAGTGTGTCTGGTCTTAACTATGAGCAAGATGGGAAGTACTCTGAATTTTGAACTGGAGTTGCTGAAGATGCCTTCCTTGCTTTAATAATCTTTGCGTTGAGCAAAAATAATATTAGATGGTGTTCTGTTCATGATGATGCTTTCTTATCTCTGAGTTGCAGTACTAGTGTCCTTAAGACACTAGCTCTATGGTGGCAGCTTTCTATGAGGTTCATGGCAGAAAGACTGAGTCTTGCAAAGCAAAACAGTATATATATATATGTCTCTTGTTGCCTTGGTGGAGAAATAATGCATGTGCCTCACAATTTTGAGGAAATACTCTTCACTACCATTTGCAGAGCAGTGTTTGGGTCTCAGGTGAAATATTGTGTGTGTGTGTGTGTGTGTGTTTTAATGCATTTAACAGATGTGGGTTATAGCGATTTGTTACTTTATCCAGTTTTTGTGCCAGTAGCTTCACCTACAGTGAAGCCTGAAAAATACAAGTAAGTTCTCGTTTACCTCTTCATTTTTATGGTGATAAAAAGCTAAAGCTTTTAAAACACAAGTATACTATTTGAAATATATTTAAATATGTTACATGTGAGAATGATGTGGTAACAAGAAAATTACTGAGAGAGATCCCATCAGTGAGAGGCTGTGGTGGTCAGTGAGTGTTGATGCAAAGTTTATTTTGATTAGTGGACAGAAAAGAAATACTCTTCTTATTTCCAGTGTTAGAACACAAATTTTGAATGGGAGTTTCTAGTATGTACACCTCTTGGACCAGTTTAGAAACAGTGGTGGAAGAAGGAGGTGCATTGTAAAATAAATCTTTTAAGGAGCTGCAAGTCTATTAAAGAGGGGATTGAAGGGAGAAGGGAAGATATGGTGAGAGACCAGAGCTGAAAGGCAATAATTTTTTATGAGGATACTAAACACAACAGGCATCTTTCCAACATGATTCCTGTAGGATATTCTCAGCAAATTTCTGTCACTCTTAACATCATGTTTGTGCTGATTTTTGAGCCAGTGTGTTGCTCACTAATGCACTTTTGAATATCAACTTCTCAACTAGTATGTAATTTATATGTTTCCCCTTTAGCTCTAGTGCTACAATAATTGCGTTTTATAGATGTAGAGGTAAGTGGTCATCTGGTCTGGTTTCTCTGGATATAATAACCCTGCTATTTTATTCTGTCCCTTCTGTATTGAATTCTGCTTAAGTGAGTCTTTCAAAATGCATCCTGTCTGGATGTGGAAACATGAAGAAATTAAAAATCCATCACTACTAGTAACTTTTTCCTGTGGCTAACTAATTTTATCCTGTTGCATTCAAAATTGAATTTTGAATTGAGACTGAAGAGCAAAGACATCAGAGGACATGATAAGAGGAGAGCAGCTGAGATTAAAGATATTCCAACAAATACTCCTTTGGCCTGAAAAAAGAACCTTTATTTTAGCACACAGAAGAATGTGAGAAGAAAATGTGATACTGTTATGGAGGAGGTGAATGATACGATGTAAACTGAAATTGCAATGTGCAAATGCAAATTAAGGCAACGTTTATCTTAGGGACACTTTATTATTGAATGTTATCAAATGTTGCAAGTAATTTGGAAGGCATCCTGTAGTTCCTTAGGTATGGAAAAGATGGTGTGGGAGTTGAAGGCTGACTATTTTAACTGAGTGAACTGGAGTCAAATTTCTGCTCCTTACTCATTCAAGTATTATAATAAGCTTAGCAAGACAAGACTTAAATAGAGAAGTTTCACGTACCACATCTGCAGGTAACTTTTCTCTCTTTGGTTTCAAGATCAGCATTGACTCTAAGCCAAGGAAATGTTATGTTTTCATTAGTTTTGTTCTTGAGGCTCTACTTTTCACAACCCTTTTTCAGTGTGGAAATTTTGAAGCATAAATCACTTTGACTTTTCTCTGTTTTAAAGAAGTATTTTCTTCTTTTTAGTACAGCTGAATTTTTCGGTGGATCATTGAAGCTAATCAATCTTGACATTACTCTGCTACTGCTAATCTTTCCTGGTTGGAAAAATATAATCTTCATATTTTACAGTTGGACACTTAAAGCAATAATAATCTTATAATACATCTCATGATGTAATGTAGAACAGTTGCTAATGATTAAAACTAAGACAGCTGTAATGAAACTTTTTACTGGGCAAATTGAGAAGAGACTAAGAAGTAAGTAGCGATATGAGAGATGTTAAATTCCTCTAGTGGAAAAATACTGGAGAATTGAAAAGCAATTTTAGATTGAGTCTGTCATGAGTGAGCACCTCATTGGAATGCATGTGTTGACATGTTGTTACTAATTTTTTTCTTTAGTTACTGGAGTGATAGTTAAAAGGAATTTCAAATGATGCTGTTGTTCTGTACTCACCTTAATGGAACATTAGTGTAGTAGATCTGGCCTGGCATCCACACTGTGCTAGTTTTGGGTTGGGTGGTACCTGGTGTAGTCAAAAACCAATCTTACTTGTCCTTTTTCTTTAGGTCTTCAGCTAGATTAATTTCTTGCCTGCATGGCTGTACAATCATGCCTGATTGTCTTCGCCTAGTGGCATGTTCCTTTTTATTGGAACTTCTTGACCATAATATCTACAGAACTGGGCAATCCCTTAGATATTTTAATGAAAAAAAGATGTAATTAAGTCAGAACAGATCTTACTTTACATTATTGATTTTGTGCCTATCTAGAAAAGGGCATGTTCTCTGCTGATGCAAGGTGTTGGCTACCAATTCGATAGAACAATTTATATTTCTGTTAGGCAAGAACAATCTCCAAGAAGATACTTATGGTGAAGAAGGCTTTCCAAGATGCTTGAGTTTTGCTGGTGTGATGTAGGTAACAGAGTGGAAATAATTTTTTTACAGTTGTTTGTCTTTGCCTGAATGAGAAACCCTCCCACCATGTGAGGACACAAAGTAGGTGGGCTGTAGCAAACTGCTTATATGGCTACAGATTGCTGGTGTTAGGGGGTTTGGGCTTCTTCTGGCAAGTCACAACTGCTTCCATAGGGCCTGAGGTGGAAGTGCTCAGACGGGCACTTGGCCTCTGCCACAAAAGGGGTTGACCTACCCTGACAACAGACATCTGGGCTTCCTCTTGTCATACCTTTGCTGCTTGTTTTTTTCAGGAACAAATTGCTGCATCATTTTCCCTCTCTTGAAGTGCTGATTTTGCTGCCATGGTACCTGATGGGTTATATGGTAACTGAAGATACTCACCAGTTAGATAAAATGGGAATTAATGGGAAGGAGTTTAGCATTTAAGGGGGAGGAATAGGTATTCCGTAGAGAAACCTATTCAACAGGTTAATCTTTGTATTAACTATTCGAACTTTAGATCTGGATTAGTGATCCAAGTGTTGTTTTCTTTGTATGTATGTCTGATAGTCCTTGGTGATACTTGTCTAAGGTTTCAGAGAAATTGGGTTGCATTGAGATGTAACCTAGAACTCAGTACCTGGACAGAAGTACCATAGGAAACAGTGTACGTGAAAAAGTGTGTGTCAGGTTGGCTTTTAAGAAATGGAGTCTACATGTGCCCAAAGAAAGGGGAGGAGAGTAGTGTTCTAGTTTGGAGGAGTAAGGGGCAGGGAAAACGGTAAGCTACAAAATCAGTTCAATGCTGTATCTACTAAATCGGTTTCAAGAATAAACCCTAACTTTCGTGTTCTTATTGCTCTTCATAACTTTTGATCATATCCCTTAGAACTTCATTCTCTTTGGAATGTGGTAGGCATTTGTGGTATGCAAAAATGAGACATATGTTGCTGAAAGCCATGAATATATTTGCAAAGTCGTGCAGAAGGTCTCAAAGCTCAAAAGTATCTTTACAGGCACCAGTGACCAGGTTTTACCTTGGGAGCATTTAATGAGGTGGCTCAGCATAACGACAAACCCGTTGTTTATATATGGGTGACACAAAGGCTTTTCACAAGTAGAGCTGTGTGTTTGAGCATCATGGCATTAATGTAGGGTGACACAAGTTCTTCAATCGTATGGAGGTTATATGGAAATTAAGAAAATTTAAGGTGACGAGGGAAACTCAGGTTTCTTTAACTGCGAACCCATTACTGGTTTGTTTTCCTGTGTTTGGTTTGCTTACTGTGAGCAAATGCTGTAAGCTATGTGAAAATACTCTTTCTCTTTTTGTAATGCATAGGTTGCTTAAAAATGATTGGGCAGTTCTGTTCTGTGTCCGTTAATATGCAGTGTTCATCAGCTGAGTATCTATAGCTTATGCCAAAGCTTATGTCTTGTGATAACCTGTAATGTGGGTGTGAACAGTGCATTCAGGCTTTTAAAATGTTTTCTTTTTTCATTTGTTATCCTGCTTCGAAAGGGGGACTTTCTATCCTGCCTAGATCAATGAATTTTAACTGAATTTTACTGTCTTGAGACTTTGGCCATTCTCTTTCTTTCAGCCGAGGGACTGAAATCTGTCAATGAGAGCAGTTTAGGGCTATCTGTCATCTGCCTTTTCAAACTGTTCTTCCTGACAGTTTGCTATACTCTGCTGGAGTGTATAGCTATGCTCCCCTTGTTTACGGCCTGAAAGGACCTGATACAAAATGGGAATTCAGCGCTTGTGCTGTGAGACCTGGGGCATCTGAATGTCAAGACTCTATCTGATGAAATTGCATTCTTCTCCTACTTTAATAGGATTGCAAGGATAATATAGTTTAAATTTATAGCTGTCATAAGGATAAGGTCAGCAAGTAGATCAGCCGTGAATTAGTACTGACCCTGTTTTCTTTTCACTTGAGTTAATTTACAGACTTAGTAGACTACTAGCTGCTCAGGAGTCAGTGCATGACTAAGTTGTGTGACAAGTTGGGGTTGTCTTAAACTTTTTTTTTTTTTAAAAAAAAGATATATAACTTACATAAAACATTCAACCCTTATATGTTTCATGTATTATAAAGTATTCGAAGGCGACCTGTGGGATAGTTGGGGAGGGACTTTTACAGAGGCAGGTAGCAATAGGATGAGGGGTGGTGTAGGGAATGCTTTGCATTAAATGGACGTGTGAGCAATCCAGCCTGTGCTAACCGCTAATTGTGAGCTGAAAAGTTTCACAGTCTGCATGAAGGTTCATCCGGAAGGCAAGGACACCAGCTGCGAGCTGCCTCAGGGGATATGGACAACAGGAGATCAAAGCAAAACAAAGACTCTCCCGAAGAGTTTGAACAGATAATGATGGACCAATTATCTAATGCCCCCACAACTTGTGCCTTAATGATTTACACCAATTGCCTAATGCCACGCAGTTTGCACCACAATGGTTTAGACCAATTACTTTAAAATAAACTAAACCACATAGTCTGTTAGAAAGTATGTAAGTGCATGATCGTATTCAATACATGGGCATTGATTGGATCATACTGGTCTGCATACAGCTTTGTCCAGGAGCTCCCGTAGGGTGATGGCTTCAAACTTGAAGAAGCTAGATTATGCATTATGAGGAAATTCTTCACCATGAGAGTGGTGAAGCACTGGAAGATGTTGCTGAGAGAAGTTGTGGAGGCTCCAAGCCTAGAAAGTATTCAAAGCCCAGTTTGATGGGTCCTTGAGCAAGCTGGTCTAGAAGGAGGTGTTCCTGCCTGTGGCATGTGGGTTGGGACTAGGTGATATTTATGGTCCCTTCCAACCCAAACCATTCTATAAGTCTGTTTGGTCTCATAGGACAGCCACCTGCAACAGTGCTCTGTGCTGGGAATCATTCAAGATAAGGAGGTAGTTATGTATAAATAAGAGGGTAGCGTAGCAAAACAGAATGCGTGTTGAAGGCATTCCTTTATCAGTGTGCCTGGGAACAGCTCAGGGAAGAGCTGCCTGTAACCAGAAGAGGGAATGCATAGTGTGTGACCAGGGTCTATCCAGTATAAGTATATGCTTATGGGGGCGGTCTTGGATGCACCAAGTTGGTGTCTGGTCGTGCCTGTCTCACGTCATCCATCCCCTCACACCCAGCAATCCCTGACGTCGTGTGCTTCTGCAGCATCTGATGTTCCCTGATATTCTGGTGACCCCTGGCAACCTGGTCACCCCCAACATGATATTTCCCAACGACTCTGCTACAGAAGTCTATATGTAATGTATATAGATTTTTTTAATATAAAATATTAGTTTTACATATATGGATTATATATCTGTGTGTATGAGCAGGCAATTAGTAAAGTATGCAGTTATACCCCTCTCTCAGGCAGTGTTGGCATCGAAGATATTTTGTACAATGGTTATAAGATAAGCTTATTTTTGTGTCTCACTTCGTGTTCCATTCTCTGTTTTTTCTTCTGTGTTATTTTTCTTTCATTAGTGCTGACTCTATCACAAAGCAGGAGTTAGCTGACTCGGGAGAGATAATTTCTCGCCAATCAGTTTTCTTTGTGCAGAAAGATGAATCTGCTGACTTCCTCAGCCTTGTATGTAGCCTGAAATGCTGTTCATCAGATTTTCAGGAAAGAGAATGAATTGATACCATCTTGAGCTCAGTTTTGTGTGTAATCAAGGCTGCATGTGAAGATGTCCTATTCATCCCAGGGAATAGTGGTAGGAGATCCTGATCTACTTTTCAGCAATAATTTTAATGAAAACAATCCTGCTTGCCTTCAGGTGTAGGTACATTGAGATGCTGGAAGATAGAGTTTATGTTATGACTATTTATGGTAATGAGTAGCTAGACTTCAGGAAACCTATGTTATCCCTTTTTTTAGGTTATTTAAACTACGTGATTTCCTTCAGCATAGGTGGTTATGGTTAGTGGATTGAGCTTTGGCAGATGCCTCCTGTGTCCCAGGAGCAGCAGTAGTTGCCGAATTATTGCATAGAATTACCTCTAGTTATTTACAGGGAGGGAAGGCATTTTAGCTTGGTGTTTTGTTTTGTGTTTTTGTTTATTTTAGTTTTTTCTTTTGCTGTAGGCAAATTTCAGAGAAGGTATTGCTGAACCAAGTGGCACATACAATAATAATATCAGTAAAAGTATATGGAGAATAGTAGATTTTAGGAGAGAATACAGAAACCCACTGATACCCAAACAGAAATAGGAGTTTACCAGTGACAGTTAGAATTTTTTAGTTCTTCTGGGCCATGACTTGCTATGTATGCATCTCTAATATTTCATGGGTTTATTGTATTGGCTATGTATACATCTCTAATATTTCATGGGTTTATTGTATTCTTTATGTCACGTTGGCCAGTTAGACCAAGCAAAACCTACTTTGGTTTATCATAAAGCTTCTGCAGTTGTCAAACATTGTTTTGTTTTGTGAACATCTGTCACTTTTAATACTGGGTTGGCAACTCCCCAAATTGTTAACGAATAAATGAATTCTAAGATCTGAACAGGCTGTGCTTCTATCAGCAAGCTTTGGTGGCTAGCTGAGGCAATGCTTCTAAATACTGAGTCTAGACTAATTAGGCTCTTCTAATATTTGGGTTGATGAAAAAGCACTTACAGCTTTGGTTGAAAGAATCTTCAAACAAACAAACACAGAAAGAAAATCCCTAACCGATGAAACTATCCAAGAATTCCCTCTTGAGATTCAAATTGAGAAGTATTGCTAATCCCAGCTGCATAATCGGAGAGATGTGCCAGCTGTCCTAGACCTAGATTTGACAACTGACTGCTGTAGGCTGAGTGACAAGTGGTAGACAACAGGGGAGATAATTTTTCATACTCTTTGGGGGGGAAAAAGAGCATATGAAACAGATTGTTGTTGGTAATGTTTGCTCATTCTGTGCTAAGCAACCATTGAGGCACCAGGATTAGCATCATCCCTTACTCTCTGTGCAGGCATTGCCAACCTGAGTGCAGCAGTAAGAAATACGGAGTTTTGACAGATGAACTATTCAGTTCTTGAAGCTATGAAATACAGCATTTTTCTTTTTCAGTGTTGTAAAGGCACTGAGATGTGTGGGTTAAGATGGATGAAATTTTCTGGCTAGACTAAGAAGGTTGAGAAGAGGTAACTGCTTTATTTCAGGAGGGAAAGTTTGCTCTAGTAAGTGTTAAAAACATTTCTGAATGGCCTGGGGCAGGTCACTCATTCTTTCTGGACCTTATGCAAAGCTTTTACCATATATATACTTAAGCCTAAATGGTTGTTGCGTGAGTGCATTCAGAGATTTACAGGCACACATGTCCAAATTAATTCTCTTTACTTACCTGTGAGAATACAGTATATTTTTTAGAGGATAAATTATAGCCGACTTTGGAGTGCTCAGATGATTGCCATGATGGAAGCCACATAAATTCTAGCATTAATACCCTGAGTTTTACCAGGTAGGACCTCTGTGCTGGCTGCACTGCATTCCGTGAACAGTGCTGGCAACTGCTACATGTTTCAGAGCTGATGTCTTCAGTGGGCATAGTAGAAACTATTATTTGTAGTTGTGGGGAATAAGTACTGATATTTTTTGTTCTGTTGAACTGAAAAAAACCCCACATTAAAACTCAGCATCTGGTCATATTCTGAAATTGGAAACACCTTTCCTCTATACTTCTGTGATATGAAGGAAATCTCTCAAATTTTAATTAAAGAGAAATGTTTTGCTTAAAAAAATACCTGTTAGGTTCTACAACAATTCTCAAATGTTCATTTTCATCTGTATCAGTTAGAAATAAGTATGGAGAGAAAGAGATCAAACAAATTCTGTTTTCAGATTTTTGAATTTATTTTCTGTTAGGAGATTTATCCAAATACTCTTTAATTCTGTAAAGTGTTAAACATGCATAGGCAGCAATGGATATCAAGTATTTGGTTTCATTAAAAATGCATTACAATCTCATGATTATATGAAAAAATAATTTCCTACCTTCAAGTTCAGTCATGATTTCTAAATTTCACATAATGTCTTGTGCATCTTTGCATTTATTCGTTCTTAGATTTTTAATATTTTTCTTCCTTAGGTAGTTCCTTCTAGTGTTTTGATTTCCTCTGTGTATTGAAGTTCATTTAGATGTTCTTCACTCTTTTAGTCTCATCTGTGAACTTGCTGTAGTTGTTTCTTAGTAAAGCTAAAAACAAATCAAGAAACCAAAATCTACAGCATTTCTCCAGGAGTGAAAATCAAGGCTTAAACTCTTGACAGTTTTAGCGAAGAAACCTGCATGGATTTCCATCTGATCCTGAAAGCTGAATTTGGTCTTGGGGAAAAAAAGGCACACACAAGCCTTTCTTGTAAGAAACTACTCAATTTTAATTAACAATTTATTACTAATTGTTTAGCTTTCCTAAAACAACTTTAAAATACAGTATTTGGCTTCGTGTCTCAGTTTAAGGGGAAAAGTAACAGAGTTCAAACATGATTTATTTTAATTACAAAGCTGTGGAGCAAGACTGGAGCTTTTATTAGGATAAAAGTACAAGTGTTAAAGTTTCATTGCTTCAGTGGCAGTTCAAATGACAATTTATTTACAGTAGTATTTTTTTTTATATCAGTCATTCACAAGTAAAAGAGAACAAATAAGTTATTTTTGTTTGTTTTTTCTTTTGGATACAGAACAGAAGCATCTTTCCTGTTTTTCTGTAGTTCTGTGCTAGACAGAGTTATTGCTTTCTTCCAACCTTGAGTGTTCAGCATTTATTCCTACTTTATTTTCAACAGCGTTCTCCTTTTTGGGAAGGAAAAAATATATATATTCCCCCCTAACAATATTCTGAATTTGGAATCAGCATCTTTTGTTAGCCTGCAATTCCTCGTTATTATTATGTGCTACCTGCTTACACATTGCAGCATTGTCCAGCTGTATTCCTGTGGGAGGTTAATTTGAGTAGCAACTTGGCAGGAAATATAGAATATGACACTCCACAGAAGCATTTCTTTTACTGTCTGAGTGGAAGCAATATTTTTTTTTAAAATGAGTGTACTGTACAAAAATTAAAAAAGGAATGGAGATGTAGCTGGAGCTTCAGTGTCTTTGTGAAGTGAGGGAGCAAGCAGGGAACTGCAAATTGCATTTACTAGAATGTAGTCTTGCTATGTGTAATTCTACTGAAGACCATTGAGATATCCTCTTGAAATGCTGCTTTAACACAATCTTTTTTGTGTTTCTCTCACCCTTTCTGAAACCAAACAAATTCAGTACCAAAAAGCTTGTGTAACTCAGTAGTTAACAGATACATATTCAGACTTGTTCTTAAAGGAGCTGCAGTGCATGGTAAAGGTGGCTTGTAACAGTACTGCCTGCAACTTTTCCTGACAGAATCATTAGTGAATATGATCTGTGATGTGAAACCCTGAGCAACTTCACAGTTGTGAGAGAAGTTACCAGGTACACAAAGTGAAGAGCTAGGGTTTAAAAAATAAATAGATTATTTGCTTTGACAATGCTATATATATGCAAATCTTTGGAATCCTTCCTTTCCTTACGTAAAAGGAAAATCTACTCACTTCACAGGAGTAGCTTTTTAATTGAAAATGTTATGAAAATGTTGTGTTCTCTTGCTAACCATAAATCAACTTTGTGACACAGGTTGTAATACTGCAATTTGTTAGGCAAATGAAGGTAAAATCTTGGCTTTGGCCAGTGGAATATTTAATAAATTAGGAGATGAATCTCATCTTATGTATATGTATATATTTAAGTTCTGAGGCTGACAGACTGCTGCACATGCACTCACATTTGCTAGCATTTCTAATACTTAAGCAAGGTAACCTTATGTGTAGGTAGTTAAAAATTTAAAGGCTGCTTCTGAAAAGTGTCAGAACCCTCAAAAGCACAACTCAGGTCTCTACACCTTTTCAGAAAGCATTTATTCTTGTTGCATGAAATTGTGTCTTAACCTGATTCAACTCATTTGATCCATAATCCCTTGCTTTTAAAATAGAGTTGGAACTTACATATGTATCAAGAAAGTTTAAAGGTCATGTATAAAATGCATGCATTTGTAATGAAATGTGTGCTGATTCTCACATCAGAAATGCTTCTCGATGACAGGCAGCGAACAGCTCGCAGTAACTATTAGTACGTTTCTTAACAGTGTGAGGATGCACTTCAAATAACCCAAAAGTTTAAAAGCACTCTGCTTGAGCAGGTTTTTATCAAGTAATTGAATTTGTTGTTTGGTAGTTTACTAAGACTCCATAAGTGTACTTGTCTCAGTCCTATGTCCCAAGAGATGCTTTTATTATTTCTTGAATGACAATTTAAGTGCTGCACTCAACCACCCTAATGAGTGGGCTGAGCATGTGACTGGTGGAAGGAGCTGTTACTGACAACATGTTCCCTTTAGATTTGGTTAGGGCAGTAAATAAAAGGTACAAAATTTGCATAAGCCTATTAAGTGATGTTCTCAAGGGGAATATCAGTAATTTCCAGTGCTGTTTTCATTGCTGACAGCTGATCCATTTACAAATTAGATACCGAAAAGGGTTCCAGTGAAAGGATAAGGTGGATTGGCTTGTAGCTGTTACACAATACAGTCAGGGAGATGGAGAAAGTGCTCCTGTGAGCATTTAGTATCCGTTCTCATAAAGAGTCTGGCGTGAATGGAAAACAAGCTATACCAGTACTGTTGGTTGAAGAGATGATTTCAAAGGTTTAAGTACAGGTGTGAAGAGATTTGTGAGCACGCTATATATTACATGTGGATATCTGTTTTAACCTAATCATGTAGAAGTGTTTGTTTCTCTGCATAAAATAAGCCAAAATTAATCACAGTTAAACTGGACAGAATTTATTTGCACTGACTTGTTTAAATCTGTTTTATAGCAGACATTTCTGTGAACCAGGAAAACAAAACTTTTGTGCTTTGTGGGGTTTCTTGGAGTAGAGAACTGAAAAAGCTCAGTTCATCATGCTTATTAAATATAAAGCTTTTGTATGCTCTCTCTCTAGACATAGAGTAACTTGACTTGGTAAAAATGTATGAAAAGGCTGAAGTAAACTTTCTGTTAAGTCACATGTTCACAGGATGTTAGAGGTTGGAAGGGACTTCTGCAGATACCAGAGTCCAACCTCCCTGCCAGAGCAGGACCATATAATCTGTCACAGGTCACACAGGAATGCATTCAGATGGGTCTTGATAGTCTCCAGAGGAGGAAACTCCATAACCTCTCTGGGGAGCCTGTTCCAGTGCCCTATGACCCTTACAGTAAAGAAGGAGCCTGGAGAAGAGAAGGCTTCGAGGGGACCTGATAGTAGCCTTCCAGTATCTGAAGGGGGCCTACAGGAAGGCTGGGGAAGGATTATTTACAAGGTCCTGCAATGACAGGACAAGGGGCAATGGGCTTAAACTGGCAGAGGGGAGATTTAGACTGGATGTTAGGAGGAAGTTCTTTACAGTAAGGGTGGTGAGGCACTGGAACAGGTTGCCCAGGGAGGTTGTGGATGCTCCCTCCCTGGAGGTGTTCAAGGCCAGATTGGATGAGGCCTTGAGTGAGCTGTACTAGTGGGAGGTGTCCCTGCCTATGGCAGGGGGTTGGAACTAGATGATCCTTGAGGTCCCTTCCAACCTTACCATTCTATGATTCTATGATTCTAAGTTCTTCCTCATGTGTTTACATCTAGTGCTCCAGGACGCAAGTGAGAAGAGGCTGTCCCTTCCTTCTTGACACCCAACTCTCATATATTTATATGCATTTATTAGACCTCCTCTCAGTCTTCTTCTCAGAGGAAGCCCCAGGGTTCTCAGCCATTCCTCATAAGGCAGTGCTCCAGTCCCTTAATCATCCTTGTAGCCCTCCATTGGACTCTCAAGAGTCCAAGAGATCCCTGTCCCTCTCGAACTGGGGGATGCAGAACTGGATGCAGTATTCTAGATGGGACCTCACTAGGGCAGAGTAGAGGGGAAGGAGAACCTCTCTCCATTTGCTGGACACACTTTTCTTAATACACCCCAGGATGCCATTGGCCTTCTTGGCCACCAGGGCACATTGGTGTCTCATGGATAGCTTGTTGTTCAGCAGGACTCCCAGGTCCTTCTCCATAGGACTGCTTTCCAGCAGATCACCTCTCAACCTGTACTGGTGCAATTTATTATTCCTCCCTGGGTGCAGGACCCTTCACTTATCTTTGTTGAACCTCATTAGGTTCCTCCGTGCCCAGCTGTCCAGTCTGTCCAAGCCTTACTGAATTGCCACACAGACTTATGGTGTATCAACCAAGCCTGCCAGTTTGGTATTGCCATCAAACTTGCTGAGCGGACACTCTGTGCCCTTATCAATGTCACTGATGAAGATCATAGAATCATAGAATGGTAAGGTTGGAAGGGACCTCAAGGATCATCTAGTTCCAACCCCCTGCCATATGCAGGGACACCTCCCACTAGGACAGGTTACTCAAGGCCTCCTGCAACCTGGCCTTGAACACCTCCAGGGAGGGAGCATCCATAACCTCCCTGGGCAACCTGTTCCAGTGCCTGTTCAAGATGTTGAACAGGACTGGACCCAGCACTGATCCCTGTGGGATTCCACTAGTTACAGATCTCCAGCTGAACTTGGAACCATTGTTCACCACTCTCTGCACTCTATTCTTGTGGCTGTTTGAGTTAGATTCCTACCTCAGACAAAACAAACAAACAAAAAAAAAACAACAGAGAAACCTTGGAGGTTGAAGCTGTAAGGCGAATATTCTGGGGATAGGCTATATAATGGCAACAACAGATAAGTTAATATAATTTCATTGGAGCATCAAGAACTTTATGTTGGGAAGCACAGCTTGTACTTTCCCCTTGCTGCTTCGACTGCTTCGCCTGCGCCTGCTGCTATCTTCCCCTACTGCTGTTTTGCCTGCTGCTGCTTTCGCCGCCGCTTGACCCCTTCCCCATCTTCCCGCAGGTTATTATATCTATTTGTAATAATTTTCTTGTTTTCTCTTCCCTATACTGTTATATTTAAACTATAAGAAATAAGTTTGTTCTTTTTTTTTTTCTTGACTTCATAACAAAACCAAAAAGAAAAAAAAAACCGACGTGTTGTGGTGAGTTTGTTCTACCAGGGGAGGGATCCACCCTAACCTGGTACAATTCTGTAACCAGTAGAGTCTTTATATTATTTTTTCTAGTTTCTCATTTAGATGTCCCCTGTAGAAGGCTTCTCATTGTGTTACCTTATTATTTGAGAGAGTGACACTATGGCAAGGTTGGCCAAAGTTTGTGTGTAGCTGTATCTCCCCAAAATAAAAATTACTTGTTGGTAAGCACAGTTATGAAATAAGTATACAAAATCCTCCCTTTTTATTCAGAGATGGGGAATTAGCCTAGCCTGAATTGCTGAAATAGAGCAGCAAAGCTCTGGACAGACCATTTTAATGTTTGATAAACTCCTCTGTGAAGCAACATCTCCTAGCATCCAGCCTGAACCTCCCCCAGCACAGCTTGAAACCATTTCCTCTAGTCCTGTCACTTGCCACCAAGGAGAAGAGGCTGCCCCCTCCTCGCTCCAGCCTCCTTTTACGTGGTTGTAGACAGTGGTGAGGTCACCCCTCGGCCTCCTCTTCTCCAGACTGAACAACCCCAGCTCCCTCAGATGCTCCTCATATGTCATGTGTGCCAGACCATTCAATAACCTTCTTGTCCTTCTTTGGACACACTTCCAGCACCTCATCATCCTTCTTGTAGTGAGGGGCCCAGAACTTGAGGTGTGGCCTCACCAGTGCTGAGTACAGGGGGGTGATCATTCCCCTGTTCCTGCTTACCGTTGTGTTTCTAGTAGAAACCAGGATGCCATTGGCTTTCTGGGCTACTGGACACACTGCTGACTTGTGTTTAATTGACTGTCAACCAATACCCCCAGGTCCCTCTCAGAGTTGCAGCCTTCCAACCACACCTCCTCAGGTCTGTAGCTTACTCTGGGGTTGTTGTGACCCAGGTGAAGGATCTGGCACTTGACCTTGTTAAATTTCATACAGTTAACCTTGACCCATTGGCCTGACTTGTCCAGCTCCCGCTGCAAAGACTTCCTACCCTCCAGCAGATCAATATAGCCACCCAGATTGGTGTCATCTGCAAATGAGTGTGCACTCGATCCCCTTGTCCAGGTCACTGACAAAGATGTTGAAGAGGGCAGACCCCAGTACCGAACCCTGTGGGATACCACTAGTAACTGGGCACCATCTGGACTTAATTCCATTCACCACCACTCTTTGGGCCCAACCATCCAGCCAGTTTTTAATCCAATGCAGGGTGCACTTATCCAAGCCTCATGCCCTGAGTTTGGAAGGAGAATGCTGTGGAAGACAGTGTCAAAGGCTTTACTAAAACCTTTACTAAAGGTAGACAATCTCTACCACCGTCATCCACTAGGCAGGTGACCTTGTTGTAGAAGCAAATGTTTGATTTGTGTTGTCTTTTAACACAAGCATATAAAAAAGTTTTTTGGTACTTACAGTCTTTGAAAATGGTGGCTGGTATAAAAGAATAAGCTCTGGAGACAAAAGGAGATTTAAAAGTGGTTTAAACTCCTTCATTATTCTAAAAAAATATTTGTCATAGCTTAAAAAGCAGATTTTAATTTGCAGAACATCTAGAGTGTTATTCAAAGTCAATATTGGTTTGTGTTTGAAATTATGGTTTTATTAATAATGTCTAATTAAAATGACAAGTGGAAACAGGAGTCAGCATTTGGGAATAGTTCTATTGATAAATTCTGTGATATATTTTGTGTGCTTATCCAGCCTGCAGGTGTACATAACTGCTTAGACATTTAGCCATTTGTTGAAACTTAAATTAATAAAGGTCTTTTCAGAAGATGCTAGAGAATAGCTAGTAGTAGGTGTTGATTTGGGGATAATGATTCAAACTACAATTACTTCTGGTCTCTTCACACATTGTGAAATACTTGCATAGAGGTCCCAGAAATGTTTTAACAAATACAGTTTAAATTTGTTGAAGGCATTCTGATTTGAAAGTGTGATGCCTTTATGCCCAGAATTAACATGTCACATTATTGTTGCAGCAGTTTTCAGTTTTGTGCTGGGAAAACAGACAGCTTTGATTAACTCTTGCAATATGGTCAGCAGGATTGTAGTTTGTCAGGCTAGACTGCCTTGGTTCCAGTGTGGGAATACTTGCAGACTGCTGGTTTGCTGCTGCTGCATTGGTAAGGTTTGCCTGCTATTCCATGTCTTTAATGGCAGGATCCTCAAGGTAGGCTGTTGTTTTTTTAAGCGCTTGCTTGAACCTCACTGGAGTTCTCCGAGCGACACAGTCTCAAGAGAAAATACTTTAAAATAAAAGTATTTTGAGAATAATCAATCACTGGAACCACCTCCTCAGGGATGTAGTAGAGCTCCCACCACTGGGAGATTTAAAAATGTGTTCGGACAGAGCGCTATGTAATCTCCTTTACTCCTGGAAGGTTTGACCAGATCATCTCCTGAGCTCCTTCTGTGTTTCTGCTTTAACATGGTTATGTGACAGATTGATAATGTACCTGGTGTACAAGTATGCTAAAAGGGAGTATCAGGAGCATGCCAACATATAACCAGGGCTCCCAAGCATCAGCTGTTCAGTGCAATGATCTTAACTTGTAGCACAGCCGGCATCGCTGGATACCTGACTCACTTGGCAATCAGCTCCTGAACATGCCTTTCCTGGTATGGCGCTTCAGGTACTAAGCTTTGATAAGCCAAACTCCTTATAATTATACTCTGCAAAAATCTGAGGACTGATGGCTGAACAGCTTTTTATACCTTAATGTGGCATGAACATGACAGACAGCACAGTCAGCTTTAAATAGTCCTAAGCCAAGCCTCCACTGTCCCCAGCCATTAGGGGTCTGATAAGAAGACATGAGCAAGTCTAACACCCATACTTGTTCTAGGATTGCTTAATCCTTCATTTCCACTATAGCAGTGAGGCAGGCACAGAGCAGCTGTTACTGCTGATTTCAGAAGAGTTCTGGGATGATTTTAGGGTTACTGTGTTAGATTCTTTTTCTTGACATTCAGGTGGATATTGAAATTGGTGCAGACAGCTGTGCAGACTGGTTTAGAAGCAGGTACCTGTATTGGAGTTGTCAATTTAAAAGATTGTAGGTTTAAAAGTTAGTGACCAGAATTTTGCTTCTTTAAGTAGTTGTTTTTCCCACATGGCTTGATAGTGTGCTGCCTTCAGGAGATTCATTGGGGAAAAAAAGTGGTTTTGGGTTTTTTTGTTTGGTTGGGTTTTTTTTTTGGTGGTGTTTTTGTAGAACAACTCTTGCAGAAAAATTAAGAATTACTGGACTGCTGCTAAAATGGCATAGAAAATGTTCCGTTCTTTTAGTGATTTTCATTATGAAACACCGGCATAACTTATTTCTGCTCTTTCAAGGGTTTTAAGGAATGATGGGAATAGTTAAATTTCAAAATAGTTTTCAAACTGTTTAAATAAAAGGATATTTAAGGTAACTTACCACTTTTAAAAAGAGAGTCTTCATCCCTGTAAGTACTTCATTCTTCTTGAATGTAATGCTTTGAATTATATGAGTGCAAATGAATTTATCGTTGATGCAAGGGAATAGGTCATCATTAAAATATGGGACTGAAGACATTTTTCATTCTACTCCTGATGAATCTTCTTTTTATTGGTCTTAAACAGCACAATTGCCTCTGCCTGGCTTTCCTTTATTCCGTATAACAATTAGAACAAATTACTTGTACAGATCACTGCTGATTTCCAGGTCAGTGGTGTGCTAGTTCATCAGACTTCAACTTGCCAATGACTTGCCTGTCCCAGTATTGCATCATCAAACCTAAGAACTAAGTCAAGAGCTGTGCTTAACTTCAAAGGCAAATCTTGCTTTATAAGTGCTGCTGTACTTGTTCTGAGGGGGTTTGTCTAAGTGGTACTTCAGTGATTTTGAGGCCTCCTTAAAACTGCTACAGAGAATCACACAGGTTTGATTGTGTTTTCAGAGCACTTGGTGCAGTCTCTAGTCCTTTAAACAATGCCTTTATTTTCATAGCATTTAAATGACAGAGCCAGAGAAATCCTCCAACTGACAAGTTCATTGTAGATGAAGTACTGCTGCCTTAAAATGCTGTCCTGGTTTTTAAACATTCTCCCCTTCCCAGTAATGAACCTTGAGATAAGGATGAGACATCTTATTTAGATTGCCTTTAGCTGTATATAAGGATAAGTGGAATAACCTTTCCTGTAAATTAAAGCAAACAGTAGTTTACATCCCATGTGTCGGTGTCACTGTAAGCAAACTGCTGCCTGAGTTGTATAATACATATTTAATATGAGACCTTTTCCATCCATAAATATTAATAATTTAACTGATATTAAATGAAATGGTTGAAAGCTTAACTGTACAAAACTAAACTGAAAACTGGTTGTAATGCTTTGTTGTCTTGATGAAAATGTGATAATCTAATGAAAATGGGTTTGACTGGGAGGTACTTATATTTAAGAAGATTTTATATTTGAAGAAAAACTGGACCTTTTGGTATAAATTCTTAACTCACTGCAGAATGGTTGGACTAGATGACCTTTGGAGGTCCCTTCTGACTCAAACCACCATTCTGTGATTCAGCCTGGAGCTTTTAATGTGTTTAGAAGAAAAATAGATTCTTTTGCTTGCTGGTGTGGTGGTTTTTGGGTTTTTTTGTTTGGGTTTTTTTTTCTTGGTTTTGGGTTTGTTTTTTTTGGTCAAGAGGATATTGTATTGCTACAGACATATCCTTTGTAAAGGCTAAGGGATCTTTCTCTTGGTCAAGTGTGTTACTCATTTTACAGATTAGCTGCATACTTTGTGTTTTGCTTTCTTAGAAACAATAGCAGAAAACGCCATTCTTTTTGTAAGTCCTTACACTGCACTCACCCTCTCAGCCTAGAAAGGTGTTGTCTTCGATGTTGAAATGTCAAAATTGCCCACATCTTGTATGTAGAGTGAGGCTTATCTGGCTGATTTTCAATGCGTATTTCTCTGTGACTGAACTTTGCATGTGTTCCACAGCGACATGCTGCAGACTTTGTAGGTCACTTCATCACTATGTGCAAGCCAAGTCCCTTAGGATGGTGGGAAATGTGGGGAAGAGAGAATGTGGTGTGATGTGATGCCACAGTTCAGTGGGATATGGTGGGAAGCCAGCTTCATCGTGTGCTGACAGGTTTTAATATACATAAAATATGTAACCATCATATATTAATATTTATATATAACACAGAAATGTTAAGATAACTATATATAAAGATTAAGGTAAATGTATGTATATAAAATAAAATTTGAAATACATTTAAATACATAATGAGGGCTCTTGTGTCTTCAGTGTAAGAGAGACACTGAGGTGTTGGAGTCCAGAGAATGGCAACTGAGCTGGTGAAGGATCTTGAGAATAAGTCTTATGAGGAGTGGCTGAGTGAACTGAGGTTGTTCAACCTAAAGTACAGGAGGCTGAGGGGTTACCTCTCTCAACAACTACCTGAAAAAGTGTTGCAGAGAGGTGTGTGTCAGTTTCTTCTCACAAGTCACAACTGGTAGAACAAGAGGAAATGTCAGGAAGTTACACCGGAGGAAGTTTATGTTAGACATTAGGAAAACCTTCTACACTAGAAGGGTTATCAAAGACTGGAATAGGCTGCTCAGTGAAGTGGTTGAATCTCCATCCTTGGCTGTATTTAAATGCTGTCTAGATGTGATGCTCAAGGATACGTAGTAGTAGTAGCCCTGGCAGAGTTAGAAAGTGGTTGGATTTGATGATCACCATGATGATTGTGTGTGTGTAATTCTGGTTTTGTGCAAGGAGCATAAGTTATTGCATATTTTGTTGGCCTCATTCACTGGGAGAGAAGTCTGCTGAGAAGTCTAACCCAGTTAATGCTTTCTGTTTTACTGTGAAGCATTTTCAGTGATAAGGACGTGTGTTTCAATCTCTGCAAGGTTATAAAATTCTGTCATGCATTCCATAAACTTTAACAGAAATATGTTTAATGTATAGGGGAGTGAGTCACTGATTGTACAAGTAGATTCTAGAGGGCAGTACTTACCTGGCTGTTCCCCATAGCAAAATGCTCATGTGTAATCAGATTAGGCATTAAACTCTTTGATTTGAATTATTTTTTCTGACTGACTGAAGGGAATCTTTTATATATAGAAATTGTAAATGAAAGAGTAGATGTCTCAAAGGCTCTTTGCACCCATAGAAATCACACCAGGAATTTTAATAACCTGAAACGCTTCTTCTGTCTTTGCATTAGTAAAAAATTACACCTTCAAGCATCCAATCCCTATAACATTTTTGAACCTTTATGCTTGTTCTTTAACTGTTCACTGATTGCTTTGTTTTCTTGGGAATTATTTACCATGTCAGGAATCTGTGTAATTGAGAACTAATAAGGGCATGTCCTGACATAGTTGGTTTAATTCTAAATATATCATTATCAGTCTTTCTGGCAGGGCATGCTGGTAACACAGATGTCTCATTCATGTATGAATACACTCAGTCTCTAGTGTATTTGTTTCTGCAAAATCCTCTGATCATACTTTTATTAGTGTCCACTATTAGTGAGTTCAGCAGGCCTGATTCTTGTCCATAGTGCAAATTTTGTGACAAGCCAAGTGATTTTGGGTTAGTTTCATGGGCATTAATACTGCAGTTGGAAGAAGCATCTTTGTCAGCAGGTTTCATGGGGGTTTTTTGGTTTTTTTTGTATGTATGTATATGAATTTAGCTAGTAAACACTGTTGCTGTCAGTGGTCTCCAACCTTTAAATGATTGTTTTCACTAAAATATGGATCAGTATGTTAACACTTTTCTCCCATATGTGACAGCACATAGGCGGGCTGTGTTCTGTAAAAGACTGTATACCAAGCTGGCACTGTAAAGAGAGAAGTGGGGACGTATGAACTGACAAGACACTTAAAATCTGTGAAATCTGTTGGCTTCTGTTCTTGATTGAATGGAAGTACAGAGTTACCTGTGACATAGAATCATAGAATTGTTTAGACTGGAAAAGTCTCTTTAAAAACATTGGGTCCAACCATGAACCTAACAGTCCACTAATAAACTATGTCCCTAAGCTCCACATCTACTTGTGTTATAAATACCTCTAGGGATGATGATTCTACCACTTCCCTGGGCGACCCATTCCAGTGCTTGACAGCTCTTTCAGCGAGTGATTTTTTCCTAGTGTCCAGTGTAAACCTCCTCTGGTGCAACTGAGGCTGCTCTGTCTCATCCTGTCACTTGATACTAGGGAGAGCAGACCAACATCCACCTCCCTACAGCTTCCTTTCAGGTAGCTGTAGAGAGCGAGCAGGTCTCCCCATAGCCTCTTTTTATCCAGGCTGAACAATTTCAGTTCTCTCAGGTAGGTCACTGGAGGGAAGGAAGAAATTAAATCTGTGGTTCTGGATGGCGACACAACTTCTAAAATGTTGTTATCTACCTGATGCAGTATACGAAATAGCGTGGATTGAATTTAGTAGTTCTATAGATGAAATTTACTGTACAATAAGGTATATTTCTAGAATACAGCTAGATAGCAAAACATTTGTAGTATCAGATCTGTGTTGAAACGTTATTTGGCTTGTCAAGACTTTGTATTCTTGTCTCTCTTCCCGAATGTAACTGTTATTTCTACCCTTCAAGGTCACATAGAATCTTGTATGCCACCAGGATTTTCATCAAGAGTCCTCCAGAATTGTCTCCTTTGTCTCTGTTTTTCTTTTAACTCCTTCGCTGTGTTTGGTTGAAGTTCATGCGTTCACAGCATTTTCCTTTATAAACTCTTGAAATTTCAAACCAGAATGTATCGTGAATACACAGTGATTAGTTTTCTGGTTTGTTCTTATTTGTCTTTCCGATTGCACTTAAGTGGTTAACTCACGTTAGAAATATTATGCACAGTGCTTTTGAGACCTTTAAAGTGGATGATACAGCTAGTGCCGATTTCATAAGTATGTGGATAGTGCTATATAGGCATTTTTCTGTGTAATGTTATGTTTTCTGTAATTCAGTACAGCGACTTATTATCCGTTTGCTCAGTATCGCTATGAATCCAGGAAGCCTGGGGAAGTGACAGGATGAGGGGCAGTGGTTTTAAACTAGAGCAAAGGAGATTTAGCTTAGACATCAGGAAGAAGCTCTTTGCGATGAGGTTAGTGAAATGCTGAAACAAGTTACCCAGAGATGTGGTTGAGGTCTCATCCCTGGAGACATTCAAGATCAAACTTGATGTGGCTGTGAGCAGCCTGTTCTAATTGGAAATGTCCCCGCTCACTGCAGGGGGGGCTGGACAAGGTGACCTTTGAGGGTCCCTTCCAATCCAGTGCAGTCTGTGATTCTGTGTGATTCTGTAATCCTTCTCAATAACACAGAATCAGAGAATGGTAGGGGTTGGAAGGGACCTCCAGAGATCATTGAGTTCAACCCACTGAGTCCTCCTTTGCAGGACCACTGGAGGCAGGTCACACAGGAACGGGTCCAGGTGAGTTTTGAAATTTACACAGTGACACTGTAGCACCTGCTGGTGTTATTTTGGGAGGTTCATTCATAGGCTACTTATGTTATCAGTTGCTTGTGCCAGCTACAGGCGAAGATTTTAGGTTATGCTTAAGGGACTTGTAACCTCCTCTGCAGGTCTGCTCTAAAACTTGCAGTAACACCTTTGTGCTATATTCAGCTTAGCTAGATGCTCGTAGTTAAATAGCACCAGTGTCTCTCCTTTGACTTAAATAGTACTTTTCCACGGGACACTCTATCAAAAGCTGTATTGAAGAACAGGTTTTTCTGCATTTCTGTTCTTAAAACAATTTCTTCGATAACTGAAGAATATTGGTTTAACCTGGCATCTTTTGCCAAACTCCTGCTGAATCTTGTCCTATTTTATATTTTTATGTCTTCTGTTACTGTTTCCACCAAATGTTGTTCCAGATCCTTTCATCCTACTGCGTCACCTAGTGATAGTTGCTCTATTTTCCTTAGGCTGCATTTGTTACTATGGTGTGTGATTCTGAAAGCATGTTCAGACAATCTGTAGTGCTTTAGTCTTCCTGCGTAACAGTTCCACTAGTGTTTTTCTTCCTCTGTCTCTTCTGCAGCCTAGGAGTCAGTTTGACTTCAGTCTTATTAGCTGACTTTTATGATTTGTTTCTCTTGTGGATTCCTATTTCTGCATCTTGTGGTGTTCCTAGTAAGTTATCTTGTAATGTTTATTTATTAAGGAACCTCTGTGATCCTGCAGGTTTGGTTTTGTTAGGATACATGTTCTTAGGAATTCCACACTGTTTCAGCAAACCTTGTTTCCTGAGGAAACTGCTCAGTCCTCTACCTAGTCTGGAGTTGTTTACCTGATTCTTAACCTGTCCCTTCAGGGCTTTAATTTTTCATGCTCAGATTATCCAAGGCAATATGTGCTGGAACTCATGACACTGATACTCTGTCTGGGAAGCACAGGTCTAGAGGGACCAGTTCTTTGGAGAGAATGAGATGCCATCTTTAGGGAACTCAGGCCAAATTTGACTCTGGGTTGTATTTGGAGTTCCCAATAAACTGCTTTCCTGAAGTGCAAACTGACTTGATTCTATTGTTACTTGAGTCTTGTTCTTTAGCATGAATATGCATTGCTTTACCTGTGAACTTTCTGTAGTGCCTAGGGAACAGGAAATGAGATTTCTTAATGTCCATTTCATGCCATACATTATTGACCATTAAAGGACAAGAATGGAAATAAACCCCCCAAAATCTGAAAAAAAAAAAAGTGCATTCAGGAGGAAAGTTAGAATCTATTAGTTTGCACGATAAATAAATAAATCCTTATTTCATGTAACCACCAAATAACATCATCCTAAACTGTGTAGGACTCAAGGGCTGGTTTTATTGATTACAGATTTATTGAAAATTCCTGATTTCTTGTCATTGAATTTTACTTTACTCCCTTGAGTCCTTAGTAGTCTAATAATGGCAAGCTATTTTATTAAAAATATGCTAAATACTCTCCTTTATTTTTCCCCTTACTGTTCCTTCTTTTGTTCTTTTATTACCTCTGAGTGGCTATGATAGTTATATCCAAATGATCTAAAATGGGAAGTTTTTCCAAGACTGTCCAAATAAAAGTACATCAAAGTGACCATTTGTAGTTGCTATAAACAGGCAAGCATTTTTTTCATTGGCTGTGCATAGATGGAAATATGCAGATCTGTTTCTTAACAGATGATGTATCTTTGTGTTACCAGTTAGTACAGAAATTTCAAACTTTGTCTCCACTGGTGTGTCACCTTGAACTTGATGTACGTCTCTGAAGAGCTCTTTAGTTTATCTTTAGCCTAGCATTTCTTTTAGAACATTTCCTGTATAAATAAAACAGAAAGCCTTGCAGTGAAAATTGCTTTATAGTTTAACTTTGCACTACTCTGTTGCTTTTTTAAAAGGTTTGTTTTTTTCTCTTGTTTCTTCTTGCCATGTTTGCTGCCTGTGGAAGGTGATTTGATCTCTAATGAGCTGATGTTGTGGCGCAGTACACAGGTCTACTGCACTGAGGTGCTGCATCTTAACTTCCTTTTCTGATTGGACCTTGTTGTTGAATCTTTTTTATTTTATTTTCTTGTTGTTCATCTCTTTCCACCACCTTCTCACTACGCCACTCCCTCCAAAAAAAAAANAAGAAACAACAGCAGTCTTAGTAGTATACCTAAGGGTAGTAAAGAAGTGAATGCATGGAATCTCTTAGGGTAAGCTGATCTTTAGAGAACAAAAAAGAACTTCAGAAGATGCTGGTTGGGATTAATACTTGTTTGGGATTTTTAGATGGTTTTTGTTTTTAGAGCTTACTATTTGTCTTTTGTGCTTTTTTATTTACTGCATTATGTAACCTCAGTTTTCTGGGATTTGCATTCCTGGCCTCATGAATACATTATTTTTCAGAAACATTTTGGTTTGATAGAAAGCTTCATTGAAATATTTGTTTATTTAGGAAATACATCTCTTGAGGCTCCAAAAGAAACAATATCTTTGATATTTCTGAAGTATTTATTGCTTTAAGAAGAATTTTCAGAGAATGAGAATAGTAGGATATTAAGTTGCAATCACAATAAAAATTGCTTTATGGATAGAATTTGAAAGAAATCTAAAGTATTAGAGTCAATAGCCTCCCTATCACTACCTTCATTACATATGATGCATGGGCAAAGGCAGTAATGGTTTTTTAAACATAAAACTTGCTTCAGTTGGAGGTTACATTTTGGTTTTGAAAAAAGGAGACTGATATAAAGGTCTAACACATGCAGTTTCCTTTATAACTGCTTATTAAAGCAAATGATCAAACATTTTCTACCAGATTTGTTTGCTTTCATCTCGTTGTAGACATGCATTTCACTTAGGTAGGGTAATATTTAGCAGAGCAATTTAGTAATGGCTCAGCAATAAAATGGCATCTAATCTGGGCATAAAGGCTCTGCGTTTGATGTTGTTTTCCTAAGTAGTAACAGCGTGAGGGCTTGGGAAGGAGAACACTGGAACACAAAGGAGATGTGCTGCTCACCCAGTGGCACAGTAAATGAGAATTTCCTTTGCAGAGTACAACTGCTGACAGATAACGCTGAAGAAACTGTGGGCGAACAGCACTTTCTGTAGTCAAAGCACTGACAACAGGGAAGCAGGAGGATAAAAATAAACACCACCTATTTCACTGTGCCTTCCATTACTGTAGCAGTGGAGATTTTTATATGTCTTATAAGCAACAGAAATATTTTGTCTGTGGATACCTTGGGCTGAGTCCAGTAGAATCTAGTGAAGCATTTCAACTGCAAAATGCGTCTGAGTTGCTGGTTCTTCAGTGGTTGTGGACCAACACTAATCTTTGAGGTTTATGGAAGGAGGCAAACTGAACACTAAGTAGTGTTGGAAGAAGTAGAGGCAAGATTGTGAAAATGAGAGACTATCTATATTCAATTCTGTAGATTAAAGTGGTGTAAACATCTTGCATTTGAAGGCAAAGGAGCAGTAAATATCTACTTACATTACTAACCGAAAAACCCAAATGCCACAGGGTTTGTGTATCTTATCGACGTACATTTAAAATAATCCATGCACAATCTGGACTAGATGCAATGTCTGTTTTGTGTAGCATAGATTGCAAATCTCTAAGTAATGTCTGGGACTTCATTACACTAGGCACTGAACATATCGCATATATACTGTGGTGGTTTCCAGTTTAAGGCAAGAAAACAGGTGGATGCAAAAGACAGATGGGGAAACACAAGGTAATGGAGACAATTATGAGTGTTGTAATAAGCTGTAGTTGCAATGTACCGTCTGCCCAGCTATGGAGAATATCTTTGTCATATTTTTTTAAATATAGTGCACTACTTTATCCTTCTGCCTCAAGGATGAAACAGTGCCTATATGTATATAATTATATGCCTGAGCAGTGTTGGTTGATAAAGTTTTTATTATGGTAGCAGTTGTTCCTTAGCTTTCAGCTGTGTTCAGCACCCTGATTTATGGGTGCCTGGCACTTGCTTACTGGAATTAGTTGATAAGGTGATATCCGTCAACGCTGATTTTTAATATTAATTCCATATTATCTTTTTTAGTGTTGCAATGAATTATTTTCCTTGCTGCATTATTGCTTTGCCTAGATTTGACTGAGGGTTTAGAGAATTTTTTACCCTGACAACTCAGCTAAGAGTAATTATCTTTAATACAGTGCAGAAATACTGCTGTCATATATGTGATGTTGTCATGTTCTCCAAGTTTACACGCATAGTGGTGAAGGAAGGTTACACTTATCCAGGAGTTGATTCAAACACCTTAATGTTTACCTTCTGCTCAAAATCACCCCATTTTTGTTTACAGAGGTAGCCAAGAGAGGAAGAAAAAAATCCTTTGCCTCTTTTTCTGCTTCTATGCTCTTCCTGTTTACTTTGTCTTTGCTTTTAGAATTTTTCCTATTTGGCCCTTCAGGTAGGAAAAACTCCAAGTCAGTGAAATACAGTCCTGCTTTCTGTACAATGCCTGCTGCTTTCTCCGCAGAATATTTGTAAGGAACAGAAGAATTCTATATAATGTATTTACCCTGTACACAGTTGTTATTTGTACTACATAAGAAATTGTGGCTCTACCTTCTAAGTAAAAATGGCTCCTTTACAACTAAGAAGTAACATATTAAACAGCGACTGTCTGCTGGGTTTAGACCAAATGGGCTAAGGCGCTAGGGAAGCAGTTTACTGCATAGTTGTTAAGTCTCCTACAGAAAATCTTTAGCCAAAACGGTTGCTGAATCATTGTTCCTTTAGGTATGGAAATTACAGAACTGCAGTTTTTTTGTGGGGAACTTAACTGAAATCTCATGGTAATGCTGTGAAGTAAAATGCATTTGTAACAAACCAGGTGGCAGAACTTACAAGTATTGTGTAGGTGCCTGCTGGTCAGTAAACTGCTACCCACTATGGTTTTGTCTTGGGCTTGCACCACTAAGAATCACTTAATAGCTAGAGGTGCACTGTGCTCTGAGTAAAGGAAGTAGTAATGATGAAAATTGTTTAGTGCTGGGTACTTTAAAATGTTAATTCTTTTCCCCCTCGGTTCACCTTTCAAAGAAAAGTATCATTCTTAGATTCATCTTATTCCTCTTTTAACATTTTTTTATTTTATTTTTTTATTTTTCTAGGAGTGTAGTAATTTTCCAGATAACGATTTTTTCAGAAAGTTTGAAAGTAGTCTCAAACCTGAATCCCTCTAAAATTGTCTGCTTCTCAAACCACCCGAACAACTGTGAAGCATGCTAACTAAGTGTCCAGTGTTCTTACATCCTTATGGTTTTGAAAAATCCCTACTAGAAATAAACTCATGGAGATTCATTTGGAAATCTAAGTATTAAAATTTTGTAAGTGATTTAGCCCCGAATCTCAGAAAAATAGAGTCTACCTGAACCACAGTCCTGGCAACTGAGTAATTAATAAAACTATGAACAAGTGAAAACTGGTTGAGCAAGTATTCCCTCCCTGTTTTTTTTGTTGTTTTTTTTTTAATTCACTTTACAGGGTGAATATTTTTTTATTTTTTTAAAGTATGATTTTTTTTCTTCACACAGATTTTATTTTAAGCAGTGCGAGTGAGACTTGTCAGAAGAAATGTTATTAAAGCAGTGTAAGTTAGCAGATAGATTCTAAAGTTCACACTCAGTTTTGGATAATTTACATTAAAGGTGTATAAGAAAAATCAGTCTGATCTAGAAATTTGTTCACAGTGGAGACAGAGGAGTCTTGTAAAACTTTATTTGAATAAATGCAGAGTCCACGGGTCAGATCCCTGTGGGATCTCTCACATTGCTGGAAGGTGCAGCTTCCCTGTTATCCTAAATTCCTGGGTGTGGGTTTCCCTATCTCCCCATTGACTGAGGTACTCAGGATTTACAGTCTTCCGAGTACACCTACTCTACCCCCGTTACACGCCCCTGCATCATGCATTGTATGTTCATTTAAATTAGGTCCTTCACTTCTCTGGGGGGAGAAATTAACATCCAGTAGCCTATTGAGCCTGTGCTCTGTCCTGAAAGTTCAGAAGTTCAGGCTGTGTTCAATACCTATTATCTTCAGACAGCCCCCCGGTTTACAGCAAGACCCAAACAAGACCCTTAGCAGAGGCCCATTATGCTTTACACACACATAGATAAGGTGAACTGTCTGATTCTTTCTTTGTTGTTTCAACTCCCTCTCCACAAGTCTTCATTTGTAAAGACAATCTTTGAGGTCTCTTCCAACCCTGGTGATGCTGTGATACTGTGAATACCCACTTTAATCATACCCACTTTAATCCTATCAGGTAGATGTAAAAATTTACTGAGAAGTATTCAGTGGTGGACTAGCACTGAGCAATATGTAACTTTGGCTACTGAACTTTTCAGTTTTATTCTAAGATATTGATCCCTTTGCACTGATGACCTGTAAGCTACCTTATTATTTTTCCCATAGCTCCCCTAAATACTGAAAGCTACTGTTGTTCTCAACAGCAAGTGGATAAATAAGATAATAAATTATGGCAGTTATCTTCTGGCAACTGCTAAACAGACAGAAAATGTGTGACGGTTATGTCCTTGAAAGAAACTGGCTTGTGCAACGTAGTGTGAACTTTTTATCCTGCTTCCTGTCATGTCCTGATTATTGACCACTGAATACCCTGAGCTGCTTTTTCCATTTAAAAACAAATCAATCAATTGTTTTTTCTTTATAAGGCAAGTTTCATACTAGACAAAGCATAATAGTTGCATGCTAGACTGAAATGAAACATTAGGTTTTATCCATAATAATCTCTCAGGCTCTGCTTGGCTATGTTACCCTAAACTTGCATATGGGTTCTTTTATGTTTTTCCTCAGAGTGCTTGAAAATGATAGATAAAAAGAATCTTACTCACATTTCAGTAAATGGGTACAGGAATAAAATTTATTGAATGCATGATAAAAAGTTACTGCACCATAAAACACTGTGCTATTCAAGCATGGAAACACTGGAAAAAGTGCTTGTAAAAGCATTTCAGATATTTTTTTTTTTTTCCCTAGATGAATAGGAGTAAACCATAGTATCTTCTCCATTTTGAGACAAATCAAAACAATCTCTATGCAGCAAGAGAGTGGGATAACCTCAGTTCCTGTAGCTGTGTAATGGAAGGGTAATTAATTAATGTGAGATGCTGTCTTTTGGAAAATTAGTATTGTTTATTAATTTTTCCATATTCATGAGTCTCACCACCCTGATCACTAATTTTAATAATAATAATAATAATCAGGTTCTCTTGCAACAGTCATGGAAACATTATACAGAGGAATAACTAGGTCTAGAACAAATAACTAGCAATAATACAATATTAACTCAACTGAACTAGAAGAGAAGTTCTTGTGGTTAGTTACACTGCTTGTCCATGAGATGGACTCAAGGAGCTCCTTTCTGCTTATGGCAGAAGGCAATTAGTGAATTACAAGAGGCTTTAAGCATTTACTCGCAAAAATTGTGTCCCAACTGGCAGGGCTGGCTACAGCTTCAGACAGTACCCAAAGCGCTTTCAGGGAGATCTGTCAGTGTCTGGTCAGCTGCTGAGGATTCTGATTCTTCCCAGACTTCACAGGCTGCTGGGGAAAGGAGACAGACTATCTCTGACCTTATCCTGGTTTCTCTGGAGGATCTATGTGTCCCTTCCAGGGCTCCTCGTCTTGGCAGGTCTTACAATGTGCAGTCTTGGCACGATGTCTCACTGGCTATGCAGGCCTATCACATGGAAGTATCTTACCCATTCCTGGTAAACTCAAAGCAGGCAGTTTCCAGACAGTTCAGCAGAGCTAATTTACAACTTAAGAAAGCATGATGCTGTAAAGCATGGCAGGATGCAGTGAGGCTGAACAATGGCAGCAAGCACGAATACAATGGCAGAGCACCTGGTGAGCATTGTGTCACCTCCTTATCTCTTTTTATCAATACATCTTCCAGACTAATGGGTCTTCGGACACAGAATAGCCAATCGGAATGGCAGGTAGCCAAGCCTGACCTTATTAGGTGAAACCATAGACTTACTTTACCCAAATTTGGGAACAACGTAGACCTTGCACGAGGCAAGCACAAGCCAAGTGTATGCACCTTGTTTACCACAGGATGCAAACAAGAGCAAAACAAATCTGGGCAAACCAGAGTCCTTAGACTCCGTGGCTCCAGGTTCTTTGTCCTCTCCTGCGGTTGCTTCTCCCCATAGCAGAAGGAGGGAGAGCAGAAAACGTGTCTGGGAATGCCAGGACATGTACAAGACTATTTTGACCTATTCAGGTCTACCATGACAAGCTGCAGTAGGAAAAAAAAAAAAACCAAAAAACACTTCTTTGAAATTTTTTTCCTTCATATATGATCTTTCATAGTCTTGGGAAAAAAAAAGAGTATGTATGAAATGCTGTGAGCATTATCTCAAAGTGATGTACTTAACTTGAGTGGCTTGTTGGAAGGTCAAATTGGCTGTTCTTACAAACTGGCCTCTTTTGCAACAGCCATATCTGACTGCATTATCACATTACAGAACTTGAGAAAACACTTAACTTTGGAGAAGAGGAATTTAAAATACTCTTTATTTCAAGAGGTTCCATCTAGGGTTAGTGTTTTGAATAATAAAAGGTCACTTGCAGTGCAGAGAATGGGAATGTTTTTCTGCTCAGCAATGTTTCTTATGTAGGATCTTCTTAGGAAGGAATTCTTCTGTGAATAGTTTTAAGAGGATGTTTTTGCTTAATCTGGAATAATTTATGTCAATGTGAATGCATGTGTTTAAAATCAGTTTTCCATATTGGCAGTGATCTCCCATTTCTCCTGATTTTCTTAATTTCCCTAACTTTTTCTCTGCAGTTAAAACTCTCCAGCTGCCTTTACGTTCTGGAGTCCTGCACTTTCTGGGTAAACGGTGCTTGGGATTTTTCCAGTCATGATCAATGAGTGGCTCCTGGCACATGGTGAAAACACTTGCAATTGAAATGGGAAACATTTCTCACCTTCTGAGAAATCTTGGCTTTCAGACAGATTATTCTTGACTGAACAAATGTCATCTCCCATGCATTCTCTTAAAAGTGCTTCAGAAACTATTTTTTTCCTTCTCCCTCGAAAAGATAAGTATTTCCTCTCACCTCTTCTGCTACCTATCCAGACTTTTTGTTGGTGGAACCTGTAGTGAGCTGTCAGTGGGATCAACAGGTTAGCCCACAAAGCTACCAACACCCCCTTTTTTGTTGTTATTGCCTTTTTTTGTTTATTTTTTAAATAAAAGCGAGCTGATTCCTAGATCTAAACCTGCTTAACTTACTCTTTCATTCTTATACTATTTTTTCCCCGTCTGTTCCAAGTTACTTTTCCAAGCTCCTGACTTTTCTCCACACCAGTTTACTTGAAATAGAGCATGTAAAGTTGCACCAACTGAGTTAGATGGGCTTTTCCATCTCACTGGAGTGAGAATAAACATGGGGCAGAGCTGGAGGGCATGATTAGGCTGCAGTGGCTCAGTTGTGCTAACATAAGCTTCTGCATCCCCACTGTATTACCAGCTCCAGGCTGATTTTTTTTTTTTTTTGGCTTACTTAGTGGCTCCTGTTTACTTCTTCATTTAAGTTTCTCTGCCTAGGAGCTTAGCTAAGGCTCAGATGGGATAATTCTTTGGTGACAGAGAAGTGCAGTAAAGTCCAGCCAAGAGATATCTGTCGAGAGAGAACTTCTTAATTTAGGGAACATTCTCAGAAGACTACACTCTGTGAATTACGAGGATGGGACTTAAGCCTGACAACTTGCAGGTTTTTTGGCAGCACTTGTAAAAATGCTTCAGGAATGGGAATGTATTATTTTGTTTGTATTGCTTAAATTGATATAGTCAAGCTGTGGACCAATGTAACTGATGTGTCCAGAAACAGACTTCCCAACAATACACTGCACTCCCAGTGGGAAGACTGGATAGATGTCTTTGGCAGAAGAATGTTTCATCGCCAAATGTTGAACATTTTCTTGAAAGTAGTCTGGCACTTAGAGCTCAAATAGTAATACCACCTCCAATTCATTTCTTGTGCTTGTATGTGACCTGACTGCAGTGTAGGCCTTGGCATGTTAATAGGGGAGAGGTGGGGGTGACTGATCAGTAATACAAGTCTTCCCTTTGGTGGGTTCAGAGCATTCTTTGCTAAATGGGTGATGCATTTTGTCAGCTCTGGCATCTGAAAATTCATCATTAAATTTTAAAGATTTTTGGTAAGCACAAGAATGAAGAACTAATAAGAAACACATTTGCACATGCTATCCCTGTAGACTTATTTTTTTGTCTAAGCAGACTGAAAAATCCACATTTACTCAAAAGCAGTACAATTAAATTTAAAGGGTAGAGAAAAGTGTGTAATTTATATAAAAAGAACGTTAATTTATGATGACAAAATGGCTCTAACAAGTAGGTTATGTTCATTCCTTAAACGCTACTAGAGTCCAGTGCATTTGTCTAGAAATAATTACTAGTTTGATTTCAGCTCGACTTTCTTCCAGGGATTGTTAAAATACAAGTGTTATGGCTCAGACAGGATAACCAGTTTTCCTAGACACAGCAGCAGAGTTTTAAATGCAACTCAAGTGGAGAGAGTGTGAGTGATAAAACACAATTAATTGCCTGCTATGATAAATCTGCTGTGATAAAAATTTCTACATTTGTAGTTGCTGATATTTTAGATGATGTGATGGTTTGGGAATTACTTGCCCCACACACACAATGAAATCACACAGACTAGACTCAACCGGCTGGAAGTTAAGGAATGAAGCTATATTTACAGCTTAGCACAATGTGCAAGCAGATATATACACAATATACAATTATAAACAAGGTAAAAGTAATACAGAAACACAAAATTCCCTCCAAAACAATCAGATTGCCAGGAGGCTCCCAACCCAAACCTCTGCCCCCCTTCCCCGTCTTTCCCTCCCTTCAGAAAAAAACAGATCAAACCCTTAATATCTCTTGTGATAAATCTGGAGACATCTGAGGTGTGATGTCAAAAAGACAACAAGGAGGTTAGAGGAAATAAAGGGTTAGGTCGGATTAGAGTTAAGGCAGGAGCAACCACAGACCACTAGAGTGAAGTTGCAGAACAACAACTGAGAACTGAGAAGAGTGTGTGTGCTGGTTTGAGGCTAATTGGAATATTTTAATAGACAAAGTTGCACTATAGGCTGTGAAAGGAAAACATCATGATGTCTACTTCACTCATAGGCTTGCTGGAGTATTGTTTGGGAACACTAACATCAA
>VWZE01010332.1:86642-120363 GCA_013396675.1 Eubucco bourcierii
TTCTGGGAGGGGAGTTGTGTTGTTGTATTACCTTGTATATTTCTGTAAATATTGTGTATATAGTGTAAATATCTGCTGTACATTGTGCAAAGCTGTAAATAGAGCTTCATCATTTAACTTCCAGCCGACTGAGTGCTAGTCTGGGTCATTTTACAAAGTGGGGGGGGGCAGGGGTAACTCCCAAACCTTCACAGTGTGAGAAGCAAGTGTCTTATCTATATTTTGACTAGTTGCATTTCTCAGCAGAAGAATGAGTCATATAGGTTACTGTTATTGTTTTTCTTTCTTCTCACAGCTAAGGATTTAATTTCTCTCAGTAAAATATTCTAATTAGCCTCAAACCAGTACAGATGAATATGTAAGAATAGCGAGTATGAGAGGTGCATTGCATGCTGCATGCTGTGCTTAAGTCTTAATCAAGCTAAACTAACTAATCTTTTTGTATAGAAGGTCATTGTAATAGGTGGAATTTAGATTTTTTAACATTATGATGGGATTTTGTGCGCTTTTGGAACATACAGTACTTGAAGACAAGGAGCCAGATTATAGTCTAAGGATTTGTTTCCCACGTCAGATTGTGTGGAGAGAAGGCAACAAAGTATTACCTCTTCTCTAAGGTATGAGAAGTTGATAGCTGATTCAGAACTAGCTTGATGCAAGATCTTATGTAAATGCATAATTTCATAGTGTGGTCACTGGAATAATTCTGTTAAAATAAGTGGAACAAACATTAATGCAGACTTAAGAAAAAGAAATGGTCTGTATTTTAAAAGTCAGTGGAAGTCATCATCCTTCGTGTGTGAGATCTCTGTGACATGGAGGATAGAGAATAATTTTTAATGTAAAAGTGGAACCAATTTTAGCATGCTTGCGTTTACTGAAGTTTACTTGAGATCTGTCCTGGGTTCAAAATATGTTTTTTTAAATTTCTTGAGTAATGTTTTGCTGTGGGTTTTGTTGTTTTTAATCTCTAATGAGTCCTGGTCCTGTCAGGATCTAGTGCTCTAATTATGTTGAGCGTATTCCCGTGGGCATCACGAATAGATATATCAAACATATGTAGTTCTTATTATAAAATTATTTCAGCTATTTTTACCAAGGGGTAGGATGACTTAACGTTTATTATTCCGACTTGCAAGAGCTGTATTTGAGTTAATTCTCTATCCTGGTTTAGTTTCCAAGGCACGTTTTCATGGAAAGTTTATACTCTTTTGTTCCTGTCTGAAGATTGTTCCTAATCTTAAATGTTTTTTTTCCATCTCTTGTGTTTATCCCACATACAAGAGAGCTGTCATACTCCCTTTGATGCTTCATTTAGCTCTTTGAATTTCATCTCAAAAGATAAGCTCTTCATCCTAAGAACTCTCTGCATGTGCTCCATCTCAATTTGTCTTGACTTGATCTGAGAAGCTCGAGGAACAGACAGTGTGCTTTGTGGGTTCACACCATTCCCTTCTGCAGTCGAAGTAAAGCCTTGTTGGCTTTTACTGGCAATGGCTTGCTCAAAAGATCTCAGGGTGTGGTTTTGGTCTCTACTGTGGCTGCACGAATGCTGCAGTTCACAGTCATCCTGTGAGAGAAAGCACCCAAATCCTTTTCTTCTTCTTCAGTTTGAACTCTCACTGTAAATTTAAAATTCTTAAGTCTTTGGTACTTTTGCACTTCATGCTATTGAATTTAATCTCATTTTGACTCGTTTCCTTTTCAAGGCTGTCTCACTCATTAGAGTAACTTGTTGCACATTCTCTTCAGCTGCAGACAGCTCCTAGCTTTGTGATATGCAGGCATTTTATTGTTGACTCCTCTGGGTAAAACAGGGACCATGACACTGACCTAGAAAAATCACTAGTGCCTTGGTTGTTTTTCTTTCAGCACAGATCTTTGTAGACACCATTTGTAATCCACTGAAATTTAAATTTATTAGTCCTGTTATATTGTCTTTGTCTAAAGAATCAAGAAAGCATTTGTATTGCAAATGTGCCTTTGACATTCCTGTGCTGTATTTCTTATTCCAATTTCCATTCCATTTTAATAAAGTCTAAAACTTACTTTCCTGCTTCATGTCTTGTTTTGGTCAGACTAAGGGCCTGTAATGATCCGGAGCAACCTGAGTCATATTTCCTGTCCCTTCGTCATTTGTTGTTACTTTTGGTTATTTCCATTTCTACATCCCCTGTCAGTTCCATTAAGAAAGATTTATTTAAAAAAAAAATTATTCTACCATTTTTAAATTTTCATATGCTAATATTTTCAGAATTCCATGATAGGAATTATGTCTGATACTTTGATGTCTCCTTCTTTGCTTCTGAGTGAGCAGACATTTTTCTATGTCATAGTTCCTGGAAGCTGAGTTGCTTTTGACCCATTCTGTACCTTAGCAGATTTACTGAGAACTCAGTTAACATTGAGGTTTGCATGGCAAATTTATATTCAGTGTCTACCTCACTTACAGAGCTTAGCAGCTTGACTGATTTAATGGTGTTGATGAGGAATTCTTTATTGCATAGTTACAACATCTTGACTTGTGACCCACTCTCTGCCTTCAATTTATCACAGATAATCTGTGGTTTGGAAACTGATGATAGAAGTTCCCTCTTTTCTCTACTCCTGCTCTCCATTTTGAGGTGATTATTCTCCTGTTGCGTTCTACACCAGAGTTTCACTGTGGCCAGCAGGTATCTGATCTAAGGTATAAATCTCTGTACTCAGCATTGATGAGGCCACACTTCAAGTATTGTGTTCAGTTCTGAGCCCCTCACTATAGAAAAGATGCTGAGGTGCTGAAGTGTATTCAGAGATGTGCAACAAGACTTTTGAAGGGTCTGGAACACATGGCCTATGAGAATTGCCTGAGGGAGCTGGGGTTATTCAGTCTGGAGAAGAGCAGGCTGAAGGGGAGATCTCATTGCTCTCTACAACTACCTGAAGGAAGGTTGGAGTGAGGAGGGGGCCAACCTCTTATCCTTGGTGGCAAGGGATGGGATTAGAAGCAATGGTTTCAAACTATGCTGTGGGAGCTTTAGGCTGGATATTAGGAAATATTTCTTCACAGAGAGGGTTATCAACCACTGGAATGGTCTGCCCAGGGCTGTGGTGCAGTCACTATCCTTGGGGGTGTTCAAGCAGCATGTGGACCTGGCACTTAGGGACATAGTTTGGTGTTGACCCTTCAGTGCTGGGTCAAAGGTTGGACTGGGTGGTCTCGAAGACCAAGATATATTCTGTGATTTTAGTCCTCTTCTGTATATAAAAGTCTAAATCCTACCTTAAGATTTTACTGTGAGGACATCTGTGCTGAACTAATAGAATTTTTACTTGTAATTGCCTTGTTTTTAATGGGAAAGAACAATAAATTGAGGAAGCTTCTTGAAACCTACACATTTTCCTAATTGTGTGACATGATAATGATTTGTCCACCTTCTCTGCTGCTTCAGAAACAACAGAGAACATCTTGGTGTACTTCAGTGTATCAGCCTGCTACACTTTGATCATTGTATCCTGGCAACTGAAAGTATTTTTAAATAAGTTTTTTACTTTTTCTCATCAGTCTATTATTTTCATCAGTCAAAAACTTACTAAACTGGAAGCTTCCGAAAAACCACCACAGAATTCTAGAGGAGTGAGAGGGACTGAAAGAATAGTAGTAATACATATTTTTTCAGTACAACAACATCACCTTCATGAGCACATCCCTTCATATGTGGGGCATTCTAGACTGAGTTGTATAAAAAGTGTTGAATGCATGAGCTCTGAGAAGAGGTATTAAGGACCAGCTGACTGTGGCCATACAGTGCACCCTTCTTTTGTAAATGTGCTCTGAGACTTCCAATTTGTTCTTACCAGATTCTTAACTGTCAGACAGTTAAGCACTGGAAATTAAGAAGACTTTAGACTATCTGAATATATGCTGCTGAAACAATTGAAAGCTTCTAATTGCTTCTGCTGGAGACAGGCGTGTGTGATTTAAAAAAAAAAATCTCTTAAAAAATCTGAAAATACGAGTTACAGAATATAGACTTTCCTATAAATTTGATCACTTGATAGTAGTTGGCTCCTGCAAAGAAAGGAGATATGAAGGTTTTCAACTCAAAGGCAAAAGGTTTCAAAAGATAGGGGAAGGCAGATGTAAACTGCGGACACTCTTGGAGCCCTAAGACAAGTACTTGCTAATGCCCTGAGGTTTAGTGCCTGTTAATGTAGGTGACTTTGCTTACGGTTGTTAAAATTCCAGTGGGCATCCTTTCTGGGAACAATTTTGCCCAGGCCATTTCTCTACAGGAATAAAAGCAACACCCTAACAGACCGATTCAGTCCTATTGCCTGTGCTGGTTCAAATGGATGTTGGACCCTCCAGGATTTATTTTTTTTCATCTTGATTTACTGTATTTGAAGAGCAGGATTGCTCTGTGTGCGTTGTGTACTGAGACGTTAGCTGACTGTTACTGAAAGCGCTGCATGTCCTTGTTTGCCAGCTTTGCTCCCTTCCTTGAGGCTGCGGGAGTGCTTGTGTGACCCAGGGAGTGAAAAGTAAGGGAGTACAATTTGCAGACAATTTTAAATCCTTGAAACAGTGTTTCTCAGGCTTGGGAAAAGACCTGTGGTTGAGAAGGGCAGCAATGAACGTGTTCAAAGGAGTGATACAGAGGAACTCCAAGACCACTTCTTGCAGCATTTTTCGTTTGCAGTTGAATTCATGGACTCAACCTTTTTTGAAGAAGAAAAATAATATGCATGATGGGTTTTTTTGATGAGTGTTATTGTTGTGGCTTCTCTGTCAGTCTCTAACTGTGAAGAATTAACAAGAAAGACAGGATTTGTCCTTCCATATTATCTTTGATTGACATTTGGTTGGAAAGAAATGGCTGCATTCTTCTTGTGTCTCTTGTGAAAATGAGCAACTACACACACACACCACACCCCCTTTTCTTTTTCTTCTGTGGTGTGTTTTCACCCTGCTTGCTGTGCTGCCATTTTGAGTCTCCCATGTAGCACTGTTTGTTTTATATATGGGATTGTGGAGGAAGCCCTGATGCAATTCAGAGATAGGGTGTTCACTCTCTGTGTTCCAGGTTAAACCCAGCTGGGCTGGCGGAATGATCTGGAAACCTGATGACCCCAGGTGGGCAGGGAGACCTGGCTCCTTCTAGGTGTAGGACCCCCCCCATGTCAAAGTTTCTCCAGACCAAATAACCCCAATTCTCTTAGGCACTCCTGATAAGAAGATTTGTTCACTAGACCATCACTAGCTCTTACCCTTCTTTGGATATGCTCTACTACCTCAGTGTCCTTCTTGTAGTGAGTGGCACAAAAGTGACCATTACGTGAGGTGGCATCTTACCAGTGCCAGGTACAGGGGTAAAAACACTTCCCTGGACCTACTGACCGCTCTCTTCTGATACAAACCAGGATGTCATTTGCCCTCTTGGCCACCTGGGCACACTGCTGGCTTATGTTCAGATGACTGTCAACTAGCACCTCCATGTCCCTCTACTGGATGGTTTTCCTGCTATTCCTTCCCTAGCCTGTAGCACTGTTGTGAGCCATTGTGGCCAAAGTGCAGAATCTGGCATTTGGCCTTATTGAAACTCATACTGTTGCTCTTGGACCATTGATCTGATCTGTATAGAGTCCTCTGCAGACCCTCCTTACCCTCAAGTAGATCAACACAGCTTGCTGTGCCCCAGGGAAGTAGCAGACTTCCCTGTGAGTTGGGTCTGGTCTGCATACTGGGCCATCTGCACCTTTCAGGAGAGAATCAGCCGTGGCAGTGACTTATCTGTTTTTCTTTACAGAATCAGCTCTGACACGCGGTGTAGGGCCACTTAGCCGTGGTGGCACTTTTGGCCTGGGCGAACCATCTTGCTGGTTATTAGTTGGTACCTCCTGCCCCTACCTGCTTTGCAGGTGGTAGGGTGGTAGGGTGGGCAGGTTACTGGGGAGACACGTCTGTCGTGTCAGGCGGGAGCTTGTCACCATTGTCCCCTGCCCTCTAGATAACCAGGTTCAGCCATGCAGATAGAGGCCAGATAAGTGCTCTTAACTTGTGTAGGCTCTTCTGCTTTGAGAGAAATGTGTTTAGAGGCCTCTAAAGGGGAAGGAGTATGTCATGTCAATCTAACAATGAAATAAAAATCATTAAAAAGTAATGATGGTTATCACACTAATCTATTGCTGAGAAACTTAGACTGTTCGAGTGAACAAAAATCAATTCTAAGTATTCAAAAATATGCAGTCTTTGCTGTTTGTGGTCATAGCCTGTGAAGTGTATCATTGTGGTGGGATAATTAAATGGACACAGTTTGTGGTTTTAGGATGTGCAAAACAAGGAAGAAAACGTGCTGAGGTAAATGTATCTATTTGTCTTTGCCAAGTAACTGTTTTGTTATTTTCTGATGGCAGATCAGGAGAATGTAGCAAACAAAATGTTTTAAGAAGTTGCTGTTTTGCTCCTGGGGCCATGAGTGGTGGCTTTTAAGGGAGAAAGGAATGTCACAGTGCTCACAAATGGTAAAATGTATTCAACCTTGAAAAAAAAACCAGCATGAAAATGTGGAATTCTAATCTCACCTTTTGACCTAGGAGTCCTCTGAAGAGTATTTTTCAGCTATAATTTTAATGATGTTATGACATTTACTTAAGCCTTGTCTGCCTTAATGATTGTGCAAAAACATTTTTTAAATAACTGTGTCTAGAAAATAGTCACATTAGAAAAAAAAATAATCTTTGTTAACTAAAAAAGCTCCAAATTTTCAATTCTTTAGATGTTGGCTCAGCATTACCTTCTTGCTGTATCATTTAGTGATTACATTTCTCTGAGTATTTCAATTTAATTAAGTGCAACCTGGGAGAGAAGGAGAAATTCTAATTCTTCTGGAGACTGAAAAATTACAAGTTCCAGAATGAAGCACACCTGAAAGGCTGAAGGATTCTTTTCATGCAAAGCAAGGCAATCCTCCCCTCCTCTTCCTGCTTGTCTATTTTCACTGCCATTTTTAGTGTGGGCCTTGTTTCATGTCAAATGTTAGTGGGGCATTAGCTGCTCGAAAGTGAGAAAAAGTCTCAACATTGTCATTATTGGAGATCTGTAATAGAACAAAAAGTGCAAAACAGTTGTGCTCAACTCTACAGAAATGTGTTATGGGGTTTGATTTGGGGGTTGGTTGGATTGGTTAATTGTTTTGGTTTTATTTTGCTTGTTTTATTTTTTTCTTTGAAAGGGACAGAAAAGATGTCTAAGTTTGAAGTCTTCTGTAATTTGGTTCAATGTCAGAGACATATTCATACTCTGACTATAATTTGCATTGTTTGCTAGAAATAGCATCTTCACCATGGCCTTTTCTTGCTTACAAAAGTGTAAGAGCTGGAACAAAGAAAATGGAGGGCAGCCAACAAAACCATGGGTTTTATTTGTTGGTTGATATTGTGTGACGAATACTTGTTCATTTACTAAGATGTGACCCTCATCTTAGAATAACTGCGATCACTTCACCTGCTTCTCCTGGCTGTTGAAATGCTGGAGAATTTGACGGTTACTCTTGTGTGTGATGACACACCAGAAGGCTGTGCTACCGTTCACCAAGACTTAAATGGGCTGGAGGCTTGGACAGGGAGGAACTTAATGAAATTCAGCAAGGGCAAGTGTAGAGGCTTGCACCTCTGGGAAAGAACAACCCCAGGTATCAGTATAGGTTGGGCATTGACCTGTTGGAGAACAGCAAAAGGGAAAAGGATCTGGGGGATCCTAGCGAATGGGAGTTTGACCATGAGCCAGCAATGTGCTCTTGTGACCAGGGTTGCAACATCATTTGAGGGTTTATTAGAAGGGATGTGGTTAGTAGGTTGAGAGAGGTTCTCTTCCCCCTCTGCTCTGCCCTGGTGAGGCCATATCTGGAGTACTGTGTCCTGCCCCACTTCCAGAGGGCATAAAACTGTTTGAGAGTGTCCAGCAGAGATCCACAAAGGTGAATAAGGGAATGGAACATCTCTCTTACAAGGAGAGACTGAGGGAGCTGGGACTCTCTAGCTTGGAAAGGAGGAGACTGAGAGGTGTTTATAAATATGTGCAGGATGAGTGCCAAGAGGATGGAGCCAGGCTCTTCTTGGTGATGCCCAATGACAGGACAAGGGGCAGTGGGTGGAAGCTGAGGCATAGGAAGTTTCATGGAAACAGGATGAAAAATGTTTAAGGGCGATAGAACACTGGAACAGGCTGCCGAGGGGGGTTGTGCAATCTCCCTCTCTGGAGATACTCAAAACCCACCTGAATGCACTCCTGTGTGTTCTGGTATAGGTGATCCTGCTCTGGCAGGGGAGTTGGACTAGATAATCTTTTCAGGTCCAGCCCCTGACATTCTATGATTCTGTTGGATTTTACTAGAGGAAGATTGGGGTGTGTTTAATTTTGTAATCAAAATATTTTATGTCTTTATCTGGCACTGCAGTTACTGTTGGTCTTAACCATTATTGTATACATGTATTTTTTTAGTTCCTGGCAGCCTGTGAGTTGTTATTATGATATCTTATCTTGTACGTGTTTCTTTAAAATATATTTTTCTACCAACCTTAATCCTAAGAATAAATGAAAACTCGGTTAATATGTTCCATTTTGAAATACAATCTTCTGAAACATCTTTTTCTTCCTTTAGTCAGGCATACTCAATTATAACTTAATTTACTTTTTATCTAGAAATATGTAAAGTAGTTAACTATTCTCTGTTACACTTTGCTTTTAAACAAATTGTATGAGAAATCATGACCTTCTGTTGCCAAAGGCCTAATACTTTAGAAAGGGAGGTCATTGCTGCTTTTACTTGCAAGCATGGACATTTTCAGGCTAATGTGGTATCTGTACTGAAACATTCTGTGGTCCAGTGCATTAAGTAGAGACATTTTTCATAGCAAGATATAATCTAATTACTGTAACATACACATTTCTTAAATAGTAGATTTGCTTGTATTAGATCTTACAATTGCAAATGTAGTTACTAGGTTTTGCCTTATCTAGTATATAATATTAAAGATTCAGATTCAATGATTCTGCAGCTAAAAGGCAAAAGCTGTTTATTGGTGGAGTCGTGTGTACAATTACGGCACTTATTATGCTCAAAAGAAATGTTTGGTTTTTTAGGTCTGGGGGAGATTGGCTCTTCACTAAAACATTCTTTAAAATCTTTTTGTTTTGTGGAGGAATAAGAGGTACGTAATACTAAAAAAGAAAGCGAAGGGAGAGAGAAAAGAGAGGAAAAAAGCTTGAAGAAACGATTGTGTGATGCTTGCTCATTCATGGTTCCCTCTGATACCGAGGGATTTTATATCAGGGTAAAACATTTTTCAATATAGAAAATGAGAACAATGAGGATGTTCTCAGGGATGATTGGATAAAGATGCACTTTTTTGTTTTTATTTTCAGGGTTTGATTTAAATTCGTAAATGATAAATGCTTCTGTGAGAATATAGGAATTGTATTTCAGAAGGCATTTCAGGAGTCTGAATTGTAACCAGACATTTCTAAATTGCCTGTGAAGAAACCAGAGTTAAAGCACAAGTAAACCTCTTAACCTAAATGGGTGGTAAGGATATGTGTGGAATAAATTTTTTTTCATTTTACCAAAGTTCATTGTTCAAGTGCCAGGCTACTGAATTTCATTACAGTTTTGTGTTTGGGTACAACAGTTAGGTTAGGATGTCTTAGTAAACGTATTATTATTTTTCTATAAAACAAATTAAACCATGAAAATTGAAAACAACTAAACCTAAAAATTAAAAACTCAGTATTTAGCAGAAAATCTGAGCTAGGATTAAAAAAGTTTGCCAGTTTACAACTTGCTAAAACAGGTGGAATTTTCTGCAATACAATTTATATGATGGACTACTCCTAGTGTTCTGCAAAGATAGTTTGTGTTGAAATTGCTAGTGCCTATGCCATTGTTTCTAAAGTTATGAATTTGTAAGTTGGAATTCGTGGAATAAGTTCAGTAATTTAATGTTAATGTTGTTATATCAACATATTTTTCCTTTGCCTGTTGTTGTTACTAGTTGGCTATGAAGACAAATACCAACCTCTATCTCTGCTTAGCCTTTGCTAAATCTCTCCATTTTAAGTCTTGTTAGCCTTTGCCAAAACTCCCAGTTTTAAGTTTTAGTAGCAGCTGCTGAAATAAGCAGTCAGGTATTACATGGAACATGTATTCATTCATAGAAAAGGTGTAATAATTCAGTAGAAACTTACTTTAGTTGTTTTTAGTGGCTCTACAGAGATACTGTGTTGGGTCAGTTAAAAATGAGAGTGAGATTTATAATCGAAGAGCCATTTAATGTACTTTGTGGTTGGAGAGAAGTACTGGGCATGGAGTCATTTACCATCTAGTCTATGTAAAAATTACATGCAAAATAAATGCCTTTATTTAAAATACAGGGAATTGTAGGAAGTACTTGTGCAAATATAGAATGAAGTCCATCATATAAATTGTATTGCAGAAAATTCCACCTGTTTTAGCAAGTTGTAAACTGGCAAACTTTTTTAATCCTTGCTCAGATTTTCTGCTAAATACTGAGTTTTTTATTTTTAGGTTTAGTTGTTTTCAGTTTTCATGGCTTAATTTGTTTTATAGAAAAATAATAATATGTTTACTAAGACATCCTAACCTAACTGTTGTACCCAAACACAAAACTGTAATGAAATTCAGATGTAAACTTCTGTCCAAACAGTAATTAAAACCAAGAGTTAGCATCACTTAAGCATGTGCTCACTGTGGTGCGTTTCTACCTTTGTTATGGTTTCTTGCATCACCTGCTGTTTCTTTGATCTGAAGGGCAATTTAAGTGGGAATAGTAATGTGGAGAACTGCTGGGCTTATGGTCTTTGTCCATAATATAGTTAGCAACATTGAATAGTAATTTTTAGAAGCTTATTCCCTCCTTTTTTTTCTTTCTTTTTTTTTTTTTTTCCTGTTACTGTGATTTTGAAAGGATTCCTCTCAGTGCTATTCTGTATACTGAGTACTGGTTTTCTTTTTACTACTAACCTAGATTTATTCTTATCTTCACAACTCTTACTGCAAAAGACATTTTCAATTCTCTGTGTAGGTTGTTCTGTTCTAGAAAATGGCCTCTTTCAATATCAACATACTTTAAGGAAGTTTAGAAAGCGAATAATGCATAGGTATAGCAAGTCATTTAGCTGTCCAAAATTTCCCTGTTCAAACTGTAATATTGTGTAATGAATTACCAACCAATAATTTTGATGTTACATTTTTCTTCCCAATACTTTGCTTGAAATCTTGCTTGATGATAGTTTAAAAAATCAAAATAACACTAATACCCACACCGTGAAAAAGAAACACCCCAAAACACTTAGAACCTCATCAATCTACCTTTTATAATTCGAATTATCACTTGAAACATTCAAGATCATGTTGACTTTGGTACTTTAGTGATGTACTCTAAAAAGTTCAGAGAGGAGCGAACAGATCAATGTGTAAGGAGTGGTTTTGTTGGGTTTTTTTTTCTTTCAAGTACCAACCTGCCTATTTCTAGATCCTCACAACTGTCATGGTATAAACAGTAGCATTTATAGATGCTATTTAAGTTGAATTTAAGCTTCCTGATTTTTAACATTTAATTAAAAAAAAAAAACTTAGACTATTTCAGTAAAGCAGAATTTGGCTTCCTTGATTTACATTTAAAAAAAAACAAAAAAAACCCAACAAACCACAATGTGCTAAGCAATGGAAGCTTGTTTTCCTGGAAGGGCTGAGGGAGTTATGTTGTGGAAGTAGAGGGATACCTTGAAGACCTTTGCTCTGCTGCGTATCAGTGGTTTCAGCTTACTCTGATGTCCATGACAGTAGAAATCAGAAAGGATGGAAATAACTGTGACTGCAGAGAAGTGGGCTGGAAGTTAGGGACCACCTGGCTACCACAGATCACACAGGAAAGCAGCATCCATACATCTTCATGTCGTCATGCCACATCCTAGGATTTCTGCTTCTTTAGTACTTTATACTCAGTGGGAAAACAGATGGCTGGTTGAGTCAAGTTGTATTACTAAAAGGAAGCTTTTAAATGTTTGCAGTTTTTCTGGGTGCTTGAAGTAATGCAAACTGGACTTTGAAGTCTGGTTATTTTGCTTCTTTTGATGTTTTCCTTCTTATGTTTTATAATTATGTGTAAGGCGTGAAGTTTGCATCTTGCTGCTGCTTCTGTGGTTAGATATTTGTCAGGAGGAGTGAAAATTTCTCTATTCTCTAAACTGATGTCCACTGTAGGTAATGAAGGCCTTGTAATCTGAGTTTGGGAAGTTTTGGGGGTTGAGAGGAAATGCCAAATAGCTAGGCTGTTTCACACTGGTGATTGGTGGAAACTCAGTCTTCCAAAAGTTTCATTGTGCCACCAGACAAAAATCATATCTGTATCTTCTTGACGGCACAAACTTTTCTGTCTGGCAGGCTTGTATTTTGTTCTGTGGTGAATGACTTCTGAGTCTGGACTCAGCAACTTGACCAGGGAAATTGGTGTGCTTGCTGCACAGATGTGGTCCTATTGTGGGCAGTTTAGAATCATAGAATTAGTCAGGGTTGGAAGGGACCACAAGGATCATCTAGTTCCAACCCCACTGCTCTGGGCAGGGACACCCTACCCTAGAGCAGGCTGGCCAGAGCCTTAAACACCTTCAGGGGTTGGGACCTCAACCACCTCCCTGGGCAACCGATTCCAGGGTCTCACCACTCTCATGCTGAAGAACTTCCTCTTCACATCCAATCTGAATCTCCCCACCTCCAGCTTTGCTCCATTCCCCCTATTTCTGTTGCTACCTGATAGCCTAAAGAGTCCTTCTCTAGCTTTTTTGTAGGCCCCCTTCAGATACTGCAAGGCCACAGTAAGGTCACCTCAAAACCTTCTCCTGTCTAGACTGAACAGTCCCAACTCTTGCAGTCTGTCCTCATAGCAGAGCTGCTCCAGTCCTCTGAGCATCCTTGTCGCCCTTCTCTGGACATGCTCCAGCATGTTTACATCCCTCTTGGAATAGGTGCTCCAAAACTAGATGCAGTGCTCCAAGTAGGGTCTCACCAGAGCGGAGTAGAGGGGGAAAATCACCTCCCTCGACCTGCTGGTCACACTTCTCCTGATGCAGCCCAGGCTCTGGTTTGCTTTCTGGGCTGCAAATGCACACTGCTGGCTCATGTTGAGCTTCTGGTCCACCAGCATCCTCTCCTCAAGGCTGTTCTCCATCCAGTCACTGCTCAGCCTGTGTTTGTGCTTGGGATTGTGCCGATCCAGATTCAGGACCTTGCACTTGGTCTTGTTGAACTTCATGGGGCTGGCTTGTGCCCACCTCTCCAGCCTGTCCGGGTCCCTCTGGATAGCATCCCTTCTGTCCAGCGTGTCTGCTGCACCACACAGCTTGGTGTCGTCAGTTTCTTGAAGAAAGGAAAAAAAAACTGTGTGAAATCAAGTCCTGCATCAGCTTGTTTCTCAGAGGCAGTTGCTGTTGAATTCTGGGTAACATAATATAATAATGTGGGGGGTTTTTTGTTTTTTTTTTTTAAATAGTAGACAGAATAAGATGCTTTCAGATGAATCAGAAAGAAATACAGAATTGTATTTGGAAAGAAAAGTACAGAAAAATTACAGAGCATGTGCAGGATACATGACAACCCCCTGTTATGGAGGGGTAATTAATTAATGTGAGATTATATTTGTCAAAATTAAATATTGTTTATTAATATTCACTTTCAGAACTCTTGCCACTACTACCACTAATTTTAATAATACTTGATTCTTCACACAGTCATGGAAACTTTATACATATAATGACAGGATCTAGAAATAGCTGGTAATAATATAGAGAAGATTCTTGTGGTCAGTGTACCTACCGCTTGCAGTCAATGCTCTGCTTGCCCACTAGATGGGCTCAAGGAGCTCCTTTCTGCTTATGGCAGAAGGCAATGGTGGATTACAAGAGGCATTAAGTATCTGCTCACAAAATTACCTTCTGACTGGCAGGACTGGCTACAGCTTCAGACAGTACCCAAATGCTTTCAGGGAATTCTGTTACTGTCTTGACATCTGCTGAGACTTCTGATTCTTCCCAGGCTTCAGGGTGCTGGGGAAAGGAAACAGACAGTCTCTGACCTGGTCCTGATCTCTGGATGATCTGTGTATCTCCAGGGCTTCCTGTCTTGGCAGGAGACTTTCAGGTGCAGGCAGGATGTCTTGCCATGTGCAGTCTCAGCACAATGTCAAGCTGGCTATGCAGGCCAGTTGCGTGGAAGCATTTAGAGCCTGTTCCTGGTAAACACGAAGCATTGGAGTTTCCAGGCAGTTCAGGATACAATAAGGCAGCAGCAGCAGGTACAACAGCAGAGCACTGATACAGCAACAGAGCACATTGTGTCACCTGCTCACCCCCTTTTATTAATACAGCATGAGACTAATGAGCCTTTGGGCACAGAATAGCCAATCAGAATGGCAGCTACCCAGGCTTCACCGTATTAGGTGAAGGCATAGGCTTGCTTTACCCTTTTTTAGGGCAGAACACAGGCCTTGCACAAGGGATACACAAGCTGAGCCTGTGTACCTTGTTTACCAAAGGATGCAAAACAAGTCTGGGCAAGCCAGAGTCCTTAGACTCAGTGGCTCCAGATTCTTTGTCCTCTTTCCTGTGGTTGCTTCTCCCAAAAACAGAAGGAGTGAGATCAGAAAAACATATCTGAGCAAGCCAGGACATATATAAGCCTATTTTGGCTTGCTTAGGCCTACCATGACACCTCTTTAAAGCTTCCCCCAACCCAAACTAATCTACAATGCCCAATGCTCCTCTCGTCCCCTCACCAGCGCCTCTGGCACCCATAGGCCCCAAAAGGCCTCTGCAGACCACAAACAGGCTCGCTCCTTACATGTTTACCTAGATAAGTAGCTCCCACCAGAAACAGCAGGCAGGAGGGAGAGGGAAGGAGCATGAGTTGTCCTTGCTGCCATCTTATAAAGACATACCAGAGTTATGGAATTGAATAGCAATATTACACTTTCCTGTGTCCATCCCCTGGACCCTAGTCCTAGAGGATTTTTAACTCTGTAGTTCCCAATCCTGTATCATAGTCTTAGGAGAGACTGAAATACATTTGTAGGTACAGCACCAGTCTTCCTCAGAATTAAAAGGTATAAGCTGGGGAGGGGGAGAAGGGAGGAAAAAAAGCTCCATAGATGCATTAGAGAAGCAGTAAAGGTTCATGTTGCTGACGTGAGTGGAGAATTGATTATAACTTTTTTCTGGTGGTGATGTTTTATCCTACCACTATACGATAGTGCTGTTTTAAGACAGCTTCTGAAGTCGGTATACTGTGCTTGCATTCACAGGCTTGTTTGTTTGAAATTAAAAAGGAAATTATAATTAGAAACAAAGAAACTTTTCACTTGATTTTTAACACTCCAAAGGTCAAAGGAAAGGTGCTTTTGTTGCTTCCCCTAAGACACTGCAAGTGCTTTGATCCCAAGTTACTGAGGATTACATACTCAGTCTAAATTATTGACTTTAATAATTATATTAATAAGAAAATGTATTTCACATTAGAATCCCAAAATTTACTGACATTTGTGTCTCTGATGCCCTGTGTTTTCAGGGGAAAAAAAATTATAATTGGAAAATAGTAAATCTGATATCTTCAACTACTTAGTAATTTCATTTAGAAAGCCTTTGTTGTAGGTTCATCTAAGAATATCAGATCTTTTAAGCTAGAAGACAAAAGCCTGCTCCTTTTTGAGAAGGAGTAGTTTTTTAAATTATATATAAAATGTTTTCATTTTCTGTGCTTATAAGAGGTAGTTTTTATTCTAGGTCATTAAATAGTCTGGCTATCTGACATGTGCATGTGCAAAAGGAAGAAGAAATTCAGGCTTTTGGTTAGTAACAATAGAAAATCTCCCAAGCCTGCATCTGAACCTGTGTTTTATGAAATTTTTATAAACTGCTGTGACTCAACTTCTGTTATGAAAATCTGTGCCTCGACCATGCCTGGCCTCCATGTTGGTATTGAGAGCTTATTTGATGCTATACTTTATTTTTAGAAATGGATTTACTCAGGTAGATATTAGTTGAGCAGGTTTTGATGTTCATTACTTTCTGAGTGAGCCAGTCAGTGTGGGAAGCTGCTTTACCCTGCTGGCTTACTTTAAACTGCCCAGGTTTATGGCTTGCTCTGCCATTAGAGGCGAGACCTGGTTGTCAGCAGAAACCTTCCATTTACTCATGTCTACTGATGTGACAGTGCTTCTGCCTTCAGAGATTTCATCTCTTTACTGAGCAGCTAAAGAGAAGTCATTGTTCCTACCAGAGTTGTATTATTTGCAGCACTTGAGGTTAAGGGTTGGAGGAACACTTGTGACAACCTCCAGCAGTTGGTGGTATCTGCTGATATGGTGAGGTCATTGTGAAGAAAGGAGATGAAGCCATGTAGAATGTGTGTTAATTGCAACCTCCTGCTTGTAGATTGCCAAGTGTCTCCTAGTAGTAGAAAAGGAGAAAATTTGAAGTGATCAAGTGCAATGGCTTGAAAAAGCAGAGTCAGGGATTAACACAGAGGATAAGGGAAACCTGAGATCTACCATGCATTGGTGTTATATACTGGTTGGACTTGATGATCTTAAAGGTCTTTTTCAGCCCAAATGATTCTTTGATTCTGTGATCATTATAGAAAGCTAGGGGTCAGAAGGAACATCTGAAGATCAAGTCCAACCTCACTGCAGAAGCAGGATCGCCTAGGGCAGGTCACACAGGAAACAGATGGATCTTCAGTGTCTCTGGAGAAGGAGACTCCATAACGTTTCTGGGCAGCTTGTCCCAGTACTCTGTCATCCTTAACAGTAAAGAAATTTCCCCCTCTGTTGAGGTAGAGCTTCTCATGTTTGTTGTCTGTTGCTTGTCCTATCACAAAGCACGACTGAAAGGTGACACCCACCCTTCAGATATTTGTAAACATGATTCTTAACAATGGATGAATCAGACTTCTGCTTGGTGGTAATTTCATATTTCAATGCAGCCTTTCAAGTGTTGGGTCAAAGCAAAGACAAATGGTGGTATTAGAAATTTGGATGAGGGCATTAGATATTAAGGTGAGGGAGTCACAGTGAAAGTCGCAAAGTGGATGGGGCTGTAGACCATGAGCTGAGATGAATGTTAAGAACAAGACTGAAGGCAGCTGGAGGAGCTTGTGGCTCAGATATGTTCAAGACAGAGAAACAACCACTGGGGCAGGAGATAGTGGGGAGAGGCTTTTGAGACATGAAGAGCATATGCTCTGAAAAATGTTTCTGGAGACATACGAATGGAGAGACTTGATTGACAGGAGATAGTAGGACTACATAGTGTCTCTGGAACAATGTGAGTGAGGTTCCCAGGAGAGGGACAAGACAGTATTTATGGAACCTCATGGTAGCCCCAGGACTATATACACTCCATGGCTGACCTGCCTGACTCTTCTACTGGAACACTTGGGACAGGAAGACCAAATAATAAACCATCACACTAACCCATCTAACTTCTCTTGCTGAACGATGAAGTCATGTAGGCTGTAAAATTATGTCTACTTCTGTGGTGGAAATGTTTTGTTATCTGAGTCCATGTGGTCTTGAACTGTGACAGTTGTTCAGGAGACAGTGTCTGAAGTGGAGCCTTGATGCAATGAAAGCAGTCCTAATAAAAACCGCAGACTAATTATCTATGGGATGTGTAGAGTTTTATATTGATGCTCTTTCCTGGCTTTTTAAAACTCCTAACCTCTTACTTTTCCTTAATGCTGCATGATTCACATGCTGATCTGACACTGTGCTTTGTAGGTGTATAGTGAAGGAATTTAGCTTCCTATTTGTATCCTCTTTGTTTGGAAATGTTGTCCTATCTCATGTCCTTTCTGTGTGTGATGGTTTGGGAGTTACCACCCCCCAACACTTTGTAAAATGACCCAGACTAGAACTCAGCCGGCTGGAAGTTAAGGACTGAAGCTCTGTTTACAGCTCAGCACAATATACAAGCAGATATATACACTATAGACAGGAATAGTTACAGAAATATACAAGTTAAAGGTAATATAGAAACACAACTCCCCTCCCAGAAATCAGAGACCCCAGAAGGGGCTCCCAACCACCCCTATACCTTACCCCAAGGTTTACCCCACACGCAAGGTGGATTAGGAGGATCGTCCAGGGAGGTTAGAAGAAAAGTGGTTAGTGAAGATTAATCGGCAAAGAGGAGTCAGAAGCTAGACCGCCCCAGATGCTGTGCCCCCAGAGAGAGACAGACTGAGACTGCCTTATCTAATGTTTTGAGTTATTTTTCGCACACAATCTCAGCAAGTGTATGAGTAGACATCATCATGTTTTCTTGTCACAGCCTATAGTGTAATTTTCTCTATTAAAATATTCCTATTAGCCTCAAACCAGCACACTATGCTACTTAGCAGCATCAAAAGACGTCTCAGAGTCACACACAGGAGGAAGGGGGAACAAGATACAACTGGAAATACTGCCTGTGAATGCATGCAAAGACAGTCTGTTGTGTATTTGTATTCCATAGCCAGGAAACCCTTTTTAAAAACCAAAACAGCTGAGATTCATGTTTAAATGTATTTTGGCAAAATATTGATGTGCCAGTTTGAAATATTCAGTCACCTTTTATTAACATTAGCATATTATAGTGTTAACAATATAAAATTGACAATGCACTGAAAGACTATAAAAAACAAAACAAAGCAAACCAAAAGGCCTTGAGTGAGCTGTACTAGTGGGAGGTGTCCCTGCCTATGGCAGGGGGTTGGAACTAGATGATCCTTGAGGTCCCTTCCAACCTTACCATTCTATGATTCTATGATTCAAAAGCATACAGTGAAAGAAGATGTTATGATGGTGAAAACAATAATCCTACCACCTTAAAGTGGATCTCTAAATTCTTTCTCTGGACAAATCCTGTTGTTTTACTGAGTAGTCCATATTTCAAAGTAAGAGTTTTATGTGGAATTTCAAACAATTTTTGTTTGTAGGATAAGCAGCAGGAGTGAGGTTAAAGCGCAGCCTTCTAAGCTGTTGAACGTGTGCCTAAGTAGTAGTTGCTGCACAGTGCAACAAAAATGGTGTGACAATGCCGAGAATGTAAGTGCTGCTACAGTCACCTTTTTTTATAACAGATATGGTCATTACTTGATAACACAGTGCAGTAACTGTCACAAATTGTTTTTCCCGTTAGGAAGACTGTAATTTTTCTTTTTGATAGTTCATTTTTCAGGGCATTAGTGTGCTAACCATAATGACAGTGACTTTCTAAGTTAATTTTTTTTTTTACTTCCTTTTATAGTAGATTTGGTGTAGAACATAAAAATTATTAAAATGACCAAAACAGAAAAGTGAGAAAAATAAATTCGGCTCTCTGTTTTATCTCCAATTGCTTTAACCACTTTCTTCGCCCCCCCCCCCCATTGGAATTTACCAGACTAGCTCAGACAACTCGGNCCCCCCCCCCCCCATTGGAATTTACCAGACTAGCTCAGACAACTCGGAAGTAAGTTGAAGCTATATTTACAGCATGGCAAAATTTGCAAGCAGATATACACAAATATATTTGCAAGTATTTGCAACTATATGCAAATTAGAAATAATGCAGAGATCCAAACTCTCTCCCAGACAAAGAAAAACTGCCCAGAAGGGCTGAAACCTGCCCCCTCTTTCTCCCTCTCTATCTCCCTTCCTAGCCAGAAGCTTACTTGTTATCTTGTAGTGGAGACATATTACAGCTGAGTGAAGAGGAAGTGAGTAGATCCAGCGACACAGACCAGCGTGCCCAAGATTATTTGCATTTCGGCTTTTTATCGCTCTCAGCAAACCAATAAATTATATAGACTTCATTATTATTTTCTTTTCACAACCAATGATCTAATTTCTCTCATTAAAATACTGCAATTAGCCTCAAACCAACACAACAGTGCAGGAGTTGTTGGTCTTGTGTTGAATTACTCTTGGGATATCTTTTGCTGTAAAATACTTTCTGCATTGGCAAGTATTGCTTAAAATGTGTGTCTGGACACATAAGGCATTTGTTCCTGGAAGGAGAGCTCTCAGAAGAGGCTGGGAACCTTCATATTCTTTGGTTCTATGGTGTTTTTTCCTGTGATGCTCTTAACTTTTGTGATTCTAAATGTTACTTAATAGTAAATGTTCTAAACATCTCCTGGTGCTGATGTTCTGCGCTATGATGAGATTGCAAGGGACAAGAGTTATGAAATAGGAAAGCACTTGCGTGGCCATTTGTGTCCTTTACTGACACAACTCAAACTACTGTTGTGCAGTGCCTGGGGACACAATGATGACAAGTGAGATGAGAGTGGTATCTGATCAATTGTAGCTAATAGTTTCAGTCAGCTACTCTGGATTTCTTGTCAGATGAGGCTTGCTAAGCAGTGTAAGATGGTGAATCTTATGTCCTTGTCCCAAAAAGGTTTGTGAGCTATGAATGAACCAGGTGTCCTACTGCTGACAAGATTGAGGTTATGCTGAATTGTTATCAGAGCAGAAGAGTTCCTCATGATATAAGCTGTTTAAAACACTTCAGTGCAAAATGTCCTTCAGCTTATTTTTACTGGAAATTACTCTTGCTCATATGTTTTAGGAATTACATTAGTTGCTTTTAAGAGACTTTGAAGCATATATTCTGACTAGGGAAAAAAAGTCATAAGAAATTTCTCTTTATTTTATACAGAATGCATCAAAATCAAAGGCGAAGAAAAAAACTACTAAAACCCAAGAAGCCAAAAAAATCTTGAAGAAGAAGTTTAAAGTCAACACAAAAATAGTCTTTACTGAAGATGGAGAGGTAAGGTCAAAAATAACTGTGTTTTGATGAAAACTAAATTTGTAGTTTCTGTAAAAACAAAGATTCTTTTTATCTGTGTAAGAAGATAGAGGTTACAAAAGTGCATGGTTTCCGTAGTGAGTTTAAATTTTGCAGGTTTCCATTTAGAATTCAGTTCCACTGAGTGAAAGAGAAATGCTGAGCACTGGCCTCTTTTTCACCTTTGTATGTGTAAGATACTTCCATGAGAACTGTTAGTACATTTGCAGAACTGTACCTCTTTTTTTACCTGTTACCTTCCATTTAATCTGAAACCAAGCCCCTGTTTTCTCCTGTTCAGAAATGTTAAAAATTTTTCCTGTGGGAACTTTGGCAAATATCTACATGTCTTGAGTTTGTATACTGAAATGAGAAGTCATCTCTGATTTTATTTCCAGCATTTGCCATTTCTAGATGAAAAGCTTCGTTAGGAAAGTCAAGGAAGTACCAACCTTTCACCTGCTGATGCTGATGTTATCAGTACAGTAAAATTTGCCAGTAATATAATTGAATTTTTTAATAGCCCCTGGAAAAAGGTATTGATTTTATATAGTGGGAGAAACTGCTATGGATGCTAGTCACTCTGGGGTTTCATTGTATCAATAACCTCACTAGCAAGTCTCCATGCTCTATAAACCTTTCCAGCATTTGATTCCACAGCTTCAGATGCTGTGCGTGTTGTTTTGCCATTCCCAGCATTAAGAAAAAAAATCTTTTTTAAAAAACTCTAGACTAATTTCAGTAAGGCACAAACTGAAAGAGAGTTCACCTTTACAAGTGTTTAATTTGCTTTTGTGACCAAATTAAGCATTTTATATTGCAGATGGTGGGAGTGGAGCTATGTAATTACTGACATTAGACAAAATTTAAAAGGTTTTAGAGGTTGCCCAATTGACTGGAAATTATGTCTTCAGATATTTTTAGATATTCAAAAGCTGTTGTCTCATCTTCAAATACGTATGCAAATGCTTTATCTGTTCAAAAGGATCGAGGATGAAGAAAAAGAAAAGCCCAAAGGTTATAGTTAGAAAAGTAGCACAATAGGGAAGTTGACTTATTCAGTTCTGAGCTCTGTAAAACTATGCTTTAAAGTTTTATCATTCTGATCCACTTGCTTCTGATTGATAAAATAAAACTCCTTTAAGAATTTTATCTTTCTAGAAAATAACAACTGGACACACTCCATTTTGCAGAAGGAAATGGAAACAGTAGGTTGGGTTTATCAGTATCCAGGTGGATAATACCCTATGTGTCTTAATGAGTCCTGAGCATGTTTAGTTCTCCATTTGTATCTGAAAGACATTCTATATTTTCTTCCATATAGTTTCTTTTTAAGAGTTAAACAAGAATGGTCTTGCAGAGACTACCTCCAGGTGATGTCTGCTCATATCATGAGTGTAAATTATTAGATCATAAAACAGATGGGAGTTTTTTTTGTGTGTGTGCACCTAGTCTCTGGCTTCTCTTTAGATTTCAGATGCTTCAGGGAATGAGGATGTGTTCAGCACATCACCCACAAGTCAAACTTGAAGCATCAGATGTTTCTGAACCTCTCCACATCTGTTCTCCTTCGTCTTCCCAAAAAAATGAGCTTACAGTCACAATTTTTCATGCACTATGTTGAAGGTTTATCTCATTTTTCTCAACAGTTAATATGTTGGAATATTGATTGTTTACATGAAAGCATAGACTTTAGATTTACTAGAGTTTCATTCAGTTGCATATATTTTGGAGAGTCATTTCTTGAAAGTACATAATAATTTTTCTCCCAAAGTGACTAACTGGACTGTAAATCATTTGTTCCATCAGGCAAAGAAAACAACAGGGGAAGAAGTTCGTGTGAATCCATTAAACAGTAATATGGTGTCATATGGAGAGATTATTTCCAAATACTCATTTTTGACTGAATGTAATGTTAAGTGAAGTATCAGAGTTTGTACTGTGCAGAAGTTTATTTCCTTTGGAAATGTAGTCTAGAAAAATAGTGTACTGGAACATTAAGGGCATCAAAGCTTTGGTGTGGGAAAAATTATTCTAACCACTATTTTTCTTCTTGGCATGTAATTCAGTTAGTGCAGCAATGGCCACCTGTGCAGAAATCCAGTTTGGTGAAAGCAGATGAAGATGATGATGCCAGTGGTATCAACTTAGATAAAGCAAGAGAGATACTGCAGGAAGAGGATAAATTTGACAAAGAAGAATACAGGAAGAAAATAAAGGAAAAACATAGGGTAAGTTGATTTCTATCTATAGATATTCTGATATGGATTACTCAGTGAGGAAAAATAAATATATTGTGAAATAGGTGTGACACTAGTTCATGAAATTAATCAGCCTTTTCAGGACTACACTGCATATAGAAAGACTTCTGATGTTAAGTAGCTGAATAAACCAAAGCCTGATGCAGTGACAGTTGTTGATTACAGCGGATCTTTATTTATGACTTTTAAATCTGCTAGGAGTTTAGTGGTGGTATCATTTTTTTAAAGCTGTGTTCAATGAAAGGGTTTGTTTAACAAGAAGGAAGTGTTACTTGGCATACATTCTCTGCCAAATGATGATGTTTAGGGGGAAGGTGGAAGCAGAAGACTGTTCAAATTACCACTTGCTCAACATTCAGTGTTACATTTCAGGTAGGCAGAAGTGTGAGCTTTGTGCAGTGGTGTTATTAGGGGTATCAGAATTTATTTCTTGAATTATTCAAATAACGTCATACAATTCTGGCTGTCATTTGAAAACTTCAGCATCTGCACTCTGGTTTTCCTCTGACATTTAAAAAAACTTAAATTGCAGACTGTAAGTTTGCAAACTACTTGTTTGTTATGTACCAAAGAATAATTTTCTGACCTTGTCATGTACCAGGCAAGTGGAACACATTCTCTGAGTTTAGGGATCATTCTGTTAGCCATTGTGAGAAGGGTTTGGATTTCTCCAAATAATGGATAAATGCAAGATCCCAGGACTATGTTATTCAGCACCTGCTATATGCTCAGTCTTCTAATTTCCAGAGCATTAAAAGTTGTTGTTTTATTACCCTACTCTGCAAATGCTGACTTCATCCAGTTTGAATTTATCCACTGATTGCTAGTGGTTAGTGCTGGATGTTCTAGTGCCAGTTAAGGTTTGTGTTTGAACAAAATGATCTGGAGAGGGTTTATGTTTATGCACTAAAGTGTTCCAGTTGAAGTCAATACGTATTTCACACATTTAATTTGAGAGTCGACTGAGTCGGCTGCTATAGTCCTGTTGTCTAACATCTACAAGAAAATCTAACCTTTGGTTTAGCAGTGTTGCATTGGAAAGTAGCTGCTAAGAAATAGTGATTTCTGTGCTATAGGTGAAATCTGTCAATTTTACAGAAAACAATGCTACCAGATTTCAGTGATGCAGCTTAATGAACAAGGAGGGACTGATTTCTGACTTACTGCTCAGTCTACTATTCACTAGCAATTCATATACTTCTAGTGACACTTCTAAATGTTTGAAATCAGTCTTTGATCATTAAATGTTTAATCAGGTGGTCTGTTAACACAGTGTAATTGTTATAATACTGCAGAGAACAAATTACATTGATCAGATATTTACCAGCACTAAAAAATATTTCAGCTGTGGACATACTATGAAAAAAAGAATCCTTTTCAAAAGTGGGGCAGGCAAAATGAACAGGACTGGACACATCATCAATATCGTGCCTTTTTTTTTTTTTATAATTATGGAAAGTATCAAGTTTCTAGCAACCTATCCTGCTGCAGGAATATTTTTTCACATTGTGCCCATCTGTTGTCCTTTATGAAACAAATTAAAAGAACTAAATGGTAGTATGTAAAAAAGAAGGAAATATATATTTTCTTAGAAAGATTTCTGGTTGAGGCGCTATGAAATGTGTCTAGTTTTTAGGGAAGCCTTAGACCATCAGTCATTGCAAGCATATTCAGAGTTTTCATTTGTGGCTTAACAATTCGAGGTGAAAACTAATTGATGTGGTAAATTTTCTTTACAATTCCCTGATTGTAACCCCTTTTTTTTTTTTTTTTTTTTTTTTTTTTTTTGGATGGCCTTACAAGCAATTTAGTATCCTATTAGTGAAATTTAAAATCAACAGAAACTTGAAAGAGTTGTAAGTGAGGCGGTACAGAGTTTACTTCATCAGAACCTCATTTGCCTCCTTGGAATCTCACTAACCTTGTAGTTAAAAGTGATCTTTCACTTTAGAAGGCCCTCAAGCTCAAGATACCAATTCATTTTATGTATTGATTTGTATAGATAATGTACAATAAGACTGCCACACAGATCAAATGTATTTCTCTTACTCTGCCTTATTGCTACGTCCATCTGGGATCCATGACTGTCAGCTATTGCTGTAATAGAAATAGGAAAATGTATGAAGTTCTGCTCTTTGGCCTCATTCAAGAAGAGACAGACAGTGAAGCTGGTCTAGTGAGCAGAAGATGTACTCTTCCAATGACCCATGCAGAAGATACACTTACTGTGTGGGGCAGATATTGGTCAATCTTTTCCTTTCTTTTCTACATTAATGCTAATTACTTCATTCCTGTCTTGTTTTAATTTCTTGCCTGCAAGCAGACTACAGTTGTCCGTTAGACATCTTTTTTAACAGCAAATGTGACAAGTTTCTGATTCTTGATTTTTTTTTTTTTAACCTTCATTACTGAACTCTCATACTGCAACTCTTTCCTCTCTACCTTTTTGAGAAAGCCATAGTGAAATGTCTCCTTTTTGCTTTTGCTTCAGATTTTCTCAAAGTCTTTGCTTAACATTTTCATCAATTTAACTTTCTCTGTTGCTTCACTTTCAGTAGCTTTCTATTGTATCTTGATTCCTTTTCCCTCATCTTAATTCTTTTTTTCATCCTACTGCAGCTGATGCTTAGTGTTATTTCCTGCTTTGTATGTTTTGCAGTTCTTATTTTTTCTTTAATTTTTGAATTGTGTTAGGTCTATTGAATTTATTATGTGGGTAGATTAGAAGACTACTAGAGACAAATGTGTTTTCATTCTGCATAAACCAAATGTAGCAGTCTGCTACACGGTTAGGTAGATCAGTAATCAAAAAGTCCTCTGAAGTGGAATGCATGGTAATACTTGAAGTCTCTACATTGGCTTGAAAATAGCTACTTAGAATAATAAAGTAATTTATGGAAGGCTATATGAGAGCATTCATTCAAATTTTTATATTTTGCACAAGGATTCAGAATTTGATTTAGATAGTGAGTGACTGTAGAAAAAACAGTGGTTTTTTTATAAATATTGTAAATATTTATAAATATAAGTATATAAATATCTTCCATTGAGAATCCCTGTCTTATGGTTTCTTTCATATGTTCTTCAGGATAAATATCTTTTGGAATAAAAAAGGAAGTCTAAAATCAAAACTTCCAGAAAATAGTTTTTGTTTATGTTTTTAAAAAATGTTTCAGGTTAGTATAAACTGTAACCCTTAATATGAAATTTCCTTGCAAAACTGTTTCTGATGAAGAGCAAAACTATTCAGAAGGTATCCACAGGCCACTGCCTTTAAATCCATTTGTGGATGCCATTTAAACAAGCACAGTTTTCAGTATGATCAGAAAAATACTTTTGTGCATTCATGAGATGCTTAGATTAGATGTGCATGCAGTGCCTTTAAGGCTTGTGGAAACTTGCAAAGTATCTATGCTATAATTAGGTTTCCTTCACGAGTCTCACATTTTGTTATCCTCTCATTCCTCTGCAAATGAAGAAAAAATGAAATTCAGATGGATTAAAATAAATAAAAATCTGAGGTGCAGTTGTGGTGTAATTAACACTTATTGAAGTGTTGGAAGCAAAATAAGCTTTACCAGTTGAGCACAAGGGAAAGGGCAGCAATACTGATACAGATGTTGTGAAAAGAATTCTATATTAATGGATATTTAATGACAGCCCAGCAAGAGCTATATATTTGAGCTCTTTTCAGATGTGTAAAATGTTATTAAAAACAATAAAGGGAGAAGTGAATAAAGTATTCAGAACATGTTCTCACTCTCCGTTTTTCAAGTTTTCAGCTGAAAATACCCTGTCGTTAGGAGCAAAATAGCGTCAGAAAGGGATTCATCTTGCTTTTTAATAACCTCTCTTTCTGTATAATAACCCAAGCTCAGAAAAATACCCATTGGTGGTGAAGGAGAAATGAACAGAAGCCTTATTTCTTACCTCTTTCCAGTAAGATTTGCTGTGAACTTGGGATGATCAAAGTGAGAAGATGTCTAGAAGGATTTTTTAGAATTTTATTTAAGTGGTGTTAGTACCAAACAAGCTGAGGCTGTCTTCAGGGGCCTGATACTGCAAGATGTGGTAAGTTCCATACCTCCCTGGAAGACATTAAATAACTGTGATTGTAGAAGTATGACAGCAGTTAGACTTCAGGTCACAGGGAGCATCTTCTGGAAGATACTGCACTGTAAGCATTGTACCAGTTAGACTTCAGGTCACAGGGGGGTATCTTTCAGAAGATGCTGCAGGGTAAGCATTGTTCCACAAGTCTGTATTTTAGATGTAATGTATCTCCGGTATTTTTGAGGCTTCCTACTGTTACTAGGAGGAAGCTGGAGATATTTTGCATCCCTTGGGCTACTGAAGTGATACTGATTTGTATCACCTGAAGTTTAGAGTTCTGTGATCTCTTAGTTTTGCTCATTCTGTTCTTATTTCAGTAAAATACATAGGACTGTTTTGGAAATTGTAGAGAAACAGGGTAGTTCTGTTTGGTTTGTTTCCCGTTCCCTAAGTGCCTTTGTTAATTGGCAAGTGGATAGTTTTAATGATGAGGATATACTGTGGTATTTCACCCTTTGTATATTTGCTCTTCTAATTACCATTACTTTTTAACTATTTCCAAGGTTAAGAGAGAAGATTCTTCATACCAGACTTTATGGAAAGACTTCCATAAAATAACTAACTTGTAGTATCAGGAAGACTATATTTATCTTTGTGAACTTATGATTAAGATTCATTCTTGAAAATGAAGGTTGAGCACTGGTAGTGGAAGCCAAATCCCTTAAATTTCGACTCAGTAGGTTTCTTCTGCATGTCTGCTAGATGGAGGCTTCTGCTGTTCCAGGCTACAGACCCAGCCCTAGCAAGGCTGCAGACGTGTTGCACAGTCGCACGTGCACAGTACTCGTGGGAGGCACAGAGACGAGAGGCGGAAATAATAAATGCAGGCAGCACTCTCAGAAACGTGAGCAGCAGAGGCAGAACAAGCTCATTCCTTCTTGTTGGCTTATTAGGTCTGATGTTTGCTAGCAGAGCTATGAACATCTTTGCTCCTTTAATTCACAAGCACACTCACATTCACCTGTCCCTTAAATAATAGCATGAACCCTAGATATGTCCAGGTGTCCAGACCCACAGCATAGGACCTTACACAGTCACTGGCCTCGACCTTGGTTTTTTCCAGGTGCAAGCTTTTCCATGCAGTCTCGCGGTGCTTTTCAAACATTCTGTAATAAGTTTGCTCTTTCCCATGAGACTGATAAGCATAGATAACCTTGCTCTCTTGCTCTTATCAGTTACAAAGTTCTGTGTGAATTTTCTCAAGGTTGTACTGGTGTGATTCCTTTAGTGTTCATCTGTCTGTGACTGAGGAGTTCAGGTCTCTTGTTACTGTCTACCTTACGCCTCATTTGGCTTAGTGTTTTTGTTGTTCAGTTTATTACTTTTTCTCCCTTTGTCTCTTTGTGAACAGGATATCATTACAAACCACATTATTGTGTTCAGGATGCCCCTAGAGTGACCATCCACATAGATTTAAACACGGAGTTCAAAAAGAGTATTTTCTAAGTTTTGCTTCAGTATGTAGTGGAGAAAGTGGGAAAGAGACTGTATCTTAGTTTTATGTTAATTCTCATGCAATTCTTTTGAATCTGGAATGGATGCATCCTCTGAGGAAGAAAAGTGGAGTTATAATACTGGGGATCATATAGCAGCGTCTGTACTTAATTTAGAGCTGATGCTTTAAAAACATGAACATTCTAGGTGCATTTAGGGGAAGAAAAGTTACTAAACAGCTATATATAATGTCTGGCATGGTTGGAGAGGGTACTTGGAGAAGTATGGTCACCTCATCATGACGTAAAATCGTATGAATGTAATTTATTTGATGAAAGATGCACCTTATATAAGAACTTGTAGAAAAAAGTGCAGGATCACTTTTGAAGGAAGAGTTAATTTCCTTCAGTCAGATAACCTGCAGTTATCTGCAGGTTAGAATCAAACTCTGAGATTGTTTTTAAAAGCAGTAATGCTGGTAATTTTAACTAATGGGAGAATAATGGTGAGACCAAATCAGTTAAGATGTCAGTCTTAGGCCAGATTGGAAAGCTCTCGAGGGTGAATGCCCTGTATGTTGCCCCTTCCTTTTGGCAGCTCCCCTCCAACAGGGCTCTAGGCTCTGTCTTGCTCCCAGTTACACTTTTGCAAATAATTTTTGTTGATGACAGAGTAGTATTTAAAGAGGTTTGGTTTATGGTTTTATAACATAATGCTAAAAGTACTTGTAATGTAGTAGATCACTGAATACCATGTATAACAGTTCAGGAAACAGAAAAGATGTCTTAGAAATTCTCTTTATCAATTTTTTACTCATGATTAAAAGAAAAAATAATTATATGCAGTTAATAAAAACATGCCATAGAGCTGTACTGGTTTTGGCTGACATAAAGTTAATTTTTTTCCCAGTAGCTGATGTAGTGTTGTGTTGTGGATTTACCATGACAGTAATGTTGCTAAGGTGGTGACATTCTAGTTGTTGTGGAGCGGTGCTTTCCCTAAGTCAAGCAATTTTCAGCTTGGCATGCTGCCCAGACAGCAGAGGTGTGTGTGTGTGGGGGGGGGGTGCACAAGAAGCTGGGAGCAGACAACCAGGACAGCTGACCTAAAGGAGTTGAAGAGACACTCCATGCCATATGATGTCATGCTAAACATTAAAACTGGCTGGAGTAGTCCACTGCTGAGGGACTGACTAGGCATTGACTGGTGGTGAGCAATTGCTTTGTGCTTTTATATCACTGTAATTATTTCCCCTTCCTTTTCTATCTTATTAAGCTGTCTTTACCTCAGCCAAGGAGTTCAACTTTTTTTTTTTTCCTGATTGTCTCCCCCCATCCTACTGAGGAGGAGTGAATGAGCAGCTGTGGGGTGCTTAGCTGCCTGTGGGAGTGTTTAGTTGCCTGCTGGATTAAACCACAACAACACAAACCATTTAGTATGCTGGAAGACAAATGCACCTGTGAAAAATAGGATTTGTAGTTTGAAATCAATCAATACATTAATTCTGAAGAGAGACTGTATCATATTTCAAAGAAAATAAGATGAAGGGGGAAAAATCTTGATGAAGTATTATGCTCTTTATTAAGTAAAGCACTTGAATAGTTCTTCACTTTGAGATGAAATTTCAGTGTAATTGTACAGCTGGTTTAATGCAGTGCTGGGTGAGGATTATAACATTCTCTCATGAAAAGAGTGTTCCAGCATAGGAACAGAGATATAGAGGGAAGAGATTGCTGCTGAGAGGAGTGTTCAGATGAATGGCAAAGAAAGAAATATTAGAGATGGAGAGATCTGTAAAATAAATCAAGAGAGTTTTACTTTGTTAGAAAGTCTGAGCCCTCTCAAGCTATTGTGCACATGCAGTGCTGCTGTTATGTTCCAAGCACAGAACTATTAAAATAAGGGGAATGGACACTGATGGGGGAGTGACAGGCATCCCTTTTCAGTCTTGGCAGCAGCATCTGTCCAGCCTTGCTGTGCTGCTGCCAGAGACAAGGGCTTGCTTGCTGTTTACTTTTCTTGTATTTAAACGGCTGGGTAGGCTACACTTAAAGCTTCAGATGCCCATGAATGTATTCTAAAAGTTTTCCAGCAAAGTCAGAGTTCTTGCCCTCATCTTGTTCATCTGAAGAATAAGAAAATGCAGTAACTGTGAGTAGGTTGTTCATGTACAGCCTAATCAGAAAATGGAGCTGTGGGTGGAGGCTGAAGTGCATGCTTAACTTCAGCTAGGGTAGAACTGCAGCATTACTGCTGTAAAGGGAGCTTCCATGCCAGGCTGCTTATCCTACTAGAGGATTTAATGGTGCAACTGCCCAAAATCCTGACCTCTACCTGTCATGGCTCTTTGAGACAACCTAGCAGCTTTTGATGGGAGCTATACCTGTCGCTTGCTGAGGATTCAGGTACTAGTGGGTACCTATATCTACATGATCAGGCATAGACAGCTGTGGGATTTTTCTGCCTTCTGTCAGATCTGGTGTATGAGACCTAAATGTTTCCTTATGAGTGGCTCCATTAGGACACCTTAAGAACCTACAGCTTGTCTAGATTATGAATTCTCATTCTTAAGTGGTATCATCTCTTCAAAACCAAAAGCAGCCACAGAGTTAAATAAAATGCATATTCATCATGCTTTTCCCTCTACTTTTCTCTAGAAAATACTAGTGGTATTTGCAACGTGACTCCCATTGACATAATAGTTAAGATTTTCATTCACAGCTTAAAATGTTACTTTTAAGCACCATTAACTAACTTGTGTTGTAATTCTGTTGAAACTGTATTTTGAGTTAAGATTATCTTCACCTCTGCCCATGTTTGTGTCGTGCATATGAAGGGTTGAAATGGAAGGGTCTGTGAAATCATTTGAAAAAATCTGTTTGATACCTTTAGGTTTAGAATCTGCCTCAGATGCCATTTGCGCTTTTCCTGTGTTGTCTTAAATAAGTAATATTAAACCTACATGTTTCAGTTCCCCTACCTATAAAGTAAACATCAGCTCTATGGATGAGGTTTATGTTGTTATGTTTATGTAGTTTGTTGCTTGAAGAGATTATTTAATAGATTTCTAAACCCAAATGTTAAGAGAATTAAAAAAAACCCAACCCTAAACAAATTATGCACAAAATAATCTAAAAGCTTTCTCTTTTCCCCCTAAAGACACTAAGATTTGTTATTTTTATAGCAATCATTTTTCTATGTAATTTCCAGATTTAAAAAAAAAAGTGTTAATAAATTGATTCAGTTTTATCTTTCAATTGGGAATGTTGGCATGTGTTGGTGGTTGGAGTATTGCTTGCATGTAGATGATTTGCTAATCATTATAACAACACAAATATTACACTATATAGTGACACAAAATGGAGCGATGGCCAAAAAGTGACTACTGAGGCAGAATTTTCTTACCCAACCTGTATTCACTCACTCTTATTCTACTTATAAATAATTAATAAATAGTCTTAATTCTAGATTTTCTTCTATCTGCCTGATCATAGCAAAGCTGCCATGGAAGTGGACACAGTTTGCTTCTGTATTGCTGTCCCGTATGTGCTGATCATGTTGTTAGAAATTTGTAATCCTAATCTGTATGGACTGGTGCCATGCTTATTAGAGCTGGATTCTCAGATACCAAGTTGCTTGCAAGCTGAGCAGTTAAAAATAATAATAATAAAAACATATTTTGCATGTAAGCAGCACAAGCGGTGTGAAATCTGAGAAAAGACAAGCGTGGGATGCCACAGTGCCATTTATTAAGTCATATTTAAAAGCATATTTTTGCTTTAAAACGTGGGTGGAAACCAGCATTTGAATGTAATGGTGTCAACATGTAAGAGGTGATGTGAACTTTTGAACAGCTCTTTGTGTATTTTCTACAGCACAGCTCACTGTCTTTGGCTATATCCCACTAAAATAACAAGACATAGTAAAATACCAAGAAATTATATGAAGTCATGGTATCAACTAAGACATATTAACAAATGACAGCCAAATTTTTCCAGACCACAGAGTGATTTGTTCCAAATACTGGCCACCCACAAGATTCATTGTGTGGTAGACCATTGCCTCAGCTTTTAAATAGAACACTTCAGTAGCTCCAGATTATGACATCAGTATGTAAAGGATCAATTACTAAAAATTAAAATCTTTGATCAAAACCTGTGAGAATTCTTGAACATTTAAATAAAAAAGGCTTCAGGTGACTTAGACACAGGATGTTAGGGGTTGGAAGGGACCTCTGGAGAATGAGTCCAACCCCCCTGCCAGAGCAGGTTGTATAGGGACGCATCCAGATGGGTCTTGAAAGTCTCCAGAGAGGGAGACTCCACAATCTCTCTGGGCAGCCTGTTCCAGTGGTCTGTGACCCTTACAGTAAAGAAGTTCCTCCTCATGTTCAGGTGTGCTGTAGTTTATATCCATTGCCCCCTCCTATCACAGAGTACAACTGAGAAGAACCCATCCTCTCCCTCTTGACACCCAGCCCTTATATATTTATAAATTTATTAGATCCCCTCTAAGCTTCTATTTGCAAGGACATTCTTATAGGAAAAAAGATTCGCCTTAGTTGTGTGAAGTGAAACTATTTCTTGCCTTTAGGTAAGCAAATAGAAGGCGGTCAGTGAAGTTTTAGGCTGGTAAAACTGCAGTGTATCATCAACTGCAGAAATGTATTTTATGTAATTCTGAGCAGTTATGACAGCTGTACAAATTATTTGGCAGGGGAGTTTGACTTGATGATCTCTGGAGGTCTCTTCCAACCTCTAAGGTTCTGTGATTTAAGAGAAAGAAAGGAGACTTTTATTGTACAATTAAAAAAAAATGCTGAAGGAAAAATTAATTTATGAACATGGCAATAAACCATATATACTTTTTATTGTTAAAAAAATCTTTCAATTAAGCTTCTAGATAAAGTAAAATGAACTCTTACCCGTAGAAAGAAGAGTCAAAGGAGAAGGGGATTTCTTGGGGTGAATTTTGGTTTGGTTGGCTCCTGAAATGTGTGTGTGCGTGTGTGTGTGTGTATGTATATATATATATATATATA
>VWZE01010334.1:11383-42244 GCA_013396675.1 Eubucco bourcierii
GCAGGTCTAGGTTGGATGTTAGGAGGAAGTTATTGGCAGAGAGAGTGATTGGCATTGGAATGGGCTGCCCAGGGAGGTGGTGGAGTGCCCATCTCTGGAGGTGTTGAAACAAAGTCTGGACGGGGCACTTAGTACCATGGTCTGGTTGATTGGCTGGGGTTGGATGATAGGTTGGGCTGTGTGAGCTTGGAGATCTCTTTCAACCTGCTTGATTCTATGATTCTGTGAATAAAGATTCCATGACAATCTTGTGTCATGTAATGCTGAAGTAAATCAAGAGGTTTTTTTCAACCAATCTATTTCTATCTGCAGTTGCATGCTCTAAGTTTTTGTGTACCAATGTGTACCACATGGAAAGACCTTTTTTTTTTCCTCTCTCTTTTATGAGAAGTGATAAACTACAGTCAGAAAGCAAAGTATAACATTCTCCTGTTGATGTTTTTTTTTCATTCTGTTCATCTAGGAAATAGATCATTTCTGTCCTGTGCCCCAGGTTCAAAGAAGAAAACTCAAGGCAGATAACCATAACCAACTTCTCAGTAAATGATGTTGTGTGTTTTTAATTAGACTGATTCCTGGTGTGGAAGAAATGGTATTGTGTTGGAAATAAGTCAGGATAATTTAGATATATGTCTGGGAAACTTAGTGATGCCATATTTAAGACTTGCAGACCTCTGGTTATCTTGTAGACTTTCCTGTTTCTGTCAATCTTCTAATGTACTTTTACACCTCCAGACCAATAAAAATTTACTTGAACCCACCTAACTATCACTAATGAGGCAAATACAATATCTGAAACCAGTATTGCTCCACTGAAGCTTTTCAGACAGTCAAATAAATAAATAAATAAAATAGGAAGGGTTTTTAAAAGGCCTTTCTAATTAGACTGCTTAAGTAGTTTCATAACCTTTCTAGGACAGAGGAAACATTTCTCTTGTTTTACATGATTGAGTCAGCAGAATATAATTTATGCCATTGGGCTATGCAGAGTAAACAACACTCAAAGACATAATTTTAATCAGATTACAAGCTGTGAAAACCCACAATGGTGGCATTTTATGGAGAGCACTGTTTAGTATGTGTATTATGCTTAACATGTCCATAGCACAGTAACATCTGTCATCAACCATAAGGGATTTCCAACTTGCTCTCTTTCTGCAGGAGGTAAACATACAGAACAGAACAACAAATTTACCTGGTGGTTTTAGAACTGTGCCACAGAAAGCATATCATAGAATGATTTGGGTTGAAAGAGACTTCGAAGATCAGTTAGTTTTAACCACTCTGTCACATTGGTAAGGGCATCTTCCACTAGACCAGGCTGCTCGAAGCTCCATCCAATCTGGCCATGATACACTTCCAGGAAAGGAGCATCCAAAACATCTCTTCCAGTTCCTCATCACCCACACAGTAAAGAGCTTCTTCCTTACATCAAATATCCATCTAGTATCTTTCAGTTGTGAAAAGTTCCTCTTCAGATTTTTTATAGCCCCCCTTTAAGAACCGAAAGGCCTCCCTGGAGTCTTTTGTTCTCCAGGCTAAACATGCTTGTTTTGATGCAGATCACAATACAGTTCTCCCAGGTCCACCTCTCCAGCCTGTCAAGGTCCCTCTGGATGATATCCCTTCCCTCCAGGGCGTTAACCGCACCACACAGCTTGGTGGTGTTGGTAAAGTTGCTACAGGTGCACTCAATCTCACTGTCCATCTTACTGGTGAGCTCTCAAAAGTGACCCCTGAGGGACTCTCTTCATCACTGTTCTCCACTCAGACATCAAGCTGTTGAGTCCAGCTCTTTGAGTGAGACATCCAGCCAGTTCCTTATGCACTACCAAACAAGTATTCCAGCCATCAAACCCACCTCTCTCCAATTTAGAGACAAGAATGTCATGTGAGAGTGCCAAGTGCTTTCCCCAAGTCCAGATCAGTTCTTTTTCCGTTGTCCATCAATGCTATAACTCCACTGTAGAAGGCAACCCAATTTGTCTGGCACAATTTGACTGTCACCAATTTGAATACAGGCATGTGTTGAGTGTCACCAATTACCTTCTTATTTACCATGAACCTTAGCATAATTTCCTGGAGGATCTGCTCCACAATCTTAGGAGGTACTGAGGTGAGAATGACTGACATGTAGTTCTCTGGGTCTTCTTTTTGTCCCTTTTGAAAAATGCAGGTTAAGTTTCCTCTTTTCCAGTCAGTAGCAAACTCACTGGACAGCTACAACTGCTCAAATATGATGAACACTAATTCCTTTGGGAGCTGTGGATGCGTCTTGTCAGGTCGCATGGACTTGAGCATCTTCATGTGTCTTAGATTGTCCCAAACCTTTTCCTGCAGTGGGTGGTGCTTCATTCTCTCAGTCCTTGCCATTCTGTTGTGTGACTTGGATAGGTAGTATGGTTGGAGCACTTGGCTGTGAATCCTGAGGCAAAAAAACCTTTGAATCACACTACCACAGTATCACAGTATCACCAAGGTTGGAAGAGACCTCAAAGCTCATCAAGTCCAACCCATCACCACAGACCTCAAGACCAGACCATGACACCAACTGTCACATCCAAACGCACCTGGAACACCTCCAGGGACGCTGACTCCACCACCTCCCTGGGTAGCCCATTCCAGCAGTCAATGACTCTCTCAGGTAAGAGTTTTCTCCTCACCTCCAACCTAAACTTCCCCTGGTATAGCTTGAGACTGTGTCCTCTTGTTCTGGTGCTGGTTGTCTGAGAGAAGAAAGTAACCTCCTCCTGGCTACAACCACCCTTCAGGTAGCTGTAGACAGCAATAAGATCTCCCCTGAGCCTCTTCTTCCCCAGGTTAAACAATATCTCGGCCTTCTCCATACCCCGAGACACCAGGCCCCCCACGTCTTTCTGAAGAGTGTTCCTATTTTCCCCAACCTTGCATTTATCACTGACCTATGTGTAGAACTTCGTTGTTGTTGTTGTTCTTTATGTCCCTGGCCGTTCTTTCATGACTCCAGTTTTTCTAAGCTGATTCCTGGCTACCTAAACTGTTTCTCTGTGTTCCTCCCAGACTAGTTGCCCTTGTTTCCTTTTTATATTTGAGTTAGTCTAGGATCTCTGTTTATCCATCCAGACCTCCTGGCATTTTTGTCTGACTAATTCTATGTCAGATGAATTGCTCTTGAGCTTGGAGAAGGTCATCCTTGGATAATAAACATTTTCTGGGGCCTCTTCTCCCTCCAGGAGAACTGCTTTAAGCAATTTCCAGAAGAAGTCGAAGTCTGCTCTCCTGAAATCCAGGATAGTGAGCTTTCTGTGTGTCCTCCTTGTTGTGCTGAGGATCTTAAACTTGATGTTCCATGGCCACTGCAGTTGAGTTTTACATTCCCCACAAACCCCTTCTTCTTGGTGAGAACAAGGTCCAACACAGCACCTCTGCTCATTGTTTATCCTTATGAGAGGGAAGTCATCATCGATGAATTCCAGGAGTCTCCTGAATTGCTTATGCCTCCTGTTTTCCCTTCAACAGTTATCTGAGTGGTCAAAGTCACCCATGAGGATCAGGATTTGTGAACATGAGGCTGTTCCTCTCTGTCTATAATGGTTCTCATCCACTCAGTATCCCTGGTTGCATGGTCTGTAGCAGACCCTTACTGTAACATCACCTGGCCCTCCTGTTCCTTTCATCCTGACCCCTAAGTGAGCTTCTTGTGCATGTACAGGCAGAGCTCCATGCACTCCAGGTGGTCACTTAGACAGAGTGGGACACCCACTCCTCGTCTCCCCTGTCTGTCCTTCCTAAAGTGTTTGCTTGTTGCAGCACTCCACATGCAGAAGCCACCCCACTGTGTCTCTGTGATGTCAAATAAACCAGAGCCCTACAGGCATATGCATGTCCTTAACTTCCCTTGTTTATTGCCCATGCCCATGCCATGTGTGTTTGCACAGAGGAGCTTCGGGGGGGCCCCTGATGAAACTGAGGTGTGTATGCAAGAGTACTTACAGCAGTGAAGCATATTTCCTCCCACACAAAGCACACCAAAACCCCCCAACCCTAGTTTCATACCCAGGGAGGTGTTTTCTTACAGATACAGAGGGTGGGAAAGCGAGGGAACTGTACTGTATAATCTGAACCACACCAAAATCTCCTTTGAGTGTTATGTGCTTAAATCAGCATTTTGGACATCTTAATCCAGATGCATGAATCATCTTCCCACAAACAAGGAGGAGATTAATAAAATACTGCTCTCTCAGCACCCAGCTGATTTAATACCTGCTTAACTCACTCTCATTCAACTACATACGCATTGTTCTTTTTTTTTTTTTTTTTAGTTTGATTGTTTTGCTTGTTTTTGTTTTTTAATTGTTTTATTGAAAATCTTACATGTATGACTAGAAGTCATGGGTGATATCTTTCAGTTCCATTACAAAATCTGTCATTTATATATATATTTAAATACAACTAGAAGCAAATCTACCAAATTATGAAACAATGATTGTCTACCAAAATGTAACTCAAATTAAATTTGTTGCAGGTGACTAAAAATTAGTTCATTTTCTCTGATGGAGCTGAAGGCCACTTTCACATAGTTAACTGATAGTGCTGGGCTGGAAAAATCACAAAGCTTTAGTGATCATTTCCCATCTCCCACCCTGCTTTCACTCATGCATTATGTTTTAGGATTAGGTCAGACCCCACCTACAGTCCTGTGTGCAGTTCTGGAGCCCCCAGCACAGGAAGGACATGGAAGTGTTGGACCGGGTCCAGAGGAGGCCACCAAGATGCTGAGAAGGCTGCAGCAGTTCTCCTATGAGGAGAGTTGGGCCTCTGCAGCCTGCAGAAGAGAAGGCTTCCAGGAGAGTTTGGAGTGGCCTTGCAGGATCTGAAGGGGCCTACGCGAAGGCTGTGGAGGGACTATTGACAAGGTCTTGTAATGCCAGGACAAGGGGCAATGGGTTTGAAGTGTCAGAGGGGAGATTGAAAGTGGATGTTAGGAGGAAGTTGTTTGCAGTGAGGGTGGTGAGACACTGGCACAGGTTGCCCAAGGAGGTTGTGGCTGCTCCCTCCCTGGAGGGGTTCAAGGGCAGGTTGGGCGAGGCCTTAAGCAACCTGTGCTAGTGGGAGGTGTCCCTGCCTATGGCAGGGGGTTGGAACTACATGATCCTTGAGGTCCCTTCCAACCTTACCATTCTATGATTCTATGATTTTGGTACACTCGTCCTTCTTCCCAAAATAATAGCTTTAGAGTGAGCACCATCCTCAGTGGAGTACCTTCTATTCACACACTCCTGCAAACAACTCTGTGTGCCTCAGTATAACTGTGGGCAAGCCAAATCACTCTGAGTTAGGTACAAGCAGAAAAAAAGAGATTGCAGGAGCAGAGTCTAACCCAGGAACTCATCTACAGGTTCTCTAAAATAAAACAAGCCTGAAATAATACTTGCAAACACTATTTTACTTGAATATATGCCTTATTACCTAGTAATAAACCATGAAAGATGAAGTATAAATATTGTCAGAATCATAAAAAAATTGTCTTATTCTAAGAAACCCTACTTCAAAATCGTACAGTATTTCAACTAACAGCAGTTGTCCTTCTGTTTTGGCACTCCTGAACCAGTGTAGAAATTATGTGTGATAAGTTAACACCTTTGTGAGGGAGGGAAAAAAAATAAAATATATATATATTTATATTTATGTGCAGCAGGATCTAAAGATGATTTCTGGAGTTACAAGCTTCATATGAGAAAAAAAGTGAAAAAAACAAAGTCTTTTACTGTGATTCATCAGCAGCAAAAGAGAAGGTGTTTACAGTCCTTGAAGCATACAGCATGTTTAACATTGAAAATGGAGTCTTGCATTAAAGACACTCTCAGTTAACTCTGTAGTCTTCTTTTTCCAAAATTTCAGTGTACAAATATTTTATTTGAATGTCTCAGACTTTGCAATGGTTCAGAAGACCAACTGCCTGAGCTTGGAACTGCTCTCCTTTCTGAGAGATGAGTGGTGGGTGAGATTGCTTTGCTGTCATTTCTCCATATCCATGCTTCATTTCCTACATTTATCTGAGACTGGAGAAAAATCAGCATGTTCTGACAAGTCTAATACCATGAGGCAGTAAAATGGACCTGAATTTCATGGAGATTGGAGCTCCAAAATAAATATAACACCTTATGTCAAATCATAATAAAAAAGGATAAATTCTCCTGTACAAATCAGAAGAGATAATAAAAAACAGCAAATAGATAGCAACACCTTTTCTCTACCTACACGGGCATCACAAAGCTTTCCAACCAGAAGAACATCCCTCCGTAGATCTCATTTTATGTGATTTGGAAACTACTTCAGTAAGCTGATGACAAACATTGTGGAATTCTTTAGTACAAGCGGTAATGTTTCACAAAACTACCCAGAAAGCGACAGAGGTTTCCAGTTAAACAGCTCCAAACACAAACAGGGAGAAGCCCACAGAATGAGCTGCTGGGTTTGTGTTTTCATGTCTGTCCTTCCTCTCTTGGCCTAGCCAGCTGCATTCAACAGTGTAAAGAAAATCTGTTTAAAAACCAAAACAACCTTTCACCTCTGAACGCACTACACTCTAATCTTGTATTGAATGGTATAGTCTGACAATTTGTTTCTTCTTACACTTATACCAGGGACTCTGTGTTCTAGATAGAGCAATACTGCGAAGGCATCCGCAGAGTGTCATTGGCTCATTGAGGTCACAGTGCACACCGTGCTCTTGAGCAGCCCCTGCAGGTATCTGAGGGTTGCAGCTGCGTTCAACAGTGTAAAGAAATCCTGTTTAAAAAACAAAACAGCCTTTCACCTCTAAACACTCTCTAATCTTGTATAGAATGGTATATTCTATTTGCCAATTTGTTTCTTCTTACACTTGTCTCGTACCAGAGACTCTGTGTTCTAGATAGAGCAATACTGTGAAGGCATCCACAGAGCGTCATTTGCTCATTGAGGTCACAGTGAACACCATACTCTTGAGCTGCCCCTGCAGGTATCTGAGGGTTGCTATCTATTTGAACATGGCTGAGCATTTTATTTTATTAAAAAATGCCACCAAATGCTCATATTCTGTGTGGTCAGTGCAGTCCTTAGGACAAGTCCGATGAAGATATGTTCCACCAAGGGAAAAAAAACAACCAAACAACCAAAAAAAACCCCAAAAAAACAAAAACCAAACCAAACAAAAAAAAAAAACCACCAAAAACAAGCAAACAAAAAACCTAAAAGGTTAAAAATGGAGAAATATTTACAACTTCCTTCAGTTTGTAAGGTTGAAGTTTTCTATGTTAGTATTCTTCAGTGCATTGTCAGAGAAAGGTTCCAAGGCTATGAGTATAAGCAGTCTGGTCCAGTCCCATACATATCTGCAAGCCTTTTGAAGCGAGGGCCCCAGTCACTGAGGTAATCATAGTTCTGGTCAGAGTTTGAGCTGATGGAATCTAAAGAGCTGAGCGACTCCGCCACCGAGCCGTTCCCCTCGAACGCGTACGTCTGCAGGGAGTCGTAGGGGGGCGCGCAGGGGTCCACGTCAGCTTCTTTTAGTCTTTCCCAGATAAATTCCCTGAAAATGACATTGTCTGGGATGCTTTTAAAAGTCGGTCTGCTCAAGAACTGAATCTCAGGCGTCACATCCCTCCTGGTCTTGGTATCTCGGATGATGTTGAGGTTTCTCAAGGCGGCCATGTCAAAGGCCTCGGTGTCTTCTTCGCCGCCGCCCTCATCATCGTAGCGGACGATGTTCTCCCTGATATCTCGCTCTTCGTCAAAAATCAACGGCTCTTTTTTCCGTCTCCTCATGGTGACAATCAGCAAGACAAGAACTGCAACACAGAAAGACTGGAGTTTTAGCAGGGCTGAAGTTTCCCCATATTTGTTTTTCCCTAGTGGTGGAATTTGATTTTCATGGCAAAGATCCAACAGGCAATTCGTAAGGTTAGATTTGAAACCTAGCAGGTCCTCAAACAGCTTTTAAACCATAAGCTTTTAGATGTTAAAGAAGCTATTTCCCAACCCATGCTAGGTTAATGTTTTCCTCTCTAATTTTAGATCCCCTACTGTCCCTTAAACATGGTGGACATGGTATTACAATTATCACAGACATGAAATAAAACTGAAAAAAAATATAAAATGTAACTAAACAGAATTTAACAATCATGGTTTGGGAAGTGACCCAAGTTATAGCCAATGAACTATGGTAAATCTCTCCTGAAAATAAATAAACCAAACCAAACCAAACCAAATCAGACCAAATCAAACCAAATCAAACCAAACCAAACCAAATCAAATCAAACCAAACCAAACCAAACCAAACCAAACCAAACCAAACTAAAATAAAATGAAACAAAACAAAACAAAGCAAATTAAAACAAAATAAAGTAAAATAAAATAAAATAAATTAAAATATAATATAATAAAGTGAAATATAAAATAAAGTAAAATAAAGCAAAATAAAATACAATAAAGTAAAAGAAAAGAAAGTGAAATATAAAATCAAGTAAAATAAAACAAAATCAAGTAAAATAAAATAAAGCAAAATAAAATACAATACACTAAAATAAAATCAAGTAAAATAAAATAAAATCAAATGAAATATAAAATAAAGTAAAATAAAACAAAATATAGTAAAATAAAATAAAATAAAGTAACATAGAATAAAATAAAGTACAGCAAAGTAAAATCAAGTAAAATAAACCAAAATAAAGTAAAACAAAGTAAAATAAAATAAAATATAAAATAAAATAAAACAAAACTGAATAAACCAAAATGATTTTTTTTAATACAAAATAAAGTTCTGAAAACTTCAATTAAAAAACAATGTAGGTTGGAGAGCACTGAATTGTTAAGCATTGTGTAAAATAAAACTGAAAGTATCTCTGTGTAAGACCTCACTTCCTATAAAGTGTAAAGTACTCGAGATTTATGAATCACTTCTAATGAGAACTGCTAGGGCTGGAGTTTATTGGATCAGGTAGTGCTAGAAATGTAATTGTTTTAAAACAGTTTAATCCTTACAGCTTCTTTCAGCTCAAAAGCTAATACTAAACTGCTGTGCCAGCCAAAATAACTGGCAGAAAATAACTTAAGGTTCCTCATGTTCAAATAATGTTTTGGTAGAGAGACACCATTGCTGACACACAAGATGTGGAACCAGCAATACGGACACTGCACACATCTGTGGGACATGATGGAGTATGATTCATCCTCTTAGAAAATGATTAATGCTATATTGCAGCATCTGGATAACATTTACTGAGTTAATGACACTCCTTGAATGTAGCAGGCATCTCTGTGACTGTAAAAATAGCAGTACATTGAAAAGTGTCATCCCATATTCAATTAATCTCTCCTGATGTTGTGTTTATTTTTAATCTTAAGAATACATCATTGCATGCAGTCACGTGCCTAAGATTTCCAACCTTCACTTACGGTGCTTGGGCTGTGCCAAGGAAAAGTAAAAGCTGATACAGATTTAAAAAAAAAAAACCAAACAAACAAAAAAAAAAATTAGTCGTGAGCTTCTCTAGGCAGTTTCAAAAGTGGTCTCAATAAATTGCCTGATGTAGGACTGCCATTCTTGAAAGCCTTTCTCTTCATGGAGGAATTTTAAAAATCAATATCTATCTAGACCTTGTGAGGTATGATTGAATATCCTGATCGCTTGGCTAGAATAAACCAGTCACTTAGAGCCTGCACCTGCAGAAGGCTGCATCAAAGGTCTACAACTGGTTACAGCACTATGGCTAAAGCATGAGATGAGTCTAAAGGTGGACTGTGCAAATCTTTTTCTTTTCCTTCAGAGCAATGTATGTCTGAGAAGAAAACTGGAACAGGTTCAATATTTTTCTGAAGTTTTTGATAAATATATTAGGCAATGTTTTCCCCTCCCTTCCTTTTCAGTAGCTACTGGGCACACATCTAATGATCCATCTACTAACAGATGCCTTGTGACACTATATTACTGCAGCATCAGCACCACTCTCTCACTTTTTTGCCCCTGGCATCTGCCTGATTCATGCTTTATGTATTGAATTCAGAAGCCACTAGTTTGGGGTATTTTACTGTGAACAATATTTACATAAGCAGCTTGACAATATAAAATTCTGACCTTTAATGTGGCTCTTGTGAAATTTCAAAACATTTTGATGTTTGTGTAATACGAATTGAGCTGCAAATTATACAGGAGAGAACATAAAATTCTCATCATCCAGACAACAATTGCACTCCACTCTTGGTGATTTTCCTTATTATAAAAGATAATTTAAAGTGAAAGATAAATTAGCTTGCTAACAATATAAATGTACATTTCAGCAGAGATTGCCATTGACATAACTTCTTAATTATGCTTTTAACACATATTGCCACAATCTTTATTACCACACAAGCAAGCAGCTAATCATTTCCTTTACTCAAGTGTAAATGCATTTTCACACAACTCTCCCTCTTAACAGGTTTTCTTTTGGAAGTTAAATACCTGTTAATAAGTGAAAAATATGGAATTTAGCGGGCAGGTCTGCCTAAAGGTACAATAAAAATGAAGATATAATAAATGTTTTATGTAGTATTCATTGTACACTTGTCACACCCCCTTGAAGCCATGAAAAAATATGGAGTCTGTCTAAAAATTAAATACTGCAGCATTGAGGTGCCTTTATTTGACACCTAATTCCTATCCATCTCCACAGCTAAGAAAAACAAAGCTTAATCTCTAGGAGAACAAAGCTTTAGCTGCATTGCAGGCACTGCAAAGACAAATATAAGCCCAAAATCAAGTGCACAGTGTTTTAAGCCTTAACCATTTCTCACTAAGTCATGGTGTTCTGTTTTGGTTTGGGTTTTTTTTTCCCCCTACTTTTATCACAAAAGCAGAGATTAAGTCAGTAATTAGTGACTGGCTGGACACCTAGTAAACCTGTTTTTGTGCTTTTTACAGAAGACGTAGCCCTACAGAAGAGCTTTAGACACATAGCTGTTGCACACAGAGGCCACTGGTTTGGTTCTATACTGGTATAACAAACTGCTGCAATGTTGATTTAATGTGTGACTCAACAAATAAATAAACCAATTGCTGTTGAAAGTAACTTATTGCAAAGACAAATAACCAGACAGATGTAAAGTAACCTCTTCTGTTCTGATGTGCCTGATTCGTTAGAAATGCTGATTTGTTTAACAGGTAAAGCAGTCAAAAGAAAATGACATTTGCATTTATATTAACTGTAGTAATATGTAGCTTTATCCTTGTGTCAGTGTTGGTGTAATGATAATATTAGTAGTTTCGGTTCACCTAAATCAGCCTTTAAACAAACACCTTGGAGCACAAGAGCAGATTTGTGTCATTTTGCAGTATATTTAATGGAATTATGATGAAATGTCCATTTTGGCACAGTCAAATGTCAGGCTTAGACCACCTGAGTCTCTCTGTTTTATTAATAATATTTTGATTTGCACTCCATACAACTACAACATAATTGTAAAGGAAGCACTAAAAGCCCTGAGACAAACTAAGACATCCCTAAGCTTGGCATTTACCAGAGCAATAAGCTGCATCCACTGTGAGCAAATCTGGACATTGGTTTGTGCCTTAGGTGTGTCACCAGTCATAAAAGTGGAGATTGGAGATCCTTCAGTCTCCTCCTGCCATCTTGTGCTGGTTTGAGGCTAATTGGAATGTTTTAATGGAGAAAATTATATTTTAGGCTGAGAAAGGAAAACAATGGTGGTGTCTACTTCACTCATAGGCTTGCTGAGATGAATAAGACACAAAACATAGATAAGACACTCGGGTACAGACAATCTTGGGATCTTTAGTTTCTTGTCTTCTCCTCTCTGCTGAGTAACCTCACTAACCACTTTCCTAAAACCCTCCCTGGTCCATCCTCCAAACTCGTCTTGCGTGTAAAGTAAACCTTGGGATAAGGTATAGGGGTGGGGAGAAGGTGGAAGAGTGGTTGGGAGCCCCTCCTGGGGTCTCTGATTTCTGGGAGGGGAGTTGTGTTTCTATATTCCCTTTAACTTGTCTGTGTCTGTAACTATTCCTGTCTATTGTGTCTATCTCTGCTTGTACATTGTGCTGAGCTGTAAATAGAGCTTCAGTCCTTAACTTCCAGTTGGTTGAGCCTAGTCTGGGGGTTTTTACAAAGTGTGTGTGGGGGTAGGGAACTCCCAAACCATCACACGTCTAAGCAGCAGACTAATAACCTATTTAGTTATACCTTGCTATTGCCAGGATGGTCAGATGAGATTCCGGGATTCCAGAGAGCAAGACTTGGGAACCTCCTTTAATTCTTACTTAAGAAGCTTTATCTGTAACTGTTATTTAATCAGTTTGGATTGATATTTGCAAAGTGATTTCAATGCCCACACTGAGTGACCCCTAATAGGCTCTGTACCTTTCAGAAAATAGCTTCTACATTGCATATCCAAACACCTTGTACTGACTTAATTTGAATACCTCCAAATTAAAACACTTAACAAAGGTCTCACTTTTAAAACTGCAAGACCAAAACCCAGACCTACACTGATCTAGCTGGAGGTGCCCTTGCTCACTGCAGGATGTTTGGGCTAGGTGACGTTTAAGAGTCCTTTCCAACCCCAAAACGTTCTATGACTCTACAATTCAGCACACCTTTTACCTATTCAGGGAATAAAATGCTTATGACAAGGATGGTTTCTTCTTGTTTACAGATCACACAAATAAGTGTGCCAATGGAAATGAATTTCTGTAGATATTGTGATAATACTGAAAAACACTTCGCTTTTCAACTGGAAAAATAATAATTTATGTCAGTATTTGAGGTTTTATAGATGTGTGTTTAATTTGGAAATCATAGGTTCATAGAATGATCTGGGTTGGAGAACTCCAAAAGTCACCCAGTCCAACCCCCACTGCAGCCAGCAGGGACGCCTTCAACTAGAGCAGATTGCCCAGAGTGTGGTAGTTGAGGGGCTCTCAGACCTCCCTTGACAAAACCATAGGGAGAGAGACCCATCCCAGGGGGATGGAACTGCTCATCCCAGAGTATTGTAATATTGTTATTCTATTCCATCTTCTGGTATCATAGCTTCAAAGACAGTGCCTGACTGATTCCCTTCCCTTCTTCCTGCCTTCCCCCCCTTCATTTCTTCTCTCTGGGAGCAGCACATTCTCATCTCATGGTCTGTGGGGGAGGTGACTCCTGGCTGGCAGGGAACTGAGCTGCACCATGCAGCCTGCTGAGGCCTTGCAGACCCCAGCTGGGGAGGGCAGTTTCAGCCTACCCTCAGGCTGACTGAGGGTAGAAGGTGTGGGGGATTCTGGAAAGCCAGTTTGGGCCTGATAGGGTTTTTGTGCTTATTTTACCTGATTGCCCTTTGTATGTGTGCTGTGACGAATAGAATCTCCCTTTAAACTGCCAGTCAGTGTGCAGTGTCCTACTTACTGCTGGAAAGGACTAAGAGTCATTGCTGTCCTCCAGCCCCAGGTAGCTCATGGCCACAGGCTGAGAGAATTAGTTTGGAGCCATTGCTCCTCATCCTGGCACTACAGCCCTTTGAAAACAATCTCACTCCATCCTTATTGTAGGGCCTCTTCAGGTACTGCAAGCTGCTAATTAGGTCTCCTCAGAGCCTTCTCTTCCCCAGGCTGAACAACCTCAGATCCCTCAACCTGCCCTCGTAGCAGAGGTGTTCCAAGCCCCTGATCATTTTCTGGCCCTCCTCTGGACCCGCTCCATCAGGTCCACATTATTACAAGGTTTTCATTAATGTTTCTGTGAAAACAACTGTTACTAATAGACTATGGTCAAAAGCATGGGAAGTAAAAGTGATGCAAAAGCATTATGGCACTCTAGCATTCCACTGTGCATATACAAAGAAACTCTTTAACCTCTCAAACATGAGTGGGTTATTTACAGGTGAACATTCATTTCATTCTCTTACCATTTTACATATACATTTTATGCCTAACACTTGTTACAAAAACAATTATTGTGTCTGGAGATCTTAGCTGAAAAACAAATTGCCTTGAATTAAATCAACATGGAATTTTCAGAGGACTTAAAAAATTTGTACATGCATCTCCAAAAGTTATCTGCACTCCAAAATAAATACAAACTGACTTTTGCTGTGCTCTTTGCTCAATAAATTGCAAGCACTTTTTAAAATTTGGAGGTGCCAAACAGATGGACCTGGACAGGTTGCAGAGTTGTGTCCAGGCCAACCTGATAACATTCAAAAAGGCCAAGTGTAAGGTCCTGCAGCTGGGCAGGCACAATGCCAAGCACAGCTCCAGGTTGGGTGGGGAATGGCTGAGAGCAGCCCTGAGGAACAGGTCCTGGGGGTGTGGGGTGAGGAAAAGCTCCAGATGAAGCTGCAGTGTGAGTGCAGCCCAGACAGCAACTGTGTGCCGGGCTGCAGCAAGAGCAGTGTGGGCAGCAGGGCAAAGGAGGGGACTTGCTCTGCTGTGAGGACAGGCTGGGAGAGTTGGGGTTCTGCAGCCTGGAGAAGAGAAGGCTTCCAGGAGACCCTAGAGCAGGTTTCCAGAATCTGAAAGGGGCTACAGGAGGGCTGGGGAGGGACTTTTGACAAGGTCTTGCAATGCCAGGACAAGGGGCAATGGGTGTGAAGTGTCAGAGGGGAGACTGAAAGTGGATGTTAGGAGGAAGCTGTTTGCAGTGAGGCTGTTGAGACACTGGCACAGGTTGCCCAGGGAGGGGTTCAAGGCCAGGTTGGATGAGGCCTTGAGTGACCTGTTCTAGTGGGAGGTGTCCCTGCCTATGGCAGGGGGTTGGAACTGGATGAGCTTTGAATTCCCTTCCACCCTTACCATCCTATGATTCTATGACAATTTTATTTAAAACTTCACTTTGGTGCAGAATTAATAATTTTAAAGCCATTTTGAGTAATTAAGAGCACTTTCCTGTGGAACTAACAGGAATTCTTGTGGAATAAAAGAATTCACTCACTCTCAGTCAATATAGGGAGAGAAAAATATTTTGATAAAATATTTTTACCTTCAAATAATATCTTGCAAAAATAGCTTGTATTGTGTTATGTGGAGTTAGAATCAGTATGAGTTAGTGGCATTCTTCTTTTGTCATGGGTGAAAACACTGTTCCTATCTAAAACTGCATGGTTGCTCAGGTGGATATAAGAAGTCTAAGAAATCCCTCTGAGACAACCTGAATCTCAGTCAAGAGAAATGGTTGTTTATTAGTGAAAGAGATATGTGGGACAAGAACAAATATCAAAGTACATCACACTAACTTCAAGAGATAAGAGCTTACTGAAAGTTCCAGATTGTAGTGCCAGAATGTCTGTATCCACCACAGTTATGCAACTCTTATGCCTTCTCTGCTTTACAACTGGCACTGACATTGAGATGACACTGATGGATGTGACTGGATTTGCAGTGTCTGTTAATCTAGGGTCAGGAAAAAAATGGATCCTGTTACCTGCCTCTTTTCTTCACTGCTAAACTCTTAGATAGAAAGGTGCAGCCCTTGGTTCCAGACCTGGAACCATTTGGCAGCAGTTGGAACCAGTTTTTATTGTGATAGTGGATCTTAAGGACTTTTTCTCAGGTGAAGGGAAAAAGGAGAAAGTAAATTCCTCACAGTTACACTGTTCAGCTGATCCCAGAAAAAAAATGCCTTCTAGGAACAAATGATAGAAGTTCTGGAATCAAGCCCAACACCATTTTACAGGGGTTTCACTGGGCAACAATAATGTTTATACACCTCTTCCTTGGGCAGGCTGGCACCTGGCTCAAAATGCAACAGCAGCAGGGTACAGTGTCTAAACACAGGACTCAGATCCAGGGCTAGAAGACAAACAGTCTTACACTGTGCCTGCATATCTGAACTGCACCCAAAAGAGACAGTTCAGATTGGAAGTGCTGACAGCACATAAAAGGGTCTGTTTGAATAAACAGTGGTGAGGCATTCAGACAGCTAAATTTGGAAATCCAATTCTTGGACAAGTAAAACTGTTGGTCATATGCAAGTTTCCTCTTCAGTACACAGTCCATTATTCAAACACTGTATCCAGAGAGTTTATCCTCAATTCTTTACAAAATGCTTGTTTGGCACAGTCTAAAAAAGACCAGAATGAAATATCAGTTTTCTGGATTCATTGCTTCGATTTGAACTCTGGAGAACTGAGTAGAATAAGCAATTATTGCCTGCTAACATAGAATCATAGAATCATAGAATGGTAAGGTTGGAAAAGACCACAAGGATCATCCAGTTCCAACCCCCTGCCATAGGCAGGGACACCTCCCACTAGTACACGGCACTCAAGGCCTCATCCAAACTGGCCTTGAACACATCCAGGGAGGGAGCAGCCACAACCTCCCTGGGCAACCTNACCCATTGCCCCTTGTCCTGGCATTGCAAGACCTTCTCAATAGTCCCTTCCCAGCCTTCCTGGAGCCCCCTTCAGATCCTGCAAGACCACTCCAAGGTCTCCTGGACCCAACTCTCTCAGCCTGTCTTCACAGCAGAGCTGTTGCAGCCCTCTCAGCACCTTGGTGGCCTCCTCTGGACCCACTCCAACACTTCCATGTCCTTCCCTGTGCTGGGGGCTCCAGAACTGCACACAGGAATGCAGGTGGAGTCTGAGTAGAGTAGAGTAAATGGGGAGAACACTTTACAACAGAGTTGTGAATTCCCAGCTGTGACCTTTGTTTCTGACTAATTAACAAGTTCTAGCAGACAACTTACTGGATAAACACTGCTAATCACCAAGACAATTCCAAAGGAAGCACGAAATGTTTGCTGCACAACTATCTTAAGGGGCTATAGCAGCTTTAGATGCCCCTAAATGGTCACCCCAAGTGACTAAGTAAGGATTAATTTAACTCAGCATTGCTGTAGCTACATTACTGATGGGTGGGAAGGGAGAAAAAGGTTGAAAATTCATTAAGTGAAGAACTGCAATTCGAGTGTGCTTATTTCTGAAATATATGCCATAGAAGTTCCTTTTCCAAGTTAGGACAACAAAAAAAATCTTCAATTTTTTTGTGGTGGACATGTTGGGTCTCCACCCAGTGCTCTGCTCTAAGACATATGGCTCCTATCTAAGAATCGCTTATTGTCAGGCCATAGTGCATTATAGTTTCCAGTTATTTCTTATGCCATCTTCAGAAACTCCCTTTTTATACATAACAGAAAAAATGACATTTTGATCTAGGACAAAGTCTATTGCTATTATTACAGAACATGTGTGGAACACTGCTGGGTAAGGAATTGGCTGGATGGTGGCACACAGAGTGGTGATCAAGGGCAAAATGTCCACCTGCAGACCAGTGACAAGTGGCATCCCTCACGGGTCGGTGCTGGCACCAGTGCTGTTTGACATCTTTGTCAGTGTCTTGGACAGAGGAATCAGTGAAGCCTCAGCAAGTGTGCAGATGGCACCAAACTGTGTGGCACAGTCACTCGCTAGAGGGCAGGGATCCATGCAGAGGGACCCGGACAGGCTGCAGAGCTGTGTCCAGGCCAACCTGATGACATTCAACAAGGCCAAGTGCTAGGTCCTGCACCTGGGTAGGCACAATGTCAAGCATAACTGCAGGTTGGGTGGGGAATGGCTGAGAGCAGCCCTGAGGAACAGGCCCTGGGGGTGTGGGGTGATGAAAAGCTCCAGCTGAGGCTACAGTGTGAGTGCAGCCCAGACAGCAACTGTGTGCTGGGCTGCAGCAAGAGCAGTGTGGGCAGCAGGGCAAGGGAGGGGATTGTGCCCCTTGGCTCTTCTCTCCTCAGAGCCCACCTGGAGTCCTGGGTGCAGTTCTGGAGCCCCCAGCACAGGAAGGACATGGAAGTGTTGGAGTGGGTCCAGAGGAGACCACCAAGATGCTGAGAGGGCTACAGCAGCTGTGCTGTGAGGACAGGCTGAGAGAGTTGGGGGTCTGCAGCCTGGAGAAGAGAAGACTTCCTGGAGACCTTGGAGTGGCCTTGCAGTATCTGAAGGGAGGCTCCAGGAAGGCTGAGGAGGGACTATTGAGAAGGTCTTGCAATGCCAGGACAAGGGGAATGGGTTTGAAGTGTCAGAGGGGAGATTGAAAGTGGGTGTCAGGAGGAAGTTGTTTGCAGTAAGGGTGGTGAGACGCTGGCACAGGTTGCTCAGGGAGGTTCCCTGGAACACTTCCAGGGAGGTTGTGGAGCATAGAATCACCCAACGTGATCAAAGATCCCATTCTGTGCTACTGTGCTCCACAACATCCCTGGGCAACCTGTGCCAGTGTCTCTCCATCCTCACAGTAAAGGACTTCCTCCTAACACCCAGTTTCAATCTCCCCTCTGCCACTCCAAACCCATATGTTGAAAAAGGTCAGTTCCTTCTAAATGATTACAGTGAGATGACTCAAAACCAAGAAAAACAAAGCTCCAGGTGTTGAAATACTGCCATGAAGTGAAGTATGGACAAATTTCTGGATTTATTTGGATTATTGGGAAACAGTGACAGAGAAATAACCACTGGGACTTGAGGAGGCTAAGGTCTTATTCTTTCACTTAGACTGATAGGGACAACCAGGGAACAGAAATATGTCTCCATTTTTAATGGCACTCAATGAAATTACTGTTCCCTGAGTTGGCACCCTTGACAACATGGGAACCTTCTGACAATCAGGAATGCTGCACATTTTCTCACCTGCAGAAGCAGGATGATCCTTCATCTTTATTACTCAGTGTGGGCCTTCAATGACACCATGTAGGCATCTTGTTTAAGGACTAGGCATGAAATGAAAAATGCTACCCAAATCAGGATGTTTACGCTGTTCCACTGTTTTCCACTGTCTTTTATAGAGCTGAGGATTCACTGCACAGCATAAAATCCAACTGTGAATCCAGTTGCAGAGGTAACAGAAGATTATTCTGTAGAGGATGTTCAATTAAATATCATTCCCATCAGTAAATTACATCTCTTATGTTTTCTGAATGTCTTTTGTTCTGGGCAATTCAATAAGTGTTTAAAAATAATTTTCTCTGAAAAGGAGGGACACAAAATGGCAATGGTTATGTGGTGAGTATCCTAAACCAAATACTGTGATAAACAGAGAAAAAGAGGTTGAGACTCTGGCACAGATTGTCCAGGGAAGTTGTGGAGCACAGAAGCAACAAACATCATCTTTGATCACATTGTGTGCTTCTGTGCTCCACAACCTCCCTGGAGGTCTTCAAGGCCAGGTTGGACAAGGCCTTGAGTGACCTGTGCTAGTGGGAGGTGTCCCTGCCTATGGCCTGGGGTTGGAACTAGATGAGCTTTGAGGTCACTTCCAACCTTACCATTCTATGATTCTCTAAGAGGGCTATGGATGTCCTGGAAGGTGTCCAGAGAAGGGCTGTGAGGATGATCTCTTAACTGTTACATTTGCTGTAGTGATCTTTGGTTTGTTTTACTATTATTTCATATGTATGTCTGGCAGTATCTCAACACAGACATCTGAATTTGAAAATCCCAAGCTAAAGATTCTGTGTGGCTCATGATACAAAGTGCTGTTCTACCTGGCACGTTAGTGTTCCTGTTTACAGCAATTGGGATGAGGTGGTGTTGAAGATTACATTACAAAATAACAGAATTACAGAGTGGTAGGGTTTGGAAGGGACCTCTGGAAGTCATCGTGTTCAATCCCCTCTGCCAAGGCAGGGTCACCTATAGAAGGACACACAGGAATACATCCAGGTGGGTTTGGAATCTCCCTGGAGAAGGAGACTCCAATACCTCTCTGGAGAATGAAACTCCAACACAACTCTGTGCAGCACTCTTAAATTAGACAAGTTCATCCTCTTGTTCCTCCCCTTGTTTAGATGGAATTTCTTACATTCTGATTTGTCCCCACTAGCTTTTGCCCTGGCACTGGGTAACACTGAAAAAAACCTGGCTCCATCCCCCTGACACTCAATGCTTAAAGTTTTGATCAGCATTGATGAGATTTCCCCCCAGTCATCTCTCCTCCAGACTAAAAAGATCCAGTTCTCAGGGAGCCATTCTGGTCCTCTCATCACTGTCGGAGCCCTTTGCTGTACCCTCTCCAGCAAGCCACAGAATCATAGAATCAGATACTGCTATCTAAGAGTAACAGGAAGCAGACTTACCTAGCAGGGTCAAGACACAAGCCAATATTGCTATCAGGGCTCCAGTACTAAGTCCTGCAGGCAAGATGTATGCTTCTGCATTGCATGTCTGAGCAATACCATCTGCATCACAATCACAGACTCTGATGGTGAGGGTGTTAGTGCTGCTAAGCGAAGGCGATCCGCTGTCCACGATGAATATTGGCAAGTAGAAAACAGACTGCTCCTGTCTTCTGAACCCATTTCTTCTGGTTAATACTGTTGCAGTGTTATCTAGACAAAGGGATGAAAACCCAAGATATAGAACACATGATCTTTCTGAAACACAAGCCTACAAATAATACAGTCTTCCACTTCAAAGACTTTATAAACACATTCATGTTATTTCAACAAATTCATTTTAACACTTTTATTTTTCCTGGTCATATTATTTCTAAAGCAGCAAAGGCAACATCAACTGAGAAATGCTACCCAACTGAGTAAGAAAATCTGTTTTCCACAACTGACTGTCTCAAAATTCTGGGAGCATCTTTGGTTTTAGTGAAGCCCACAGTTCCACACTCTTGATGGGTAAAGTTGAAGTTGAGATCATTTTTATAAAGGGGGCAAAAAAAAAATCACTCTTCAGCGGTCAGATATTTATATACCTATTTCAGGCCAAATTTCCAAGGATTCATTTCAGTTACATAGAAATATAGATGTCCTATTAGTGGAAGGAATGAACATGGTAATAGGAGAGTATGTTCTGAAGATCAACAAAATACTTTTTGAATGAAAACTAAACCAAACCAAACCAAAACCCCCAACAGTTCTTCCACAAATACAGATAATTGTGCCTCCAACAAAGACATGAGATGGTTTTCAGTCTCATGTGAGAGTCAAAATGACTAAGTTAATGTCTAAAATGTATGACTCAATGTTGCTCTGAGTTGGATGATTAAAAAGTCCATGTGTTCTAAAAACATTTGTGCAATACGCTGTGATCAAGACAAGTTGACAGCTCTTGAGAGGTAGAGAGTTACATCTCCCAGAACATATGGAAAAGGTTGGTCAATTGTTCTATCTGTCTACCTATTTGCCTGTCTTGTTCAGAGACAGACATAGGAATAGTCTTGTAAAGCTATCTTATTGTGCCATGTATTATAGAATGGTAAGATTGGAAGAGACCTCAAGGATCATCCAGTTCCAACCCCCTGCCATAGGCAGGGAGACCTCCCACTAGAACAGGCTGTTTAACGACTCCTCCAACCTGGTCTTGAACACCTCCATGCAGGGAGCAGCCACAACCTCCCTGGGCAACCTGTGCCAGTGTCTCACCACCCTCACTGCAAACAACTTCCTCCTGACATCCACTTTCAATCTCCCCTCTGCCAGTTCAAACCCATTGCCCCTTGTCCTGGTATTGCAAGACCTTCTCAATAGACCCTTCCCAGCCTTCCTAGAGCCCCCTTCAGATCCTGCAAGACCACTCCAAGGTCACCTGGAAACCTTCTCTTCTCCAGGCTGCAGAACCCCAACTCTCTCAGTCTGTCCTCACAGCACAGCCGCTGCAGCCCTCTCAGCATCTTCCTGGCCTCCTCTGGACCCACTCCAACACTTCCATGTCCTTCCTGTGCTGGGGGCTCCAGAACTGCACACAGGACTGCAGGTGGGCTCTGAGGAGAGTAGAGTAAAGAGGCAGAATCCCTTCCCTTGCCCTGCTGCCCACACTGCTCTTGTTGCAGCCCAGCACACAGTTGCTGTCTGGGCTGCACTCACGCTGCAGCCTCATCTGGAGCTTTTCATCATCCCACACCCCCAGGGTCTGTTCCTCAGGGCTGCTCTCAGCCATTCCCCACCCAACCTGCAGTTGTGCTTAGGACTGTGCCTACCCAGGTGCAGGACCTTGCACTTGGCCTTGTTGAATGTCCAGAAGTTGACCTGGGCACAGCTCTGCAGCCAGTCCAGGTCCCTCTGGATTGATCCCTGCCCTCTAGCAAGTGACTGTGCCACACAGCTTGGTGTCAGCTGAACACTTGCTGAGGCTGCACTGATTTCTCTGTCCGTGTCTCTGACAAAGATGTCAAACAGCACTGGTGCCAGCACTGACCCCTGAGAGATGGCACTTGGTACTGGTTTCCAGACCTCTCTGGCAAAGTGTGTGAGTGCTTCTTCACGCAGCATGGTATGGGGCATGCATACAACTAGTTAACATCAAAGGGACAGCTGCTGCTTCATCTTGTAACTGCATTGCTTCTACTGCCACGGCAAAAAAAACATTACTATGCTTTGCACTGAGAGTGGTGAAACACCTGAACAGGTTGCCCAAGGGAGATCATGGATGTCCCCTCCCTGGAGGTGCTCAGGGCCAGGTTGGATGAGACCCTGCACAATCTGGTCTAGTGAAGGGTGTCCCTGCCAGTGTTGAAGAGGCTGCAAGTCAATGATCTTCAGGGTTTCTTCCACCCCAAACCTTTCTATGAATCTATGAATGACTTTTTGTAAAGAGTAAGTTCTCTGCAAGAGGGCCTGCCTTTTCATTAAATAACTCACAGTGCTTGCAACCAAGTTCAGATTTCTAAAGAGTCTTATTCCACTGCAACTTTATTATTTTGAGCATTATTACTCTTACTACCTTCAGTTCCAAATTGCAAGCTGCTCTTGTGAAGAAAATTAAGTGCGTCAGTAACTAGATGCAGGGTAAGGCAATAAACAGCTATGTGAGAGAACTTTTTTGATGTCACATGTTATACTTAGTGACTGCTGTTCAAAGTCTGTCTCATACTGTTGAGCAGTATCCTTTAGCCCACCATATGTCTGGGGTGGTTTCTTTTCTTATCTTATTAATAAGGGTGACTTTGTAGCTCTGGTTTAGTAACAATCCATAAAAGAGCAATGCAACTGTACCATGGTGCCTATTGAGATCTGTTTGCTTCACCTAATAGCTAAACTGACTGATACATGCCCAGCTGCTGTACTACACAGAGCAACTAACGAGAGCACTAATTAGAAGTGTGTTACTCAGGCACTTCAACTAATCGAAACATGATGTCAGTGGGAGTCTTTGTATCAGTCTTTGGGGAAATACTCATGAGAAGTTTGTGTCAATATTGTAGGCAGTTTCCATTGTGGAAGGCATTCTTGGATAGGTGATGGTACTTAATGAAAAGAGAGGTTTGTCTTAAATAAAAAAACCCAACCCTTCTAGATTTACCTTGCACTCAGTTTATGTGGCCTGAGTTTTGTTAATAAAACATGAATTCCTGGGCATTTTTCAGTGGCTGCCCCAAGGTAAAATCTAATTTAGATAACGACCTATAAATACATGGGAAAATATGAGAATGATGACTTCTGGAGGGGAAAAAAAAAAAAAAAAAAAAAAAAAGAGAGAGGAAAAAAAACCCTGAAGTTGCTGTTTGGCTCAAGGCTTTAAATGATTCAAACAACAGCTTCATTCCTTTGACAAATAATCCACACACAAAATTATTTTCTAGGTTGATTACAGTTTCATTTATGCCTTTACCAAAATAGAAGCTTATGTTGGTCAGCAAAATATATTCAAAAGGAAAGGTGTTAGAGGTGAATATTTACCTAAATAGAATGTCCTTACCTTTGTTGTCCTGCAGTGTAAAATTGTGGTTGTTTGCAGCCTCTGCTGTTAAACCGAAGTAGAACTGGTGGCCATTTGGTGGGTCATCTTTATCAATTGCACTGATTTTCTGGATGACCTGTTTTGAGACACATTGGGGGGTTTATTACTTGGAATGGCAAGGAGGACAAATTGTCATGGTTGGAAGGGACCTCAAGGACCATCCAGTTCCAACCATCCTGCCATGGTCAGAGACACTTTCCACCAAGTTGCCCAGAGCCACATCCAACCTGGCCTTACAAACTTCCCTGGATGAGGTTTCCAACACCTCCCTAGTCAACCTGTTCCAGTGTCTCAACACTCTCATGGTGAAAAACTTCTTCCTAACATCTAATCAAATCTTCCCTCCTCTAGCTTGTATCCATTCCCCCACAGTCCTATCACTACCTGACATGCTAAAACCTCCCTCCCCGGCTTTCTTGTAGCCCCTCTTGAGATACTGGAATCATAGAATGGTAAGGTTGGAAGGGACCTCAAGGATCATCCAGTTCCAACCCCCTGCCATAGGCAGGGACATCTCCCACTAGAACAGCTCACTTAAGGCCTCATCCAACCTGGCCTTGAACACCTCCAGGGAAACTGTGGAGAACAGAAGATCTCCAGGGAGGTTGTGATCAAAGATCACATTGGGTGATTCTGTGCTCCACAACCTCCCTGGGCAACCTGTGCCAGTGTCTCAACACCCTCACTGCAAACAACTTCCTACTCACATCCACTTGCAATCTCCCCTCTGCCACTTCAAACCAATTGCCCCTTGTCCTGGCATTACAAGACCTTGTCAATAGTCCCTCCCCAGCCTTCCTGGAGCCCCCTTCAGATCCTGGAAGGCCACTCCAAGGTCTCCTGGAAGCCTTCTCTTCTGCAGGCTGCAGATCCCCAACTCTCTCAGCCTGTCCTCATAGCAGAGCTGTTGCAACCCTCTGATCATCTTCATAATATTTGCTTGCACTGCACATCAAAGCATCAGTTTTACTACCATAAAATGATTATATTTAATCTTAAAGCTGACAGGTTTTGACGAGGAGGGAATGCCTACCTGAGAAAAGCAGACATTGAAAAGCCGTACCTGACCGGGTTGAGCATTTTCACAGACAGTTGTCTCATACTCCATGGCAAACTCAGGGGCATTGTCATTGATGTCAAGGATGGTGATGGCTACGTAACCTCTCCCAATCTGTGCTGGATTCTCTACAGGAAGAGAAGACAACATAACAATCAAGAAGAGCTCCTTTCTTTAGGTCAGGACAGTTTTCATTTGCAGATCTCTTTTGCATACATATGTGAAATCAATTGCAGTCCCTCCTAGAAAGATAAGCCCTTGGCTTGATCTTCTGGACCTAGTGGAAGAAACTTTTGTGTTTTTCAACCACTTCAACTAAACTAAGACTTTCCTCTCAGGGATACATTGAAAACCTAACTCACTAATCACAGCCCTAAATCATACCACATGCAAGGATAAGAGCAAGCTGATGTAAAACCATCTCCAGCTAACAGCAACACTCATATTGAGAACAGCATAGTTATTGTAGGTTCAAAAAAGAAGTTTTGGACAAAATTCAGGTTGATCAGGCTATAAAGCAGTAAAAAAAAATAATAATAAAAAAAAAAAATCCACAAGCTGTGTATAGCAGAAAGAAGAAGTTGAGGAGGTTGTCTGTCCAGACAAACTGAGGAAGCTGCATGGTCAAATTGAGGAGCTTATATGTCCAAATTGAGGAGGTTATATGCCCAAATTGAGGAGCTTATATGCCCAAATTGAGGAGGTTATATGTCCAAAATGAGGAGGTTATATGTCCAAATTGAGGAGGTTATATGTCCAAATCGAGGTTATATATCCAAATTGAGGAGGTTATATGTCCAAATTGAGGAGCTTATATGTCCAAATTGAGGAGCTTATATGTCCAAATTGAGGAGGCTGTATACCCAAATTGAAGAGGCTGTGTACCCAAATTGAGGAGGCTGTGTACCCAAATTGAGGAGGCTGTATACCCAAATTGAGGAGGCTGTGTACCCAAATTGAGGAGGCTGTATGTCCAAACAAATCCCAAAGCTTTTAAAGTGCACACACAGCTAAGTTACTTGAACACTGTCACGGCACCTCGAACACCTTAACACTGAGTGGGATGCTTAAAGTGGGGCACTGTCTAGCTAAGATTTCAATCTCTTCAGGGTTCAGTGTCATCAGTTAATTCCAAGCAGTAGGTATCTTTGCAGTCAGGTTGAAGGACATCAGCAAAATTTGTTTTGCTAGCAACATTTCTGTTTTGGAGCAGGGCAAAGCGAGGCTGCATTATTTATTTACTTTTATCATGTTTGGTGATATTATTGAAAAAGGAGGGCAGAATAGGAAGAAACCTTCAAATACATTTCTTTTGATAGGATATTGCAACTCTATTTTAGTAAATATTCTTTATTTAGTATTTTATGTTTAAAATATGTAAAATATTTAATATATTTAAAAATATTTAATATATAATCATATATTAATGTATAATTATATTGTATTTTACATTAATATCTAGTTATATAATATATAGTAAATAGTGTATAATGTTTACTATATAATAGTGTATTAATAATACATAATTATATTAATATAGTAACACAATTAAATATGTTAACATATTCTAAATATTATTTTATTTACTAAGTATTTATTACATATTTAGTGAATATTTAGTATTATAGTAAATATTATGAGTATTTAAATTAAAGCATCCAAATGCAGAGGACAAAGTGGGTTTTTAATTTTTTTTTTTAGGAAATGTTTAGTAAATATTTAGCATTTTAGTAAATATTGTATTTGAATTAAAGAATCCAAATGCAGAGGGCAAAGTGGTTGTTTGGTTTTTTTAAGGAAATGTTTAGTAAATATTTAGTATTTTAGTAAATATTTTGAGTATTTGAATTAAAGTATCCAAATGCAGAGGACACAGTGGGGGGTTTATAGTAAATATTTAGTATTTCAGTAAATATTATGAGTATTTGAATTAATGCATCCAAATGCAGAGGACAAAGTGGGTTTTTTTAAAACAAATATTTAGTAAATATTTAGTATTTCAATAAATATTAGGAGTATTTAAATTAAAACATCCAAATGCAGAGGACAAAATGGGTAGGGTTTTTTTGTAAGTATTTAGTATTTTAATAAATATTATGAATATTTAAATTAAAGCATCCAAATGCAGAGGACAAAGTGGGGTTTTTTAAGTAAATATTTAGTATTTTAGTACATATTATGAGTATTTAAACTAATGCATCCAAATGCAGAGGACAAATTGGGTTGGGGTTTTTTTGTTGTTTTGTTGTTTGGTTTTGGTTTGGTTTTTTTTTTTGTTGTTGTTGTTTTGTTGTATGGTTTTGGTTTGGTTTTTTTTGTTGTTGTTTTGTTGTTGTTGTTGGTTGTTTGTTTGCTCTGCTTAATTCACGTCTGAAATACTAGAGGAAGAGCAAATCTTGACACCAATTTTTTCACCTACTGATCTAACATTACTGAAATCCATGCAGGCCATAAAAAGAAATGAAAGCATTGTGAGGGATTAGTTGTGTGCCTAGGCTCTCACTCATGTCAGCTATGTCCCTTGGCCATCTTGACAGATTTGTTACAACCCAGAAAAGTTTCTGGTTTCCATGCTGGCCTCCTAGACCACAACTCTGCTCCTGAGAATACAAGATAAATTCATTCAGACATTAAATGATGAATGTTAGCTTTCAGGTTAGACATTGAATTAACCTCACTGAAAGGGAGAAGTAAGGGTTTTTAAAACAGCAAGCCAGAGAACTGATAACTTTTATTATCACAGTCCAACAGAGCAATAATAAGGATGGGGTTGGAAGACATAAATTCTTCATATATAAAGGCAAAAATCTCTACTTTGCCACAGAATATACTCAAAGCTGAACAAGCTTAGGTTTAAACTTGCTTTAACAGAATTCTTTCTGCGTGCATTTAAAGGGTTCGAGTCACCAACAGTTTACATCTTATACCAGAAAAGATACCAAGTACAAAACATCCTCCACAGGCAGGAAAGTGAAACCACACAAGCAGTCTCATCCCTTTTCCTTCATACCTTTTAAGAATGCTGTGGGAGAAGCAATCAGCCCTAAGTGAATGCCATCAGGTTAACTGCTCTCCTCTATACTCCATATCACTTTTCCTCTAATGACACTTGGGTCAAGACTGCTGACTTAACATATTTCATCTTCCTTTGTACTTGTTTTTCAGAAGTCAAAAGACTACAGAAACTGTGAGGCAAAGGACAAATACTTGATCTGGTTTATTTCTTATTTTGTTATCACACAGATTTTTTTCTTTTTATTATTTTTATCCTTCTAAAATATTATTATTATCCTTTTTATTGTTAACCTTTTTATTATTTTTAATTTTTTATTATTTTACATATTTTTATTATTTTACATTTTTATTATCTTTTATCTTTTTATTATTTTTATCTTTTTATTATTTTTATCTGCCATGATTTGAAATTGTCATTTCTCTCAACTCAGCTGCTCACCACAAAGGCTGGAATTTTTAAACACAGACAGCAGATAGGATCCTTAAGTTGTTACTTACGACTCTCCATAGCCAAAACTGTGATGTTGTGAACAGCATTAGTTTCCCTGTCCAAAGATTTGGCAGTTGTGATGACTCCACTGTTGGCATCAATATTGAAATACCTCTCCAGGTCTGTGTTTCGATCTATTGAGTACCTAGGTGAAGGATGAAAGAGAGTTTTTGATTTAATCTGAGCTTGTAAAAATGCTTCACCGATTCCTTATATTATAATCATGGGATTGTAGAATGATTTAGGTTGAAAGGGACCTTACAGATCATCTCCTCCAACTTCCCCATGTCTCAAAGAGACTCAGCTTCTCAATACTTCATCCAGTCTGGTCTTGAACACTCCCAGAGAGGAGGCATCCACAGCTTCTCTGAGCAACCTATTCCAGAGTCTTGCCACCCTCATACTGAAGAACTGCATCCTAAAATCCAGTCTAAACCTAATCTCCCTCAGTTTAAACCCTTTCCTCCTTATCCTGCTGCTAGACACCCTTAGGAAAAGTCTCTCTACAGTCTCGCTGTAGGCTCCTTTCAGGTGTTGGAAGGCAGCTACAAAGTCCTCAGGAGTCTTCCCACTGTTTCCCCATTCTGTGCTTTATTTTGTCCTGTTTCTCTAGGATGTTGACTGGAGCAAAGCCATATGCAAAGATGAAAGAGTTACAGAGCAACCTGTGCTGATGGGTGGGCTCCGTTCCCTCAGTACCTGCTTAAGTGAGTTCATTCTCTCTCTTTTTTTTCCTCTTCCTGTAGTGTGAGGCATTTTTTTCATCTATTCATGGCATAGCAATACAGGTTAGAATCATAGAATGGTAAGGTTGGAAGGGACCTCATCCAGTTCCAACCGCCTGCCATAGGCAGGGACACCTCCCACTAGAACAGGTCACTAAAGGTCTCATCCAACCTGGCCTTAAACACCTTCCTGTGCCAGTGTCTCAACCTCTTTCTCACTCCATGGCTGCACCAGTAAGGTGCTGCTCCCATGGGGCTGGCAGTCAGAGCACAGAGCACCCCTAGATCGTCCCTATATGACCTTTAGGGTCTCTTCCAACCTGAGTGATTCTCTGATTTCCTGCTTATAGTGACAGAATGAACACGCATTGATTCAGAGCTTCTCTTGCACTGCCACATCATGAAACCACATTTGTTTGGGCAGCAAAAGGCAGACAACCAAAGCATTAAAGGAGCAAACTGCATTAGTAAAGGCTTAAACATGCTAAGTAAAGAAGAGGGATCATAGAATCATAGAATGGTAAGGTTGGAAGGGACCTCAAAACTCATCCAGTTCCAACCCCCTGCCATAGGCAGGGACACCTCCCACTAGCACAGGTCACTCAAGGCCTCATCCAACCTGACCTTGAACACCACCAGGGAGGTTGCAGAGCACAGAATCACCCAATGTGGTCACATTGGGTGACTCTGTGCTCCCCAGCCTCCCTGGGCAACCAGTGCCAGTGTCTCAATGCCTTTCTCGCTCCATGGCTGCACCAATCAGGTGCATGCAGTCAGAGCACAGAGCTTTCTCTCAGGGGCAGAAATCCTCTGAGTCATCCAGAGCTGCAGGGCTGGGGGTGGGGGAGAAAGAAAAGAACGAGGCAGGATGCAGAGTAGGTCAAGAGATTGTATGGCATTGCTGTCAGCTCCTGACGTTTTCCTGTCATTAGACAAACACAGATTCATGCCCTTAACCCTTTGGCTTAACATATATTTTATCTCCAAATTGTTTTAGGAAGGGGAAATAAGCTCCTTACCAAACAGAAAATAGCATAAGGGAAAAGGTCAGAATGCCTGTGGGTGTTTTGCTTATAACCCTTTTAAGAGAAGGGGAGAGTTGATTAGGCAGATTTAGATTTACAACTGGAATGGTCTTGATGTTTGATCTAACACTGGGTCGTATTCCTGCTCCCTCCTTTAGCTCAAATATACATACTCCAAAGGACTTCTCAGGATGAGTTAAAATGTGCAAATAATACCAAATGTAACCACTGCACTTACTACCACACGGATAATACATTAGATCCTTGATAGAGCACTAAACAAATCCTTTGAACAACCTGAAAAAGAACAACTATGGAAGAGAGTTTTAAAAAGGGGCTTCCAGGTACAATGAGCTTCTGACTCTGCTTGTTCCATGCTGTAATATATCAGCTTCTCCCTTGTTGTATCACTACCCTTCTTGGCTGCAAACTCTTACAGCAGATACTTGTTACATAATTAGACTGATTTGATTTTACTTTTTTACTGTATTATGTCACAGTGAGAGAAAGAAAACAGTGACAGCAGTTGCCATGGATTAAGGCACTCTCTTTTCTCCCCATCATGATATGTTAACTGTAGTTCATTTCTTTCTTTATTTCATGCCAGCCCTGTTGTATATTTGGTCAGCAGCACTCCTCAGCTGTTCTGTGGCTGGCAAGTTCCCCCACGAGACAATGCCTGTCACCTCTGTTATACAGTCAGTCTTGGCAGGCCCTGTAGCTGGGGTTCAATCTCCTGCCAGAACAGACTTCCCAATTATTAACACTATTGCTATGTGATTGGAAGAGCCACAGACCTTTCTTTAAACAAAAGAGAAAAAAAATGAAGGAAGAGAAGGCTCTGAAAGGCAGAAACCGGGGGTGGGGGGTGAGGGG
>VWZE01010334.1:70825-81071 GCA_013396675.1 Eubucco bourcierii
AGGTTCCTTCCAACCTGAACCATTCTATGATTATTTCTTGACTGAGTTGCCAGGAATCTCATGCTGAGAGGAAGAAACCTGCACAATCTGTATTTTTCCAAGGAAGATGCAAGCTAACAAGGACAAGGACAAGGGAAGGGAAAGGCAGCTGATGTCATCTACCTGGACCTGAGTAAAGCATTTGACTCTGTGCCACATGACATCCTGGTCACCAAACTGGAAAAACATGGACTTGATGGATGGACCACTCGCTGGATAAGGAATTGGCTGGATGGTCGAACCCAGAGAGTGGCGATCAACGGCACAATGTCCACCTGGAGACCAGTGACAAGTGGTGTCCCTCAGGGGTCAGTGCTGGGACCAGTGCTGTTTAACATCTTTGTCAGTGACATGGACAGAGGAATGGAGTGCACCCTCAGCAAGTTTGCAGATGACACCAAGCTGTGTGGCACAGTCGACTTGCTAGAGGGCAGGGATGCCATCCAGAGGGACCTGGACAGGCTGGAGAGTTGGGCCCAGGCCAACCTGATGAAATTCAATAAGGCCAAGTGTAAGGTCCTGCACCTGGGTAGGCACAATCCCAAGCACAAATACAGGCTGGGTGGTGAATGGCTGGAGAGCAGCCCTGAGGAAAAGGACCTTGGAGTCTGGGTTGATGAAAAGCTCAACATGAGTCTGCAGTGTGCACATGCAGCCCAGACAGCCAACCGAGTCCTAGGCTGCATCAAGAGAAGCGTGGCCAGCAGAGCAAGGGAGGTGATTCTGCCCCTTTACTCTGCTCTCGTCAGACCCCACCTGGAGTACTGTGTGCAGTTCTGGAACCCTCAGCACAGGAAGGACATGGAAGTGTTGGAGCGGGTCCAGAGGAGGGCCACAAAGATGATCAGAGGGCTGGAGCAGCTCTCCTATGAGGACAGGCTGAGGGAGTTGGGGCTCTTCAGCCTGGAGAAGAGAAGGCTTCGAGGGGACCTGATAGTAGCCTTCCAGTATCTGAAGGGGGCCTACTGGAAGGCTGGGGAAGGATTATTTACAAGGTCCTGCAATGACAGGACAAGGGGCAATGGGCTTAAACTGGCAGAGGGGAGATTTAGACTAGATGTTAGGAGGAAGTTCTTTACAGTAAGGGTGGTGAGGCACTGGAACAGGTTGCCCAGGGAGGTTGTGGATGCTCCCTCCCTGGATGTGTTCAAGGCCAGATTGAATGAGGCCTTGAGTAACCTGTACTAGTGGGAGGTGTCCCTGCCTATGGCAGGGGCTTGGAACTAGATGATCCTTGAGGTCCCTTCCAACCTTACCATTCTATGATATATATCAATATATGATACAGGTATCAAATGTTCTATGATATATAACATAAGGTATGCTAACTATGTGAAAAGTCCTGCATGAAGGAAATGACTCCAAGGAAGCAAAATGTACAGAAAGAACAGGATGTAAAGATTTCCAGAGATTTTCCCAGAGGAAACAGACTTCTCCAGAGGAAAAAGAAATTCCTCCAAAAGACAATCATCACTGTCTTGGAATTGATTGACGACAAATTTGTGTGCTTATTTTTGTTTTAAAAAACTGCCAAACAAACCAATAAAGCTCTATGGAAGCTCATGGATAGCCAAGAAATCAGTACTTTGAGGAAAAACGAGTAGCTGCATCAAATCTCCAAATACACTCTCTTACAAAAGGAGAGTTTGTGTTCTTGCACTGAGATGAAGTGTTTTCTCCTCAACACTTTTCTCTGCCTCATAGCAGAGGCAATCATCTGTTATATGTGCATTTGAGATGAGGAGTTTTTGCAGAAAGAACCTTGAAATTAGAACACCATTGGTACTTTCCTTTATCCAAGTCTAGATCCAGCAATGTTTCCAGCATGCTGCACAGATCAGCTTTTTCTTTGATAGGTTCAGATAAAGGTGAACTTGTTGATATCAGCTCAGAGAACAACAGTGTGCTGGGCTGCAGCAAGAGCAGTGTGGGCAGCAGGGCAAGGGAAGGGATTCTGCCCCTTTGCTCTACGCTCCTCACAGCCCACTTGCAGTCCTGTGTGCAGTTCTGGAGCTCCCAGCAGAAGAACGACAAGAAAGTGTTGGAGCAGGTCCAGAGGAGGCCACCAAGATGCTGAGAGGGCTGCAGCAGCTCTGCTGTGAGGACAGACTGAGAGAGTTGGGGCTCTGCAGCCTGCAGAAGAGAAGGTTTCCAGGAGACCTTGGGGTGGCCAGGGTCTGAAGTGGGCTACAGGAAGGCTGAGGAGGGACTATTGACAAGGTCTTGTAATGCCAGGACGAGGAAGAATGGATTTGATCTGGCAGAGGGGAGACTGAAAGTGGATGTTAGGAGTAAGATGTTTGCAGTGAGGGTGGTGAGACACTGGCACAGGTTGCCCAGGGAGGTTGGGGAGCACTGAAGCACCCAATGTGATCAAAGATCAAAGATCACGTTGGGTGATTCTGTGCTCCACAACCTCCCTGGAGGTGTTCAAGGTCAGGTTGGATGAGGCCCTGAGTGACCTGTACTAGTGGGAGGTGTCCCTGCCTATGGCAGGGGGTTAGAATTGGATGAGCTTTGAGGTCCCTTCTAGCCTAAACCATTCTGTGATTCTAAATCAATTAGTGATGTGTAATACACAAAGCAATCCCAGGATGGTTTCACATTTCTGCATGTTAGCAGTTGCTGCTAGAAGTATTCAACATCTTCACTATCAACTTTACCATCATACCTGCTTAATTCTATGCATGCAACAGCCCAGTCTGGTTCTGCTCCACCCTGTGTGGTATTTCTGTTCTTCTGCCACTGGCCCTCACACTGAGTAGATGTAGCAATCACTCCAGAGCGGTTTGCAACTTCAGGAGTGTAAGGTGGGAGATACAGCACCTGGAGGTAGGTTTTACCTTCTTCACCTCCTCCCTGTCTTCCCACAGCCTCTTTAGGTTACCTTCATCTGGCAACAAAACCCAGACTCAGCTCAGCAAGAAGATCAGGTACAGTGAAACAGAGGTCACTGGTGGCTGAAGAGAGACACTCTCCCAGGCTCTCCAAACCCACTACTTATCATTTAAGTTTGGGAGGGATTTTTTAAGATGTCAGGTAGTGATAGGACTGGGGGGAATGGAATAAAGCTGGAAATGGATAGATTCAGACTGGATGTTAGGAAGAATTTGTTCAGTATCAGGGTGGTGAGACACTGGAACGGATTGGTCAGAGAGGTGGTCAAAGCCCCATCCCTGAAGGTCATAGAATCAGCCAGGTTGGAAGAGACATCCAAGTTCATCCAGTGCAACCTATCACCCAGCCCTAGTCAATCAACCAGACCATGGCACTAAGTGCCCTATCCAGGTTTTGCTTCAACACCTCCAGGGTTTGGGACTCCACCACCTCCCTGGGAGCTGTTTAAGGCCAGGCTGGATGAAACTCTGGTCAGCCTGATCTAGTGTGAGATGTCCCTGCCCATGGCAGGGGGATTGGAACTGGATGATCCTTGTGGTTCCTTCCAATCCTGACTGATTCTATGATTCGTTACATAAAGTTTTTATTTTATTCTATTTTCTTTCCTTTTATTTTTTCCCCTTTTGTATAAACCCCAAGTGTTCCTAGCCATCTCAATCAGGCATAATAAATGTGGCAAGAAAGATTTTTGTTGTGCTGGGTAAAAAGCAAAGCTGTTAATATGTCTGGAGAGTAGAGAAGATTAAACAATATTGGTATTTTTATCCCCAGTTCCCTTGGCTATAAGCTAAACAGGTCAGCACCTCAAATCAACTATTTGCTGTTAACATCACAGGAACACTCTTAATACCCTTTTATGTATAATTTGAAATCTCTTTGCTTTAAATATAACAAACCTATATGTTTTAAGTAAAAGACTTTAAAAAAAAAAACCAGATAAATCATATCTTTAAGGGTTTGTTTTTTTCCTCTATGAATAGATTTCCAAGCCATCAAGATATTTACCCTCTCTAGGATAATCAATATAATTGGGCCTGACCTAAATATAATTTGAATCTGACCCGAAGCCATTTCAAATAACAGAGAAGATTGACTTCAATTAGCCTTAGATAATGTCCTAAAATATTTGTCAAATAAAATTCAGATTCATTGCTTGCATAAGCACTCTTTGGGTTAAAGTTTATAGTTCTCCAAGCTTTATAGTTAATTTGGGTTTGTAATCCTGTGATCTCTGTCATTTTGTTTAACATCCAATTAAAAATCCTTGTCATGGATATAACTTTTTTAACAGAGTAAGAGAAGGATAATTTGTTTCTCCTTAATATTTCACGAATGCTCTAGGTGATTAATTAAAAGTTGTGTTATATGAATAAGCTATGAGTGGATGTGAGTGCCTAAGAGAAGAGCCACAGAGGCTTCTCGTGGTGATCCTTAATTCAGTACCAATGCAGCATCTGACAGTTGTGTGACACAAAGCATGAAGGTGTTTCAAAGGTGCAGTTTCAGGAAGCTTGTGAAGATGAGATATGGATGTGCTGGGAGGTGTCCAGAGAAGAGCCACGAGGATGATCAGAGGGCTGCAGCAGCTCTGCTATGAATAGAAACTGAGGGGGTTGGGGCTGTTCAGTCTGGAGAAGAGAAGGCTCCCAGGTGACCTTTCAGTATCTGAAGGGGGCTACAAGAAAGCTGCGGAGGGACTTTTAAGTCTGTCAGGTAGTGATAAGACTGAGGGGAATGGAACAAAGCTAGAAATGGATAGATTCAGACTGGATGTTAGGAAGGAGATCTTCATCATGAAGGTGGTGAGACCCTGGAACCTCATCCCTGGAGGTGTTTAAGGCCAGGCTGGATGAGGGTGTGACCAGCCTGAACTAGTGTGAGGTGTCTCTGCCTATGGCAGGGGGGTTGAAACCGGCTGAACTTTGTGGTCTCTTCCAACCCTGACTGATTCTATGGTTCTATGGTTCTATGATTCTATGGAATCACTCTTAGTACACACAATTGCCAGAGAATCCACAATCCTCAGTTCATAATTTTGCACATTATTCTGTCTAACTTGAATCTGTATTGGTACTGGAGTTTATACAGGAGAGAAATTCTTGCATTTATTTCTGTGTTGCAGACTCCACAACAGGATCTAAAATCAGCTTGTTTCTTGAAAAAGAGTCCTTATATTTTCCACTGCACACAGTGCACTTCCCACAAATTGCTCCTAAATACATTTCTGGAACAAATGAAATGTGGGTGAGGAGCAGCGTCATGGATTTGTGTGTGTGTAGGCAAACCTGATAGATCTGCTGTATTTGTCCATAATGCCAGCATGCCCCTGCATAGAACCAAACAAAGTAACTCATACAACAGGGAAACGTGGAGATATTGTCCTTCAGGGTACAAGACAAAGATGCAAAAATCCAATAACTACTGCATGCTTCAGTGGACTTAATTCTAAAATAAGACAATAATTAAAATTTGAGTGGGTTTGTTTTTATTTTTTGTTTGTCTGTTTTTTTTTTACTGGACTTATTTTTGAAGTGCTAAATATTTAGGTTTTATAATTTCAGATTTTCTGATTATCTGCCTGCTTTTCTCACAGTTCAACGGCACAAAGCTCTCAGCAATGCCTCACTACCTCCTCTCCTCTTTGATACTTCTCAAAAGCTATGTTGTCCATCTTTCTTTCCAAGACTGCAATTGCCTCTTCAACCATCCACATAGTGTTAGAGAGAAAATGAGCAAGTGTCAAATGTGGAATGAGAAATAGTGTCGATGCTCACTGCTTGGCAAAATAAACAAATAGAAAACTCATTAACAATGTTTTAGCCATCTCCTATTGGCTCCTAAACTGAGTTTCAACTGCAAGAGCGATGTTGAGTAATGATTGCTGCAGGGCACTTAGGCAGGGGAGATTCTTTTTCCCTCTCTAGCTCTAATTCAAAGATGTTGTTTAATGCATCCAGAACTGCAGGAGATGGTATTGAGGAAGCCATATCAAATTCTATATGGGCAGTCTTACTGTAAGAGTATGAAATTTTGATAGTTTAAAATCAGTCAAGTAAAGAAAGTCCTAATTGGAATCACCATATAACTGTCTTAACCTGAAATGAAGTGTTCTAGTGGGAGGTGTCCCTGCCTATGGCAGTGGGTTTGAACTGGATGAGCTTTGAGATCCCTTCCAACCTTACCATTCTATGATTCTATGAACCCATACACATATCTCCACTGAAGTTCAGTAAGTTCTTATCTTTTTCTTAGCTTCATGCTTGAATTTATAATTTCAAGTTAAAATCAAACCTACCAAAATATCTCCAGGCCAAAGTCCTACCAGGTCTGAATCAGTCAGCCTTCAAAGTAACAATGACACATGACAACACAGAAGAATTTAGGCTCTTACAAATGAAGAGGTAAGGAATCTGATGTTGAAATTCTTTAAGTCAAACTCAGGGAAAAAAAATAACATTTCCCCTTTTCCCTGAGTTAAAGCCTCTAAAAACCTTGTCTGATTCCAATGGAATTTTGAGACTATCTCAAGTCCTATCCTAGTCCCTTGCTGCTTGCACATATTTCTGAGAAAACTGAACTTCAGTATTAAAAAAACTGACAGTAAACTCTTCCTGATACATGCAACACATGCCAAAAAGCATTATGACATCCACTATCAGGAACTGGAGGAATTCATTAAGAACTGACTTTATCTGAACAAAATGATATATTACCACCTCTGAGTACTATAGCATAGGTGTGAAACTTATTACTGAGAATTACAAAATGAAGGCTCTGGGCAGCAGAACAAGAAACACACCATAAAAATGCTGCTCCGAATCCCTACACAGCTATTTGAGTTTCACAGCATTTTTGAAAGGGCAAATGCTTAATCCAGCCTGCTGCTTCCAGTTCAGCCTCAAAAGGTCTAACTGTTGCAGGTGCCTCATAGATAATTAAGTAGCTTAGTGTGATACAGCAAAGAACCATGAAACTTTTAAAAAGGCAAGAGGAACACATTTTCCCAGGACAGCAAGGGTGTATTTTGCACTTACCCACAGGAGACATCTCGGGAACTCCAGCAGTGTAGGGCCCATCCAGAAATTTTGGCTCATTGTCATTGATGTCCTGAATCTTAATGACGAACTCAGACTCTGGCTCCACGGGTTTGTTAGTCAGCCTATCTAGCGCTTGGGCTCGGAGCGTGTAGTAGGCCTGCTCCTCTCGGTCCAGCCTCTTTGTGGCATGAATATCCCCCGTGTTCTCATCAATAATGAAGATGGAACTCGCCCCTTCGCCTGACAAGATGTATTTGATGGAACCATCTCCTTTATCAACATCAGAGTGGAGCTGGTGAAAAATTGATGAGAGGTGAGATTAACTTACAAGAGAGTCAGTGCATGGAGATATGTGAAAAAAAAAAACATTCTCCTGTCGAGCAGCAGTACATGAAACAGTATTGTTCTTGCACAGATAAGCTGAATGCTTATCACACGTGGCATGTGAGATACCATTAGATCCTGTCAGCTTGCTCTTTTTGGGCAAGACAATTTCATTCATTCCTGCACACACCCCTGCTTTCAGATGCATTTGATATTGCTTTGCAGTCTTCTTATACCAGATTTGCAGACAGCTGCATACACATGATTATAACCAGGCTTTATTCCTACTTGATTTTACCTACATTGTTGATCTCAGTGTATTATCCTAGTGAAGGGGAAGTCTTCAAACAAGTGGCACTGGAAGCTTACTGTCAATGTGTGCTGGTTTGAGGCTAATTGGAATATTTTAATAGAGAAAATTATATTATAGGCTGCAAAAAGGAAACAATGGTGATGTCTACTTCACTCATGTCTTGCTGAGATGTTTAAGAAAAGAATACAAAACAAAGATAAGACACTCAGGCACAGACCCTCTTGGGCTGTTTAGCTTCTTGCCTTCTCTCTACCGAGTAACCTCAATAACCACTTTCCTCCTAAACCCCCTGGCCCATCCTCCAAACTAACCTTGTGTGTAAAGCAAACCTTGGGATAAGGTATAGGGGTGGGGAGAAGGTGGAAGGGTGGTTGGGAGCCCCTCCTGGGGTCTCTGATTTCTGGGAGGGGAGTTGTGCTTCTGTATTACCTTTAACTTGCACATGTCTGTAACTATTCCTGTGTTTTGTGTTTATCTCTGCTTGTACATTGTGCTGAGCTGTAAATAGAGCTTCAGTCCTTAACTTCCAGCTGGCTGAGTCTAGTCTGGGGGATTTTGCAAAGTGTGGAGGGCAGGGAACTTCCAAACCATCACAACATGTATAGTTGCTTCTGTACACATATGGGAAATGCCATACTGATTTCCTCAATGCTTGCTGTATAGAGCAGTAGCAGATGTAAAATGAATTAAAATGGTTTGGTGGACAGATTGCTCAGATAGGTAACTTCACTTCTTGTCTTGGTTTTCATCACCTAGGCCCAGAAAAATGCAGTCTGAGAAAAACTGAAGCATCCTTGTATGACCTGAACTACACAGCATCAAAAGTTAGGTGTAGTTTCCCTGGCAGTACTTGTAGCAAGCACAGAACTAATGTACCTCAGTAGGTCAAAATACGTCTTCCATTAGAATTGCAAGACAGCTTTAAAAAAGGAAACTTTGCTCCTTGTCATGCAAGCCATTGGAAGTTACAGAGGTGTTACCAGTACCAGCAGTTCTATAGGCTCCTTAGCTCTGCTGAGTCTCGTCTTCCTCTTACAGAACACTGATTCAAACAATCCTCATACAGTGTTCAAACTCATATCAGCAATGTGATTGATCTGGATTATCACATCTGAGTGGCACACGTATGGTATATTTCACATGGTATGAGCAAAGACAACAGTCTAGGAATCATTAATGCAACAACCATTCTATAGATGTATGAATATTGGTAAGATCCCAAGCACCACTCCGGTCTGGGTGATATGATTCTATGATTCTATCAGATTCCAAGTTCCTGTTTCTTAAGCAGTGGATTGTCACTTGGAAATAACTGAGGACCATTTTAACCATGTTTAGATTCTTTATCCCTCTTTGTACCTGTCTGAACTGTCATGTCAAGTTTGGAGGTAACTCTGTGGTCATCACCATTAGAATTTCCACTACCAGCATTGCTTTTTTCCCTTTTCTCTCAGCTGGGAGCATCAGTGAGATAGTTATCACATTGAGAATGCATGCAGAAAATTGCTATTGGGGGCATGGCAGCACAGCTGCAGAACCTTTGCTTATTTCTGCAGGAAAACAGTCATGAGCAGTTTCAAATTTTGCAGCTGGATAAAATGCTGCCTGGTTTTATTATTACTGCTATTTCCTTGTCTGGGTATCTTGTTCTTATGCAATTACAACACACTCTCTCTCTCTCTTTTTTTTTTTTTTTTTTTTTTTTTTTTTAAACACAGAAACAAAGCCTGAACTTTGGACTAGATAAAAAAATAACCAGAATGAATCTGTCTGAATCAGAATATTTATAAATTTCAAAATATGTCTTATCCTCCTTCATTCTCCTGCTACCTAACTCCTGAGATACTGAAACGACCCTGGTATCTCTCTGGTGGAGTTCCCTGAACATTTGAAGTCCTACTGCTCAGCACACTCAGGAATAGTCAATGCTGACACTGTGAGCAGATAAAACGTATCACATATGCAGGCTCCATAAAGATCCCCAACACTGCATATTCCTCAGCCCTAGTGACTGGAGGCTTATTCAATAAACCATACTTCTGTTCATTGCACAGATCTGGCAGGTGAGGCTCTGGCTGCTTTTTCAAATGTGTCTGGGCAAAAGCACTCATCTTACCCAGCAAGCAGCAGTGATCTGTGTAAGTAAGAATCTCTCTGCCCTGTGTTTGATTTAGGTTTACTTTTTTTCCCCTCTGTGCTCATTTATAGAATGGTAAGGTTGGAAGGGACCTCAAGGATCATCTAGTTCCAACCCCCTGCCATAGGCAGGGACACCTCCCACTAGTACAGGTTACTCAAGGCCTCATCCAATCTGGCCTTGAACACATCCAGGGAGGGAGCATCCACAACCTCCCTGGGCAACCTGTTCCAGTGCCTCACCACCCTTACTGTAAAGAACTTCCTCCTAACATCTAGTCTAAATCTCCCCTCTGCCAGTTTAAGCCCATTGCCCCTTGTCCTGTCATTGCAGGACCTTGTAAATAATCCTTCCCCAGCCTTCCTGTAGGCCCCCTTCAGATACTGGAAGGCTACTATCAGGTCCCCTCGAAGCCTTCTCTTCTCCAGGCTGAAGAGCCCCAACTCCCTCAGCCTGTCCTCATAGGAGAGCTGCTCCAGCCCTCTGATCATCTTTGTG
>VWZE01010334.1:105727-123452 GCA_013396675.1 Eubucco bourcierii
CAGGACTGCAGGTGGGCTCTGAGGAGAGCAGAGCCAAGGGGCACAATCCCCTCCCTTGCCCTGTTGCCCACACTGCTCTTGCTGCAGCCCAGCACACAGTTGCTGTCTGGGCTGCACTCACACTGCAGCCTCATCTGGAGCTTTTCATCACCCCACACCCCCAGGTCCTGTTCCTCAGGGCTGCTCTCAGCCATTCCCCACCCAGCATGGAGTTGTGCTTGGCATTGTGCCTACCCAGGTGCAGGATCTTACACTTGGTCTTCCTGAATGTCATCAGGTTGGCCTGGGCACAGCTCTCCAGCCTGTCCACGTCCCTCTGGGTGGATCCCTGCCCTCTAGGAAATTGACTGTGCCACACAGTTTGGTGCCATCTGCACACTTGTTGAGGCTGCACTGATTCATCTGCCCATGGCACTGACTCCTCTGTCCATGGTACTGGCAAAGATGTCAGACAGCACTGCTATGTAAGCAGCGGGTATATAAGCCATGTAGAGATGCATATAAAACCCTTAGCCAAGAGAATCAAGACCTGTACATATGATTGTTACATCTCTATCTAAATGGATCTTTTAATTGTTTGCTTTTGTGTGGTTCTTTTCAACTTTACATCAGTCTTCGGAGTAAGAACAGCAGCAAATTGCTTTGTCCTGCTTCATGAATTCTCACTCTTACTCTTTGGGATACTTTTTCTTCTCATGAACTTCTTCAATTTCTTTTTTTTTTTTTTTTTTTTTTTTCCCTGTACTAGAATTGTTAAGACTAGAATCTTTATTTTCTTTCAATCTTATGACAAATCTTAAGTTAGGTGCTAGTCTCTTGTGTAAAGTAACAAGAAATGGGACAAAATGAAACACCCTGAAGCTGCACTAGGAGAAGTTTAGATAGGAACTTATAGAATCATAGAATCATAGAATGGTAAGGTTGGAAGGGACCTCAAGGATCATCCAGTTCCAACCCCCTGCCATAGGCAGGGACACCTCCCACTAGCACAGCTCACTCAAGGCCTCCTCCAATCTGGCCTTGAACACCTCCAGGCAGGGAGCAGCCACAACCTCCCTGGGCAACCTGTGCCAGTGTCTCACCACCCTCACTGCAAACAACTTCCTCCTGACATCCAGTCTAAATCTTCCCTCTGCCTGTTTAAACCTATTGGCCCTTGTCCTGTCATTGCAACTTAGTAAAGCTTACTTCACCAAGAGGGTTGTGAAGCATTAGAAAAGGCTGCCCTGGGAAGTGGTGGAGTCAGTGTCCCTGGAAATATACAAACACTTGTGCATGTGGTGATTAAGGACGTGTTTTAGTGGTGGACAGTGCTAGATTAACAGTCTAATCCAACCTAAACTTCTCTGATTCTATGAATTAGCTAAACATGCTGTACAAGCTGGAATATTTCTCAAGGTAAGGTATCTCCATCATTCCCCTTATGTTGTGCACATATCTACACATTTATGCTCCATCACTGCTATCATTCCAGTTCCTGCTGGTTCCCTCCATAAAATCCCTATGGAGACAGACTGAGAGAGTTGGGGGTGTTCAGCCTGGAGAGGAGAAGCCTCCAAGGAGACCTCATTGTGGCCTTTCAGTATCTGAAGGGGGCTACAAGAAAGCTGGGGAGAGACTTCTTAGACTGTAAGGTAGTGACAGGACTGGGGAGAATGGAGCAAAGTAGGAGGTGAGGAGATTCAGACTGGACGTGAGAGTGAAGCTCTTCAGCATGAGAGTGGTGACAGCCTGGCAGGGGTTGCCCAGGGAGGTGGTGGAAGCCTCATCCTTGGAAGCTTTTAAGGCCAGGCTGGATGAGGGTCTGAGCAACCTGATCTAGTGTGAGGTGTCCTTACCCATGGCAATGGGATTGGAGCTGGATGATCTCCGAGGTGCCTTCCAGCTCTGGCAATTCTATGATTCTCTGGCATGGCTTTGTTCAGTTTATCAGACATAAAGATAAGCAGAACCAAGTCTTTGAACATCTGGCATTTCCCCTACTCTCCATGTTTTTCAAGAGGAGTTGATATGCACTCTGGAGCACACTTGATTCAACAGAAAGAATGAAGCAGAAAAGCAATAAGGTTTTAAGATCCTCAGAGCAGTGGTGGGTGTGAGCTTGCAAAGAAAGAAACCGACATGAAGTGTGCAATTTGGATCATACAATGAGTCAGGAAAAAACAGTTTCACTTGGCTTACTTCCTTTGTAGCTGAAAACACAACAAAGTGCTTTTGTTCATGGCTGCTTTATTGTCAGGAGGATATTGGGAAAAAAGAGGGAATGAATAAAAAAAAACATTAAAGATAAACACAAGACTGCAATGAGAAGAACTCTTTAAATGTTTGAAATATGTATTGCCTGGCTAAGACAGACTTCTGTGGTAAAGGCTAAAAGCTGGCTGGGGAGGACAACAGTCTGTATATGCATGAGAGCATTCCAGGAGCAAAAGGAATTATCTAAGAGTTTTAAACATAAGTTCTATAGAATCATAGAACTGTTTTGGTTGGAAAAAGACCTCTAAGATCATTGAGTTCAACCATCAGTCCAACAGCACCATGGTTGTTACACCACACCTCCAGAGATGGTGATTCCAGCACCTCCCTGGGCAGCCTGGCCCATGCTTGAGCACTCTTTCACAGTAAAGAAATGTTTCCTAGTGTTCTAACATAAAACTACCCTGGCACAATTTCAGGCATTTTCCTCTCATTCTGTTGCCTGATACTATGGAGAAGAAATCAACCTTGCAGTGAAGGGGAAAAGGATTTGGGGGTCCTAGTTGATGGGAGGTTGACCATGAGCCAGCAATGTGCTCTGGTGGCCAGGAGGGACAATGCCATTCTGGGGTGGATTAGAAGGGTTGTGGTTAGGAGGTCGAGAGAGGTTCTCCTGCCCATCTACTCTGCCCTGCTGAGGCCACATCTGGAGTACTGTGTCCAGCTCTGGGCCCCCCAGTTCAAGAGGAACAAAGAACTGCTGGAGAGAGTCCAGTCCAGAGCCACAAAGATGCTGAAGGGAATGGAACAGTTCTGTTATGAGCAGAGCCTGCTGCTCTGGCAGGAGGGTTGGACTAGATGATCTTTCAAGGTCACTTCCAGCCCCCTTGATTCTGTGATTTTGTAGCTGTAGAGGTCAAGGAATCACAGAATCATAGAATCAACCAGGTTGAAAGAGACCTCCAAGGGCATCCACTCCAATCTATCACCCAACCCTATCCACTCAACTGGACAACTTCCCCTTCCCCAAACAATCCCAGTTCCCTCAGTCACTCCTAAGACCTCTGGCATTTGACTCTGTTAAGGCATTTGACATTGTCCCACATGGTATCCTGGTCACCAAACTGGAAAAACATGGACTGGATGGGTGGAGCACTGCTGGGTAAGGAATTGGCTGGATGGTGGCACACAGAGAGTGGTGATCAAGGGCACAATGTCCACCTGCAGACCAGTGCCAAGTGGCTCCCTCAGGGGTCAGTGCTGGCACCAGTGCTGTTTGACATCTTTGTCAGTGCCATGGACAGAGGAATCAGTGTACCCTCAGCAAGTGTGCAGATGGCACCAAGTTGTGTGGCACAGTTGACCTGCTAGAGGGCAGGGATCCATGCAGAGGGACCTGCACAGGCTGGAGAGCTGTGCCCAGGTCAACCTCATGAAATTCAAGAAGACCAAGTGTAAGGTCCTGCATCTGGGTAGGTACAATCCCAAGCACAACACCAGGCTGGTTGGGGAATGGCTGAGAGTAGCCCTGAGGAACAGGACCAGGGGGTGATGAAAAGCTCCAGATGAGGCTGCAGTGTGAGTGCAGCCCAGACAGCAACTGTGNCTGTGCTGTGAGGACAGGCTGAGAGAGTTGGGGCTCTGCAGCCTGGAGAAGAGAAGGTTTCCAGGAGACCTTAGGAATAGCCTTGCAGGATCTGAAGGGGGCTACAGGAAGGCTGGGGAGGCACTACTGACAAGGTCTTGTAATGTCAGGACAAGGGACAATGGGTTTGAAGTGTCAGAGGGGAGATTGCAAGTGGATGTTAGGAGGAAGTTGTTTGCATTGAGGGTGGTGAGACACTGGCACAGGTTGCCCAGGGAGGTTGTGGCTGCTCCCTGCCTGGAGGTGTTCAAGGCCAGATTGGAGGAGGCCTTGAGTGACCTGTTCTAGTGGGAGGTGTCCCTGCCTATGGCAGGGGGTTGGAACTGGATGATCCTTGTTGTCCCTTTCAGCCTTACCATTCTCTGATTCTATGACCTGTTCTCTCAACTCTTCACCATCTTTGTTGCTCATCTCTGAACAAGCTCCAGCAACTCAATGTTGTTCTTGTAGTGGTGGACCCAAAACTGAACACAACCTTTAAGGCACAGCCCTTGCAAGTTAAAAGGGAGGCATAAACTCTGCCAATGACTTTTCCAAACGCCTGTTCTGCCCAGATAATGTGTGCAAATTGCAGCAGGAAGAGGAGTTAAGCGTTCTACTAATTTATGGCATTACATTTATCCCACGGTTCTGGAAACCTAAGAAATGACCATCTGCTTTTTCCAGCTGTGTCTGAAAACTTTCCATTGTTACAGCATAGCAAGCTAAACTCTGCCCCACACAGCACCTGCCTACCTTGAAAGGAAAATGAATTGCTTGATTGCCTAGTCAGCAAGGTTGCAGTTTGGTACCTCAGTGTGAGATGTTTAAGCAGCTTTATCATCCTCGCACATGTACCCAAGTGCAAGATTTCCTGTATTTTGGAAACGTTTCAAATGGAAAATTATTTTGTGGGCTCAATTCTTCTCACACACACACTTCACAGCAACAAAATTACACGTCTCTGTAGTCCTTCAGGTAATTTCTCATGATTTACAGGGGAAAAAAAGGAAAACTAAAAGGGACAGTATTACTATGGTAACATTCTGTGGAATTCACACAGCAATATCTCCTTAGACCACATGGAAAAAGACATCAAATTTGTTCCTTTCTGCTCAAAGAGGACCAGAGAATTTCCTGTGATGTAGGTAGAACATTCTGTCAGACCACCCCTAGCTGGTCTCAACATAAACCCTATTCACCCATACAAAACACCATAATGCAGAGCTCTAAGAACACTAGGTGAAAGGAAAATACTAGTTTTTGGCTGCCAGAATGGGGAATACATTGCTGCTTGCTGTCAGTCAGTCATACAATCATAGAATGGTAAGGTTGGAAGGGACCTTAAGGATCATCCAGTTCCAACCCCCTGCCATAGGCAGGGACACCTCCCACTAGCACAGGTCACTCAAGGCCTCCTCCAACCTGGCCTTGAACACCTCCAGGGAGGTTGTGGAGGACAGAATCAACCAATGTGATATTTGATCGCATTGGATGTTCTGTGCTCTGCAACCTCCCTGGGCAACCTGTGCCAGTGTCTCACCACCCTCACTGCAAACAACGTCCTCCTAACATCCAGTCTAAATCTTCCCTCTACCACTTCAAACTCCTTGCCCCTTGTTCTGTCATTGCAAGACCTTGTCAATAGTCCCTCCCCAGTCTTCCTGGAGCCTCCTTCAGATCCTGCAAGGCCACTCCAAGCTCTCCTGGAAGTCTTCTCTTCTGCAGGCTGCAGAGCCCCAACTCTCTCAGCCTGTCCTCACAGCAGAGTTACTGCAGCCCTCTCAGCATCCTTGTGGCCTCCTCTGGATCCACTCCAACACTTCCATGTCCTTCCTGTGCTGGGAGCTCCAGAACTGCACACAGGACTGCAGGTGGGCTCTGAGGAGAGCAGAGCAAAGGGGCAAAATCCCCTCCCTTGCCCTGCTGCCCACACTGCTCTTGCTGCAGCCCAGCACACAGTTGCTGTCTGGACTGCACTCACACTGCAGTCTCATCTGGAGCTTTTCAGCACCCCACAGCCTCAGGTCCTGTTCCTCAGGGTGGTTCTCAGTCACTCACCACCCAGCCTGGAGTTGTTCAGTCCCCAATGTCTGTCTTACTAACCTACAGAACAATGTCAGTTCAAAATTTCACTTTTTAAAAAACCAAAGTGTTATATCCCAAAATGAATATTCTCAAATGGTCTGCTAGGATCAATAAACCTGATCTCAAGGTTGTGGTTTAATTTTTCAGCTACTCTATGAACAGCACAACTTAATAAATAACAAATAATAAAAAAACCCTTTTTTTTCCCCCCTACTTGATTGTTTAGAATTATCTTCTTCTCCCAGGAGAGCCATCTGAAAAAGATAGCCTGAGACTGAGCCTGTAAGGCACATTTCCTATTTTCTGGCACATGAATAATTACACATAAACTGCTATATACAAAAGAGCTGTTTTTATGTAGGGACTTCTCTTTATCTGAAGGATAAAATAATACTATTCTTCACTGTGGTCTTTATGATTTAGGCTGCTACTGCCATACTACATGCTTTACACCCATATAAATACCAGCATTACTATTACAACAGCAAATAGTTGAAGCACCAGCAAACACTTGAACATGGGAGGAACAACTAATAGCAGCACTTTTTCAGCTGAGTCAGAAACACCTGCAAGACTTCATCCTGAATATATTGTATAATTTTTATCAGGTTTTTTTTTTGGTTATTCTTTAGGTGATCAGCATCTTTTCATGGTGTGTTCTTCTGTTGGCAAAAGGGCTTCTTCTTTGGCTAGCTTTATAGTCCAGAAAGGTTGAGGATGTTCCCAAGTATAGACTGAGACCAAGTGATCTATAGGTAGGTGTTGACAACATATTTTTGGTATCATGTAAACCAACCCCCCTAGTTTTAACTGGCTGATCCTGCTTCTCACAACCTTGAAGCTGTGAGAGATGGTGCTGGTCTCCTCTCAGTCTTCTCTGGAAACTTTCAAAACTCAACCAGGATGCATTCCTACGAGAACTACCCTAGAGGTTCCTGCCTTGGCAGGGGTGTTGGACTGGATGATCTCTGGAGGTCCCTTACAACCTCTAAGGTTCTGAGATTCTGTAATTAGTGATAGAACAAGAAGGAATGGCCTAAAGCTGCAACTGGGTAGGTGTAGACTGCACATCAGAAAAATGTTTTCCCAGCAAGAGAGGTCAGACATTGGAATGGGGCTGCCCAGGGAGGTGGTGGAGTCACTGACACTGGAGCTGTTTAAAAGGCATTTGGAAGTGGTGCGCAGGGATATGGTTTAGGGTGAATCCTGTAGAGTAGGGGTGTTGGTTGGACTTGGTGATCCTGAGGGGCTTTTCCAACTTGAATGTTTCTGTGATTCTGTCATTAAGTATTATGACATTCTCAAACTTCTGCTCATGCTGGGGTCTGGGATACCCCTGCACCTGGGTAGGCACAATCCCAAGCACAACTCCAGACTGGGTGGGGAATGGCTGAGAGCAGCCCTGAGGAACAGGTCCTGAGGGTGTGGGGTGATGAAAAGCTCCAGATGAGGCTGCAGTGGGAGTGTAGCCCAGACAGCAACTGTGTACTGGGCTGCAGCAAGAGCAGTGTGGGCAGCAGGGCAAGGGAGGGGATTGTGCCCCTTTGCTCTGCTCTCCTCAGACCCCAGCTGCAGTCCTGTGTGCAGTTCTGGAGCCCCCAGCACAGGAAGGACATGGAAGTGTTGGAGGCCACGAAGATGCTGAAAGGGCTGCAGCAGCTCTGCTATTGAGGAGAGGCTGAGAAAGTTGGCTGCTCCCTCCCTGGAGGTGTTCAAAGCCAGGTTGGAGGAGACCTTGAATGACCTGTGGTAGTGGGAGATGTCCCTGCCTATGGCAGGGGATAGGAACTGGATAAGCTCTGAGGTCCCTTCCAACTATGATTCTATACATATCAGAGCCATGGGTTAGACGATGGGACAGAATTAGGCTTCTCCTAACAGAGCAAACTCTGTAGCTTTTTCTAGGAGATACTTATCTCTAATTTATGTGACAGTTAAGTGTCTCTTCCAGTGTGAAAGTGATAGAGAAGATGCTGGTAGCATAAGGTCACTAATCGTTACTCTGAGAGAAGTGAGCAACCTCCTGTATTAACTTCTTGCCTCTTGCAGCAGTTCGCCATTAGCACTCAGCTCAGGCACCTCTTCCAGGGAAATGCATCATGCTGAGGGAAAACCAGGTTGCACTGCAGAGATTTTGCAGGACACATCACCGGTATATTTGAGCAAGAGCCAAAGTATTGGATACAAAGGAGCCATTTTCAGTTCGTTTATTTGGTTTGTTGGTTGGGTTTTTTTTCTGGGTCTCTTAAGTAATACACTGTCAAAGTACTCAACTGGTAAAAGGCAGCACTGAAGGACTGGCACGTGTGCACATGTACTGTTTTCTGCTGTGATTATGCATACAATAAATAAAATAAGGCAAGAAACTTGAGAAGTGCAGTGTAAGAGAGGGTAAAAAAAAATAAATAAAAGCCACACCACCATCAAATCTTTAAAAAAGAAAGGAAATTAAAATGAGGATAGTAATGATTATGGTAATAATAGTAATAGCAAATAATAGTAAAGGAATAAAAGTAATAAAAATATTAATTTTAATAACAGGATTCTAAAATAATTATACTTTTCTAGTATTACTAATAATAGTAATAATGATGATAATCGTAATCATAATCTTCTACTACTAATAGTAATAATCATCATCATCATAATCACAACCTACTACTACTATTAATAATAATAGTAATAATAATGATAACAATATTAATCTTCTACTGCTAATAGTATTAATAATAGTAATAATAATGATAGTTATAATAGTAACAATGATGATAATAATCATAATGTTCTACTACCAATGTTAGTAATAACAATAGTAATATTAATCGTAACCATAATAATATTTTACTGCTACTACTACTGTTAATAACAATAATAACAATAATTATAACAACAATAATAATATTATTATTATAGTAATAATAATAGTTTTAGTCATGATAACAATAATAACCTACTACTAATAATAGTAATAATAATAATGATAACAAAAGTAACCTTCTACTAATGATAGCAATAGAAATCTCCTACTGCTACTAATAATAGTATTAATAATGATAATAATCATAATCTACAACAACTAATAATAGTAATAGTAATAATAATGATACTAATAATCTTCTACTACTAATGGTAATAATAATGATAATAATCTACTGCTAATAATAGTAATAATAATGGTAATTATAATCATAATCTTCTAGTAATCCTACTAATAGTAAGAATAACAGTAGTAATGATAATGATAATAACAAGAAGAAGAAGACAAAGAAGAATGTGTATAAGGATGAGGATAAGGATAAGGATGAGGATAAGGATGAGGATAAGGATGAGGATAAGGACAAAAACCCCCCAGCAGATTTAGCAGCAGTGTGAGAAGGCAGCAGTCATCCTGGCAGCACTTTTTGACTGTGACTCATGGAAATTTCTAAATACCTGGGATGAATATCCAATGAATCCAAGGACAGACAATCATGTCTAACAGCACAAATATCAGGGGGGGAAAGCAATGTGGGAAAGGTAATGAGATAGCAGGCTACAAGATGTAAAACTTTACAGCATAGGAAGCATGAGCTTTTGAAAGCAGTGGGAAAATATCCTTCATCTTCATTGGTCTGAAGAAATAAAGTGGCTTTGTACTAATGCAGGTATCAAACAGCTCTGCACTGATGAATTTCAGCTAACTTGTCTGCTCTGAAGGATGGTAAATAAATGCAGGAAAGAACTCTCTGATATCTGTTTGTAATGTTTAAAAACATTGCATGATTCTGCCTTTCAGAACAAGTCATATCTGTCTTCACAGCAAGCTATTTGTTCTCAAGCACTTTGGGCATGTTGTTTAATGTTTCCCTATTTGTCCAGATTCTTTTGCTGCTTCCTAATCTACTATTCCTTCTTGTCCAACAAGAGCACTGCCTCGGGGCAGGGTTTGTATTTGCTTGCTCTGTGCCAAGTTACACGTTGCCCAGAGAGGTAATAGGTGTCCCATCCCTAGATGGGGCTCTGAGTAACCTGGTCCATTTAAAATCCACAGAAGTTGAAAGGGACTCTGAAAGGTCATCTTGTCCAATCCCCCTACAGTCAGTCAGGACACCTCCAACTAGATCAGGCTGCCCAGGGACACACCAAGTATGATCCTGAATGTCTTCAGGGACAGAGCCTCAACTACAACCCCAGGCAGCCTGATGCAGTATTTTACCACTCTCATTGTAAACAACTTCTTCCTTACGTCTAACCTAACTGCTCCAGTTTCAAACCACTGTCCCTCATCCTATTGCCCTTCTCAATGGTCCTTCCCCACCTTCCTGTAGTTCCCCTTCAGATATGGAAATGTAGTTACAAGGTGTTTCCAGAGCTGCCTCCTCTCCAGGATGAAGAGCCTCCATTCTTTCAGCCTGTCTTCACAGGAGAGGTGCCCAGCCCTCTGACCATCTTCATGGCCCTTCTAGGAACCTAGTCCAGGAGGTCCATGTCTCTCTTACATGGAGTGTCCCATAGCTGGACACAGTTCTCCAGGTGAAATATCATCAGAGTAGAGTGGCAGAACCTCAGCCTGCTGGCCATGTTTCTTTTGATGAAATTCAAGAGGCCATTGATAGGAAGGACATGGAAGTGTTGGAGTCAGTGCAGAGGAGGCCACCAGGATGTTGAGAGGGCTGCAGCAGCACTGCTGTGAGGACAGGCTGAGAGAGTTGGGGCTGTGCAGCCTGGAGAAGAGAAGGCTTCCAGGAGACCTTAGAGTAGCCTTGCAGGATCTGAAGGAGGTTCCAGGAAGGTTGGGGAGGGACTATTGACAAGGTCTTGCAATGACAGAACAAGGTGCAATGGGTTTGAAGTGGCAGAAGGGTGATTTAGACTGCATGTTAGGAGGAAGTGCAGTGAGGGTGGTGAGAGACTGGCACAGGTTGCCCAGGGAGGCTGGGGAGCACAGAACACCCAATGCGATCAAATATCACATTGGTTGATTCTGTCCTCCACAACCTCCCTGGAGGTGTTCAAGGCCAGGTTGGATGAGGCCTTGAGTGACCTGTTCTGGTGGGGGGTGTCCCTNGTGACCTTTTCGGGTGGGATTTGCCCCTGCCTATGGCAGGGGGTTGGAACTGGATGAGCTTTGAGGTCCCTTCCAACTTTACCATTCTATGATTCTATGATTTTTTATTTTTTAATGGACTTTCTTAGCCTTAAGGAAAAAAAAAAATCAAACAACCAAACAAAAGAAAACAAACAAATACCCACATTTTTTGGAAGCTCTAGTTTCAGGGAGTTATATCTCCATCCTCATTAATACACAATTGCGAGAGCAGAGGATGGAGGTAAAACTGAATGTCAAGTGACAGCCAACATCATGAAGTGAGGGCTGGAAACAAGCTCAGCAGAAAGAAGGAACATTACAACATGGTTAAAAAAAAAGAAAAAAAAAAAATGAGGAAGTGTGAGCTTGCCTGACATCAGAACTGCAAGCCTCATGCTGTCACGAAACAAAGGCTTTTGCTGCTAAGCAGCCAAGCACACGAGGGACTCACCTGTATGTACCACCACAAAATTAGCTTTCATTCTTGCTGCTCTATTTTGCCAGAGACCCACAAAACCCAGTTTTAAATAATGCCCAAAAGAAACGCAAAGCAAAGCACTGCAGGTAGAACGTATTAGTCAAGTGCACCACAGCAGTGTTGTTACAGGATTCTATAAATAGCATGGCTGTGTCATAGAATGGTAAGGTTGGAAGGGACCTCAAGGATCACCTAGTTCCAACCTGCTGCCATCGGCAGGGACAACTCCCACTAGTACAGGTCACTCAAGGCTTCATCCAGCCTGGCCTTGAACACCTCCAGGAAGGTTGTGGAGCACAGAAGACCTCCAGGGAGGTTGTGGAGCACAGAAGCACCCAACATGATCATGTTGGGTGCTTCTGTGCTCCACAACCTCCCTGGGTAACCTGTGCCAGTGTCTCACCACCCTCACTGCAAACAACTTCCTCCTAACATCCTCTTTCAATCCCCCCTCTGACACTTCAAACCCACTGCCCCTTGTCCTGTCATTACAAGACCTTGTCAATAGTCCCTTCCCAGCCTTCCTGTAGCCCACTTCAGATCCTGGAAGGCCACTCTGAAGTCTCCTGGAAGCCTTCTCTTCTGCAGGCTGTGTCACTGGATGAGAAGTTGCAATGAAGGATGCTTAATTTACAAATGCTGTCATCACCTTCACTAACCTTCCTCTTCTGTAATGCCACATGTTAAGGATCAGTGTTCTATATTATACTAAGAGATCAAAAAGCTTCATGTTCTGGTTCAGTATCCAACCATAAGTTTCTCCACTCTATTATCACTTCTAATAACGAAATTACACACAAATTGTCTTTTAGTGCTGTAGTATGTGAAATTGTCATCACTTCAAATCCCCAGCACAATACCCATTGCTGCATTCCTTCAGCTATGTGAGAAGATGACTTTCTATAAAGAGGGAAAGAGGAAATTGCACTATAGCTGTGCTGGCTAATGAAATCAACCAGATAAAAAACAGTAGATTTTTAGGTTATCCCTTGGGATAATTCTCCCAGTGTGCCTTAATCTCACCCTTTCTCCCCAGAGACACTTTAGCCCTGCGTGTTAAGTAGGAAACATTCAGATTGTTTGTCAGCTTTCTGTTATTCAGAGCTGTGCTGGTTTGAGGCTAATTGGAATATTTTAATGAAAAAAAAAATTAAATGGTAGGCTGTGAAAAGCAAACAGTGGTGATGTCTGCTGCACTCATAGGCTTGCTGAGATGGATAAGAACAAGGACACAACCAAAGATAAGACAGTTGGAGTCTGTTTTTCTCCCTAGGCTTCTGCTTGGATCTGTGTAACCCAACTAACCACTCTGCTTCTAACCCCCCTTGGCCATCCTTCCAACTCACCTTGCACATGAGGTAGACTCTGGGAAAGGCAGGGGGGTGGGAAGAAAGTGGAAGGGAGGTTGGAATTCCCTCCTGGGGACTCTGATTTCTGGGAGGGGGATTGTGTTTCTTTAATACTTTTAATTTGCATGTTTCTGTATGTACCTGTAAATATTTGTAATATATTGTAAATATCTGCTTGTATATTGTGCTAAGCTGTGAATATAAAGCTTCATTGCTTAGCTTCCAGCTGGCTGAGTCTGGGTGATTTTCATGGCGAGGTGGCAGGTAACTCCCAAACCATCACAAGGGTAATCCAAATTAAGTAATGGATGGAAAAACAGAAAGCCCACAGTGACTACCCAGTAAAGAGAAGAGGCTGCAAGTGACTGCTTAGTACAAGCTGAGATCATAGACTCACAGAATGCTTGGGCTGGGAAGGGACCTTTAGAATTCACCTAGTCCACCCCCCTTGCAGTGAGCAGGGAGATGTTTAACTAGATCACGCTGCTCAGAGGCCTGTCCAACCTGACCTTGAATGCTTCCAAGGATGACTTCTACTTCTCTGCTGTGCAGTTGAAGCATCCCTTCACCAAGAGCTATTCAATACACAAAGCAAGTAAGCAGGACTTGACTATTTAGTCAATTCATTTGTTTCATTTGCAGCACTTATGGTAGAACAACATGGGCAGGAATAAGATAGCCTCTTTCCCTTCAAAGGTCAACTGCTACCAATTTTCATAGCATCAAGCATCAAAGAGTTCCTGAGATGGATAAATATCAAAAATACAGCAGATTTCCTTTTTCACTTTCATAAATGGCCTTTTGGGAGTACATAAAGCAACAGTGCTTCACAGATTGTGCTAGAAGTAAAGATAACACAAACAGAAAAGGAGCAAAAGATGTAGGAAGGGGAAGTTTCTCTCCAGGTTATTATGCCATCTGGTTGCCACAGAGTCTTTACACAGAGAGGAAGAAAAGTTGGTTCAGGTTTGTTGTCTNAAGCAGTGACAAACATTTATCTTGTGCAGGATGCTGAGAGCAGTGAGAACCCAGGCTGAGGATATGCAGAATGCAGATCCCCATGGGTTGCCTCCTGAGGCAGTAGGAGGAACACAAACCTTCAGGGAATTCTACCTGACCCACCTCCAGCCTAGCTGCTTTTATCTGCATTTAGCTTCTGTAATTTCACCCCAGCTCCTCTCTGCTTACCAAACTGCTCTTGTGTAGTTTCTGGATAGATTAAAAGCTATTTGGGCTCGTTTCATGCAATTATAGAACCACTGAATGATTTAGACTGGAATGAACCTCTAAACATCACCTAGTCCAACAGCCCTGCAGGAAGCAGTGACATCTTCAGTTAGCGGAGGTTGCTCAGCTCCTCAGAACCTGACCTTGAACGTTTCAAGGGATGGGTCCTCTACCAACTCTCTGGGGAACCTGGGCCAGTGTTTCATCTCTTTCATCTTAAAAAAAATTAAAAAAAAAAAAATATTCCTTATATCTAGTCTACACTCACCCATTTTAGTTTAAAATTACTACTCCTTGTCTTGTTGCAACAAACTCTGCTAAAAAGTTTGTCCCCATCTTTAAGTACTGAAAGGCTGCTGCTGCTGCCATAAAGTCTCCACAGAGCCCTCTCTTCTCCGGATTGAACAAACTCAACTCTCTCAGGATGATCTTATAGGAGAGGTGCTCCAGCCCTCTATTTTTGTGGCCCTTGTCTGGACCTACTGCTATAGATTCATGCCTTTCTTGTGCTGAGGACTCTTCAGAGATCTGATTCATATTCAGAGATCCAACTCATATTCAGAGATCCTCGGTTCATTCCTCACAGGTGAAGTTCACCCAGTTTCTCAGTAGCTGATATTCTTGCATAACCCTCTGAGTTTGACCCAGAGTGGCCAACCCTTCTGCAGTACTCACCACCTGAAACTCTTTTAATAAAGAGACTCCTTATCCAAATCAGATTAAGAGAAAAATTATCAGCTGCATCTGAAAGTGCCAAGTGATGATCTAGAAAAAATAAAAGCCCTGCTACTGACTGCACCTGTATAGTTTGTTAGAAGACCAACCCCCCCCCCCCCAATAGAATAACTCTGACACCTTGATGCATTGACTAACACACTTGAAAGCCAAAGAAAAACAACCACAAACCCCCAGCACCTCCCCTGCCCAGCCTCCTTTTCTCCTAAACTGAACAACTCACTCTCTTTGATGACGATAACACAGACTTGGCTATTTCGCTGCTTCAAAAAGGTCCTTTCCCCATCCTGCCTTGGCACAAACCTCTGAACCCACTTTAAAGCACCAATTTTCTAGAAAATGTTTGAGTTCACCACTTGGTATTTTTCTTTATTTTTCTTCCATGCTTCACTTATTCTGCAGTTATCCAGAAAATGTCAGAAAATGGAATCCAACAAGCCTTTTTATCTTAAAATAGTCATAGGAAGAATAAAGAAGGTGGTAAAATGGAATTGGAAGGTAATGACTGTGAGCTCTAACACACCACATGCTCAGTCTACTCATGTAAGCTTTTTTTTCTTAATTTTACCATCTAGAAAATGTAGATTTCCTGCCACCCAAAATATACATTTTCCTTCCCCATATATTATAAAGCCCCCAGCACAGGAAGGACATGGAAGTGTTGGAGCAGGTCCAGAGGAGGCCACCAAGATGCTGAGAGGGCTGCAGCAGCTCTGCTGTGAGGACAGGCTGAGAGAGTTGGGGCTCTGCAGCCTGCAGAAGAGAAGGCTTGCAGGAGACTTTGGAGTGGCCTTACAGGATCTAAACTGGTCCACAGGAGGGCTGGAGAGAGACTATTGACAAGGTCTTGTAACGACAGGATGACGAGGAATGGGTTTGAAGTGTCAGAGGGGAGACTGAAAGCGGATGTTAGGAGGAAGTTGTTTGCAGTGAGGGTGGTGAGACACTGGCACAGGTTGCCCAGGGAGGTTGTGGAGCACAGAAGCACAGAATGTGATCAAAGATCACATTCTGTGCTTCTGTGCTCCACAACCAACTCGGAGGCGTTCAAGGCCAGGTTGGATGAGGCCTTGAGTGACCTGTTCTAGTGGGAGGTGTCCCTGCCTATGGCAGCAGGTTGGAACTGGATGAGCTTTGAAGTCCCTTCCAGCCTAAACCATTCTATGATTCTTTTCTATGATAATAAATAAGAAGGACCTGTAGGACAGCTCACGAGTTTTTTATTTTTGAAAGACCTTTCCAAGTTCAACATCAGTAGCTTAGGTTTGTGGTGAATTAAGCCTATGTTATCTTTTATTTTCATTCCTTCATATTTTAGAAACTTTTATTTTCTTTTTATTTCTTTCCTTCTATTTATTTCTTTTAATCTTTATTTTCTTTTTATTATCTTTTATTTTCATTCCTTCATATTTAAAAAAAAAATAGTTTGAATCAATAAAGATCTTCCAACAGCCCCTGTTTTTAACTATAGCTAATTTATATCAGCTATAGCTAAATATATTAATGAGGATGAGGAGGAATGGGTTTAAACTGGCAGAGAGGAGATTAAAACTGGATGTCAGGAAGAAGTTGTTTGCAGTGAGGGTGGTGAGACACTGGCACAGGTTGCCCAGGGAGGTGTTCAGGACCAGGCTGAATGAGGCCTTGAGTGACCTGTTCTAGTGGGAGGTGTCTCTGCCTGTGGCAGGGGGTTGGAACTGGATGAGCTTAAACCATTCTATGAACAATAAAAGAGCAAACCAAGAAGAAAACCCCAACACACAACCCAGAGCAAAGTGTGGAGGCCTGATACTTAACTAATAAAACCAAAAAAAAAAAAAAAAAGATATGAAAAAAAAGATGTAAAATTCCACTACTAACCACAGCTCTTTTTTTGCCAATGTGTAGACGTTTAGACTTTAATCACAAGATTGCACACAGCTTTTTCAACATTCAGTAGAACAACTCACACACTCTTCCTTAATTTTAGGCATTTAGGCATTGAATCACTCCAAAATGCTCTTTACTATTATTTTCATGCCCAAATAGATTCCATTAAAGTCATTTACATGGAAAATACAGAGTAAGGCATTTCACAGGACATATTACCAAGCAATGGTAAATGTTTTCTGGCAAACAGAAGTCACCTATGCTTGTAGTTTAATTAGCATCACAGTTACTGCCTCATCTCCAGAGAAGGGCAACAAAGCTGGGGAAGGGCCTGGAGAAGAAATCTTATGAGGAGCAACTGAGGGAGCTGGGGATGGTTAGTTTGAAACAGAGGAGGCTGACAGGAGACCTCATTACTGTCTACAGCTACCTGAAGGGACATTGTGGAGGGGCTGCTGCTGGGCTCTGCTCATAGGTAACTGGAGACAGAACAAGGGGGAATGGCCTCAAGCTCAGGCTGGGGATGTTTAGATTAGACGTCAGGAAAAAGTTTTTCACAGAGAGATTGGTCAGGGACTGGAATGAGCTGCCCAGGGACGTGGTGGAGTCACCCACCCTGGGTGTGTTTAAGGGTGGTTTGGAGGTGGTACTTGGGGCTATGGTTTAAGGTAAATCTTGTAGAGTAGGATTCCAGGCTGGGCTTGATGATTCTGAGGGGCTTTGCCAACCTGCATGTGTCTGTGTCCTCTACATGACATGTCTGGAAGATAACAGTGCCTGTCTGAACAGAAGGGTGTCCTTGCCCATGGCAGAGGAGTTGGAAATAGATCTTTAGAAGGTCCCTTCCAACCCAAATCATTCTGTGAATATGTGAATGTGCACAACAGTTGAGTGTTTCAACCCTTGAAGTGAACACAACATATGCTGCGCTGATGGGCAGAAAGAAACTGTACATGGTTCAATCCACAAACAGATTACATGTTAAAAGCACCTCCCCAAAGGTACTCCGAATTACTCAGGATTGAATTCAAGATGGTTAAAATTCATATCACAGAAAGGAAAGATGCATAGTAAAAATAAAGGAGAAAAAA
>VWZE01010334.1:127380-141146 GCA_013396675.1 Eubucco bourcierii
CCATCTCTTTAAAATAACCAAAGCAAGTGTAGTTATTTACAGTGATTTGGTTTGATTTTTTCTCCTCCTCTGTCTGCCACAGTCTGCTTCACTTGCCATTACCATGATATAATTGCAAACCAGCTACAGGCAGGAAGCTATATTAATGGCAAGGACATATGTTAGTTCTACTCTCTTCCAGCTAACTGGAAAAGTAAAATGAAGGAGAAGAAGATGAATTGGAGATATTTGATTTATTTAGTCACAGTCCACCAGATGTTAGGATTTGTTCTGATTTGAATCTGACCCTCTAAAAAGCCTTCAGAGTCTCCCCACTCATTTTTACTACATTCCTAAAAGCACAGATCAGGCACAGTAAGAAGCATGTAATGATAGTTTATTTATACACATTCAGAAAGATCAGAGGACAGTAGGATTTTGTATTTTCAGGAAGAACATGATTTAAGGACAAATGATTTTTCAGCACTATTACAGAATTTGTGTGTGTGTGTGTGTGTGAAATTCTGTAGTTTTACTTCAAAATCTTGAAACCAGCTGTTAGAACTCACTAAAAAATAAATTGATTTGTTAAAACAGCAACAGCTCCAATACACACACAAGTATTGTTTTCTGCTTCTTGCAATTGTGAACCTTCAAAGGCCAAGACAAAATACTTCATATAACATTGCTTGTTGCTCTCTGCAGCTCCCTGAAAGAAGGTTGCAGTGAGGTGGGAGTTGGTCTCTTCTCCCTAGCATCAGGTGATAGAATGAGGAAAAAATGGCCTGGAGTTGTGCCAGGAGAGGTTTAGGTTGGACATGAGGAACAATTTCTTTGCTGCAGAAGTGGTCAGGCATTGGAAGGGGCTGCCGAGGGAGGTGGTGGAGTCACTGTGCCTGGAGGTGTCCAGGCAATGTGTGGCCATGACACTTTGGAATGTGGTTTAGTGGCCATGGTGGTGTTGGGTTGAAGGTTTGGCTTGATGATTTTAGAGAGCTTTTCAAACTGAAACATTTCTATGCTGACACAATACTACCCCCTCTGTGAGCTTCCAGTTCAGCCAAGTACTTAAGCTGATCATAAGTGAGCAGAAAGGAGCAGCTAAACAGAGAGGAGCTCAGCCTAAATAAGGATATCCAACCAGCCCCCCATGGGTGATGTTAGAATGATCATCAAGCCTGCTTTCTAGATAACCAGGAGGCCACCAAGCCCCCCAGCCTTTAGATCCCCTCCACCATTCACCCAGTGTGCACCATGGGCACTCACCAGCAATGATGGGAGGAAGATCCCTCTGCCCAGTTGGGCAAACTAGAGGTTTCTCCCTTTCCTGGGGTTGATTAAATAGGACAGTGGGCAGGGAGGGCAAAGTGGTGGGAGGAGATTTCAACAGCACCCAGGTGCTCTGGGTTTGGGGGAAAAAGGCGAAAATGTGGTGTGGGGAAGAGGCAGATATGGTGGAAAAGGACAGGTGGTGCTGAAAGGAGGGAGATAGAAAAAGGATGGATAGGAAAATAAGAAGATGAGGAAAATTAAGGAGATGGAGAGGAAAGGAAAGGAGGAAGATGGGGAAAAAGAAGAATCATAGAATTATAGAATAGTAAGGTCAAAAGGGACCTCACAGTTCATCCAGTTTCAATCCCCTGCCATAGGCAGGGACACCTCCCGCTAGTACAGGTCACTCGGAATGAAGGAGTTGGAAGGAAAAGGAGGAAGATGGGGGAAAATAGATGGAGAGGAAAGGAGTGAGATGAAGGAGAAGGGAGATTAAAAGAAAAATAATAAAAATGAGAACTGGACTGTAAAAAATAAAATAAAATTAAAAAAAAAAAAAAGGTGGCCCTGCTTTGGTGGGGGGGTGGACTAGAGGATCATTCAAAGTCCTTCCAGCCCCTAATATTCTGTGATTCTGTGTGATTCTGTTTTTAAAAGTATAAGATCAGTCAGAACCAAATGCAGTTTTGCCTCTAAGGAGCATCACCTGCATTCAACTCAGGTAGGCAATGCTCTTTCCAAAACAGACATCCTCCTTATCTGAGTTGCCTATGAGGTAGCTGAGGAGAATTTAAGATGTGCCAAACACAAAGTGAAAAGCAGGATGAAACTAAAACAGGTAGAGTAAGCCACTAATTTGGAGTGAGCAACTGCTACTTAGGAAGCCGTGGAAGAAAGATTTCATCTTTTTACATTTAATTAACCTAGAAAGGCTGGACATTAAATCACACACACATCAAATGCTCCACACAGATTATTATTACATCCCTACCCACTACTATTAAAACTGAGTGAAATGTGATCTGCATTCTCTGCTTTCGGTATGTCAGGCTCTTTTAGCTGCAAAACTTGTACTCATCAGGCTGCCAAAGGTACCTAGAGGGCAGAAACATGAAACAAATAAAAAGCTCTTCTGATTACAGGCTGTATTTAAAGCCTTTTTATAGTAATCCCTTCTGTGATACTGCCCTGCACCAGAAAGGCTTTGCTCAGAGACTGGTGGGATAAACCACAAACCCACTGAGCGTGTTTGCTAAGCAGCAGCAATTTGAACGCTTCCACATGTGAAAATCCAGTGTGTTCCCACAGGCAAGGCAGAGAGAATAGGCAACATCTCACCCAGAGGCCCTGATCTCCAAAACGTGATGCAGCAGTTAGCGAAGGCATCTCTCCAACATCAACCAAGATGCTTCTCGCAGCGGGATTGACATGCCAGCGTCACCCTTGCCAGCAGACAGGCTTTACAACCATCCTCTCAACTAGCCATAGGTCAGTTTTGATCTGGCCCTTGGGTTAAATCACAGCTGCATGAAACAGTGATTACTGAGAGGGCTGTGCTTCCTCAGTGGTACCTTCGCTCCCTACCGCTCGGCTCAAATAAGCCAAACGTTGTTTGGAGGAGAGGCTCGATGCACCCATTACTTTCCCTCTCTGGTTCTAAGTTACATCAGGTTAAAGACATCTGATATTGATAAACTGTCAGGTTATTTCAGAGGCAGCAGATTGTTATTTAACAGAGATAAAAATACAAAATGGATTTTCTTAAGAAATGTCAGTAAAACATTTACAATATGTTAGAGTCTTTCCACCAAGCAGTTTGAAATGTCTTGTTCTTGCTCTGAACAGACATTCCAAACCTAGAACTGCTCTAACCTTTCATCTCCAACAGCATTCTCTTACATCCTTTCTTTTACACCTGCAGGAAAAGTATGAAAGCCACCATATGGACTGCCATGGTCCCCAGCCACACACCACAGCACAGATCTGAAACACGCACCCAAAATACCAACTGAAAAACAGTCCATATGCTAGACAGCACAATCTGATGAAAAGCAGAATACTCACACCCTCTGGAAAAAAAAAAATGTTGTCATTTACTCATTCTCAAATACTTTCACCACACAGTCTCCAGAATTCCAATTATTTTTATTCAACTGTATGGCAGCACTCTCTACTCAAAAACAATCTTCCCTCCCTCTCTTCTTTTCTCTAGAAGCCTTCCTGTTCCTCTTATCACCCTTTTTAAATTTTTTTTTTTTTGGGGGGGTGGTATTTCTAAGTTGTTCATTTTCAGCACATTGCCTTTTGATTGTGACACTCCTCAAAGCAGAATTAAAAGTGTCTGATACTTAGAAACAACTTTTCTGTTTTGGGAATGATTGTTTATTAAATATGTTAAATTATATGGACATTGAAATAGATGTATATATACTTAGATAGAGATAGAGACAGAGAGAGACAGAGATAGAGATGATAGAGATAGAGATGGAAATAGACAGAGATATAGAGACACAGAGAGAGATGATATAGAGATAGAGATAGGTGATACAGATATAGATGACAGAGATATACAGGTGATCTATATAGACAGACATAGACATAGTTATAGATGATATAACTATAGATATAGATATATTCAAACATAAATAGATATATATAAAGAGATGGAGATAGAGATAGAGGTAGAGATAGAGATAGATAGAGATAGAGATAGATGATATAGAGACAGATGACATAGATATAGATAAATATAGATATATCCAAGGATAAATAATGTAAATATGCTTGGATATAGGTATATCCAAGCATAAATAGATGTATATATCAAGAGAGGTAGAGATAGAGATAGAGATAGATGATATAGATATAGACATAGATACACATTACATGCCTATAGCTATAGAGATATAGATATAGATATATAGGTGTAGATATAGATATATAGATATAGATATAGTTATAGATATAGATATATCCAAGCATAAATAGATGTATATATATATTTAGATTGACAGGTGATATAGAGATAGATGACATAGATATAGACATACAGATGACACAGAGATATAAAGATACATGTGATATATATAGACATAGACATAGACATAGACATAGATATAGATATAGATATACAGATACATCCAAACATAAATAACACTTCAATATCACTTGTATGAAGCCTGTCAAGTAGGAAATCCACAAGTCCACACAAGCAACATCACAGCATTCATAAAACTGAAAACTAAAAGGTAAAGGTGTTTCTTTAATTTTTTCCTCCACCAGGCACAACTTCAATATTAAGGATTGCACTTGCAACAGTGGCTATGACACTGACAGCAATAGGGAGAATCAGTGCCCTAATTCCAGTCCTTTCTCTGTCATCTGCATTTACAGGTGTGGATATGAAGTGAAGGCAAAACTGACCTGCAAGCATTTTAGATTTTGGGTTTAAAGATGCTCTTTTGTGAAGTGGTATCACTTTCTGCACAAGCAGGGCTCAAAGTACACAGAACTGAGAAGGATTTGCACTTGTAATTGATGTCATTATTCACCCTAGGACATGAGTGCACCTTTACATTCTGTTTCTGAATTGTGATGTCATTTGTTAGCCTTGGACATGAGTGCACCCTTGCATCTTGTTTCTGAATCTCCAAATTGCTACTCCCCTCCCCATATAGGGACAAAATGCAATTACGTCTCCTCACTCACACTTTGCTTATATAAAAAGTCACTTAGGCTTTAAAAAGAGTATCAATTTCTCTGCTGGTATACTTAAAGCACTAGACTCTTCAAATCCCAGCTGGCATTCCCTGTTTGTTTTGTATATGGTCCTGATGATTGCAAATATGAATTATCTGAACTATCAGGATTTGGGTGTAATTCAGAGAGTTTTGGGATTTAGACTGTGCATGTGCTTTGCCTCACCAGAGCAGTAACATGCTGTCCATGTGCACAGCTACAAAGAAAACCAAACCAAACAAAGTAAAAAAAAAAAAAACAAAAAACAAAAAACAAACAAACAAACAAAAAACCCCAAAACAAACCACCAACATGAAAAAAAAATCCACTAGATGTCTAACCTCTCCTGTTTCTGTTCTTAAATAGTTGGTTGATATAGAAAACATCAAAGTGAAGAATATACATTTGGAAAAAAAAATAGCATCCTTATTCGATATATACCACAAAACTTATCCTTTCTCCCATCTGCTGCAGAGAAATTGAACTCTATTTGAGGCACTACCTAGTAGCAGAAATATTCTGGTGAATACTGCTAATCTGGAAAATGTTACCACTCTACTTTGCCCAAGCAATCTGCTCATGTCAAAAAGGCACTGTTACACACTGTCTCTGGGAAGCAAGTCTGATTTATTGAAAACATTCAGATCATGAAGAAGATCCTCAGCTTTAAGAAATAGTTCTCCTTACTGCAAGCAATTAAGGGTAATTTACACCCACTGAAAATCTCTCTGAATATTTTGCTTCACAATTTTTAAAGCAGCACACAAAGACTAGCTCTGGCTGTTTTTGTGTAGCCATGAGCCCCAGTAAACATGGGCAAAGTGTGTTCTGTTTCCTAGGTATCATCACTAAAGCCTTTTTTCCCCTCCCTGACATTTCCTCCACCTTGTAGTGCTGCCTGCAGAAGGCTTTCAAGATGATCTCGGTACCACCTAACCTTTGAAGCCAAAGTGCAAATTCTTTCAGTCCTCCACTCACATGTCACTATCCAGTGTCACAGTGTCAGCTTCATCTATGAACCATGTAATTTCCCTGTCAAGCTCCTCAGTCCAGCAGGCAATTTTGCCCTTCACCATATATTGTCCTAAAGCCTTTCCAATGTGCAAAATTCTTCAGGAAAAAGTGGAAATATAAAAAATTCTCCTTTCTAAAACTTGACCACTCTGAGTTATGTTTCTTTTTTGTGAAAGCTAACTGTCAGCTCAGGACCTTCATTGAAGGTGTGACTGAAAAGTTCTCCACTTCTGTCGGCTTTCCTCTCCCCCCTCATTATTATTCTTGCATCAGACCGCTCCAGTTTTCGATACCATTGAAAAATTCATTTTGTAAACCTGGACCTTGATGTCTCTGAAAGTGCAACCCAGAAAACATGTACCAGCAAGCTGTGCTTTAATTTGGCCAGTTGTGCACCGTTCTCCCACGTCTGGGGCTGTTAAAAGTCATTCAATAAAATAAACCCTCGAGTCTTAAGATAATTGTGAGGTTGAGTGGCTGTTGCCACTGCATCTCGAACCATGATCCCTTAACCACAGTGGAATCAGCAGGTGAGTCTCCCCCTGACAGCTGAACTACCCTCAATGAAATATTTATATATTGACATTCAGTTTTGCAGTGCCCATGGGAAAGGGTGTCACTTTCTGTGACAGAAAAGATTTCCCTTCTTTTTATGAACTTGCAGCTCCTCTATGTCAAGCAACCCAAATATCTTGGGAGACTCCTTCACAAGCACAGGAGCTCTGATCCTTGAGACAAAAGGGTTTAGAGAAGATTATGTGTCTAATTATGCTGTAGGTTGCAAAGTCAGGTTATCACTTTTTTCAAAGAAAAAAAATAAAGTTGAGGAAAAGAGAAAAAAAAAAAAAAAAAAAAAAAAAAACAATTACTTTTATCACTTTTTTCACCAGCTACTGATTAGTTGTACTACANTGTGGGGGATTTCCACGAAATAAAGGTCTGGGAGTCAGGGCAGTGCAATGAAACCTATTAACTCCCAGTGCCAGATGACATTACAATGGCAGACCACAACCTCCTGCTGCTAGCTGGCCTAAATATTCACATGGGAGAGCTGTAAATGTAGTGCACATCCTGCAGCCTGCATCTGGTTACCAAGCAAAAAAAACTATCACTTCTCCAAACATATGGCACTGTTACACCAAAGCGGCTCCAATACCCTCTGACTCAGGTGAAGGAACCCGATGAGACAACAGGCAAACACTAGGCACACTTCAGTAAATGATAGGGTCTCCAAAAACCTGGAAAGAAAACCAGACAACAGCTTCTGCCCTTTCATACTGCTCTGCACTTGAATGTAAGACTGTGTGTGGCTCAAGTGCTGAGCTGTTTGGGTTGTTGATACATTTCTTTATTTTCCCCAAGAAAAATTAACAACAGAACGATTTGTTGTATATATGTATGTATGTGTGTTGTATATATATATATATATATATATATATTAACTTTTAAAAATATATTTCTTTTTTTTCAATATAACTTTCTCCATGTGAAATCTCTTTGGGGTTTGTTTTTTGGTTTGGTTTTTTTTTTTTTTTTTCCTTCCTATAGTACATTTTATAGAGCCAAGTTGCTGAAAAGGATTATGCTAATTTGATCAGGTATTGAAAAGAAATGCCAGCAGTGTTTGTATGGCTGTGACTGATCAAGTCCAATATTTAAATTTCCACAAGCTCAATTTCTGCAGCCTCATTTAAGCTGAGGAACTTCATGTAATACCCAGGGATGACTTTTCTGCAGATCCTCTGAATTCCCAGAGGAGGCACTCCTGCATTACTGCTTACAACTAAACCCTGCTTGACAGGAAGAACCGAAGTAACCATCATCTCTTTTATGCTGCCTTCCTCAGATAGGATGTAATGATTTTTATCACCACAAGAAAACAATACCCAGTAGAAGCATGAAAGCATACATCATAAAGAATAAGAAAAAAAAAAAAAAGAAAAAAAAAAGTGTATGGTAAACTAAATGCAACAGAATGGCTCACAAAAGGCCTTCATCGAAGAACCACCGCACACACCAAATGTTGAAGCCAATAGGCACAAACATACACAAAAACTTAGCAAGCAGGTTGTCATTAAAATTGGCTCCCAAGCACTATTCTAGCTTGGGTCCCATTTGGTGTTTGACATATTTTCTGGTTTTGTTGCACGTTGGAGTCAATTTGGGAATTGAATACTTTTGAGGAAAGGCTTAACCAGGTTTACAGCAAAGTAGGACCTTAACTTAGAGTAGAACAACCTAAGGTTTTGCATCAATTGCTACTTTCTTCAGTGAAGTCCTTGACTGCTGAAGAAACACAGAAAAGATAGGGACAGAGCACGTGCACAATCACATGTGAAAAGGACAGGTGAAAATCTACATGGATGCTGTGTTCAGTTTTCTAGTCAGACCCTTCATGGACAATCTACAGCTACACAGATGCTTTGCAACTACCCTTTTATACAGAAAGACAAGAATGCTTTGCTATTAAGTCAATAGCAAATAATCAAGAGTGTTTCGCTGCTACATCAATGAATGAAGACTTAAGAGACTTGTGAGGCTGTCATCTGACACTTAACACGATTCTAATGACCTACATCAGCCCTTAATTACAGTAAAGTCTCCCATTATAAGGGTGAAGTGTCCTCTGATTAAAACTACACTCTTTAATGTTGGTTTGTTGGGGGTTTTGGGGGGGTTTGTTTTTGCTTGTTTGTTTGTTTCTTTTTTCCAGATAAGTCAAATATTTCCTGTGCAGGAAACTACTGATGTTTATATTTTTATCCACATTAAGTGACACAGGCTTTTAACACACAGAATTACCTTTGATATTTCCCTAATATCCCAGGCAGTTTTTAACCTATGTTATGTACTAAACCCCAAGATATTTCACAAACTTAACATTAAAAGTTGTTAGAATGAGCTTTTAGCTCCTCTGCTCTTCTCCCCTTGCTGTGGATTTTATCACAACTGCTTTTTAAATCTTACTTAGCCTTTCTTCATGACCCTAAAAAAGAAGTGTGCCTAGATTAGATCCCTTGGTATTTGCAAGCTGGAGAGCTAGAAAAGCGTCTACAAAGACTTTAAACAGGATGTCATATTTGGTCCCTAGACAGTTTAGACAGTTCTTTGGGGTTTTTGGTTTTGGGGCTTTTTTAAGTGTATTTTTTGTTCTTTCCCTGCCTCCCGCNNTGTTCCTTCCCCTCACCCCCAAAAAAAAAAAAAATCACAAGACACCCATGGCACTGAATTAGCTCTAATGAGACACAGTTGTAGTATTTCTAAATATCCTCACTTCAGTTTTGCATCTTTAAAGCTTATTATATTGGTAAAAGTACATCAGCATCATTTCCCATCTGATTGTTATCCGTTGACCTGTTGGAACTTCAGAAGCTGTATTAATTAAGCTAAGCAAACTTAATGTATTAGATCAACTTTCGCATCGTTACCCATCCAAACCAGTCTTCACATGCTGCTACGTAGGTCTTTGTCAGAAACAGGGCGAGTGTCTGGCTTTGACCAGTGACAAATCCCTGCCAACTCCAAATAACGCAAGAGAGGAACAATTAGTAAGTGTAATAAGGGCAGAAAAGTGGAGTCACACATCACTGCCAGGAAGAGACCATTTCAGCCACCAGCATTCTCCAGAGTTTGACTCCTTTATGTATTTACTTTTTTTGTATTGGAAAAGCAATTTATTTTCTGCAAAGCTGTACAATCACCTATGTTCTAGCCGAAAAATGGCAAGGCTGTATGTCTTGTTAGAGAGACTATAAAGTATACGCTGCCCTTTCAAGTCTCTGCTTTGACTTGAAAAGTTATCTATCACAACACAAGATTTTATCCTTGCAATGGGAAAAGATTAAAGCATCAGCATTTCAGTTCCCAGAATCAGAATGCCTCACAAGTCTCCGTCTCCCATCCCTGCTAAATCCCCCGATTTCATGGGGATGACATCGTTTGCAGAATCCTGACTCACCTGAACTACCTCACCTTTTGAAAGGATGAATATAAAGGCTAAATCTTATCTCCAACAGGGAGATAGATAGATAGATAGATAGACAGACAGACAGACAGACAGATAGTTGTTTGTTTGGTTTTTTTTTCTTCCATATAACCACGAGAAGTCTGAGGATCCAGATCACAAAACACTTGCTAACGGTGCACACAACCTTGCTGAGGAAAGCAGGACATGCTTGTGCGTGGATGTATGGATGGATGAGGGGGACGGGGCAGAGGGGGAAGGGTCAGCATTAAACAGCCACGCACTGCAGAGCTGGTCTTACCGACTGCATACTAATCAAAGGAATAAGCTCCCATCGTTTCAACATTTGCAAACTTTAGAACATCCTTGACATTCAAGGAGGAAACCTCCTGGAAATAACTCGGGGAATTTCCCGGCCTCAGTAATCTTTTGCTGTGTAGCATCGGTGCCGGACTTTAAGCAATCAGAAGCTTCGGCGTGACAGACAGGACCGAGATAGTCAGGACTTGGTGCCGTCAGTGTTTTGCAGAAGTCTTTGGTGCTCCCTTCCCCCACTCCACCTCCCCGCTTCTCCGAGAGACTTCTCCAAAGAGTCAGAGAGGGATGCTATTGTTCTCCTGTTCCTCAGAAGGTGCACATAAGCGTACAGCATCAGTTCTTTTACACCCCACGGGTTCTCTGCCACATCTGGCGTCGCCTCTCGCAGTCGCGCTGCCCGGGCCGCCCCGCCGGCCCCTTCCCGTCCCCGCTACCCCAAGCCGAAGCACCGCAGCCAAGTAGGACCAGTTTAGGGGCAACTGGGGTCGGAGGAAGGGAGAAACGCACAGCACGCAACGCTTTCCTACAACTCCTCCGGTCTCACTCTCCTTACACGGCAGGGAAGGCGGGAGAGGGAAGCTAGGGAAGGCTCAGGTGCAGCCGGCACTTACCTGCTGCCCCTCTCCACGGGCCGCCCGGCGTGCTGAGTGTTTTAATCCTAAAGGCCGACTGTGCCTTCGCGCCGGAGTGCTGGCGGGATGCTCGCAGGCTCTGCGCCCGCCTGGCATCAGAGCTGCGCGCCCGCCAGCGCACCACGCTCGCAGCCGCGGAGGTAGGATCGCCGGCGCCGCTCCGCTCCTCCTCCTCCGCAGCACCGCACGGCGCGGCACGGCGCGGCACGGCGCGGCACGACCGGCTGCTGGGCACACGGCGGGAGAAGTGGGTGCCGCTGCCAAGCCCAGCTCCGACTGGGTGCGGATCGGGGCTGCGGGAGGAGGAGGAAGAGGAGGGAGGGAAGGAGGAGGGAGGGAGGGAAGAAGGCAAAGGAGGTGGGGATGCTGCTCTGGGCAGGGGATATCACCGCTCCTGCTGCCAGCTCCGTCCGAGGGCGTGCAAAGCAGGCACCAGGACTCTTGTACCTCTCGAAGACCCAGCGGCGGCTATTGAAAAGGGATCCAGGGAGCAAGCAGGTTGCTCGGCCCCATCCCCCCCCTCCTCTCTTCCTTGACAGGATATACAGATGGAGTCCTTTGGATAAAAATCAGGAGCCGGGCTAGGGGGTGGGGCGGGAACCAATCTACCTCCCGATTTGCATTTGAAACGAGAAGCTGAAGGAGAGAGTTTGGGAAATTTTATTATTTAATCCGCCCCCTCTCACTTGCCATAGAAGCCGCGATCAGTTGAGTTCCCGAGGCATGAAGGTAAAGTCACAAAACTCATCCGAACTTGCGGGGTCCTTGCTTTACAGTTTTGCCCTTTCCAATCTCCCCTACTTCCACGGGCAAGCCACCCCACCTCCGCAGGCCGTCGGTGGGGATAGCGGGGGGCCGGGGAGGGCATCGAGCTGGCCCTCCCGGGGTCTCCTCCCGTGGTCCCGGAACCACGACGAAGCTTTCCCGGGGCAAGGCACCGACCTGCTAGAGGGACGTAAAAATCCTGCACCCGTGCTGCTCTCCCTCTTCCCAGCGCCCTGCTTAAACCACGAGGAGGGGATGCGAGGAGGGGATTATTTTAAAAAAAATAAATAAAAAAATAAATAGATGGGATAAATAAACCAGGTGCTCTCAGCGAGTAAGCGGCGGAGACGGTGTCCGCGCTGGAGCTGTGCGCAGCGGCGGGAGGAGAAGGCGCAGTGCCACGCTGGGGCCGGTGCCCGGCAGCATCCGCGCACAGCTCGCTACCCCGGAGCTGCCCGGGGAAGCCGCTCTGGGAACTGAATACCTGCTTTGTTTGGACTCGGTCCGGCTGGGAAAGCGACAGCAGCACAAACTTAAACTTTCTACCTCGTTTCAGCACTGCCGAAGCCTTTTTTCTTTTTTTTTTTTTTTGGTAGGAAGGAAAATGGTGATGATANTTTTTTTTTTTTTTTTTTGAGTCTGGAGAATGAAACAGATCTACATCAGAAACGTGATCATCCAGGAGTCAGGACGCCTCCTTGCAGAGGTTCCAAGTGTTGGTGGAGCTGCTGAACTGACATTTTCAGCGGACAAAAATATTTTTAACACGTACTGTTTTTAGAACAATGGATCCTACCAAGGGCAACTGTAAGAAAAGAGCCTTTGCCAACACCTTTCACTCTATAACTTTACCAGAAAAGCATTCTCAAAATACTATGAGCAGGCTAGTAATGTGTATTTATCACTAATTGCCATTCCTGTTATACATTATACAGTGAAGTGTGGAGTCAACAATGATAAAGTAACTTGAGGATAAAGATTAAAAAAAAACAAAACAAAACAAAACAAAAGTTTATATAATGAAGGATTTTGGTTTTAATTATTTAAATTTCTGAAGTTATTTGTAGCCTTTGAATGCACAAATTCAAACATTCCTGAGCATTTTAATAAATACAATTGCTATGTGCTCCTTGCCTTTTAGCTTCATTTTCAGTCACGTGGTTTCCAATGTCACCCTTCTAATCAGGGAGAGGCAATTCAGCATCGTGGCATTTGTGAACTGAAGAAGTGGTTTAAAGAGAGCAACTAGAAGCAATCTTCATTCTCCAAGTTACAGAGTGTCTGAGTGCATGGTTGCAACTTAATAAGATGTATTCAGGCAAGAAAATCCTGAAACATGATTGCACACAGTTGCTTCAGATTGTAATTAAGGATTCCTCTTCCCTTTGTCCTCCTTCCCCCCAATCCCTAAATCATCTTTCACAAATTAATCAAAATAAGACTCTTTGCACTGATCCTTAGAGGACAAGGTTCAAGGACAGATTATCTTTTTTTTTTTCCCTCACTAAATATCACAAACACCTCTGCTTTATCTCCTTTCAAGTTCATTCTGAGATGTAACCAGTACTTGGAAACCTTATCTTTTCCTACTTAATGCAGTAGCTCTGGTTTCAGTGTTGAAAATGGAACTGCTTTAAAAGGGTAAGGAAAATTAAAAAAAAAAAAATTAAATTACTGTTTTGGAGTAAGGTGTCACTAAAAAAACCCTAAAAACCCAACCTGCATGGATGGGGTCACAAGCTTCATAGACTTCACCTAACATCTCCAAACTTTTTATTTGCTCTGCAGGCTCAAAATAAGGAGTTTAAAAGGGAAGGATTAATTCTCATTAATTTTGATACCAATCCAGACGTTACTAATGAAGAACTGGAATATCCAATTACCACCCAATTAAAAAGGTTTCGTGTGTAGACCTTCATAGACTATTTCAAGATGCTCTTACTAATTTAACAGGTCTCTCTCAAGGATGTGATTTATGTCCACAACTTGAAAAATCTATATTCTCTCAAGCAAAATCTTCCAGCAAAACAGGGTGAACTTATTTTTATTAGATTGAAAATAGGACGGATATTTTTGTCTGTTTT
>VWZE01010334.1:159820-188851 GCA_013396675.1 Eubucco bourcierii
TTTTTTTTCATTTGATGGAATAATATCACTGACATCTTGAAATAAAAGGGCTTCACTGCTGTGGAATTTAAATGCAGTTCTTACCTGGCAGCTGAAGTGGTGCTCTCATCAGTTCTAAAATACGACACTCATATTATTTGTATTTTTTTTTTCTTTATCCTTTTTCTTTTTCATTTATCACATTTTGAGATTTGCCTATTCCATATTTATATATACATGTTTATGTGTCTCTGTGTGCATATATATATGTATTTATGTGAGTTATTCCTTCACTACTTATTCAGACAAAACTCTCACTGAAGACAGGGAGAATTGTACTAGCCATAAAGTGAAGATTTAAGATACAGATGTCTCTCCAAGATAAAATGTTCCATAAAGTAATATTCCTCGACTCCTCTAGGCTACTTAAAAGCTTTAAGATATGCCACTGGGTTGAGTATCAAAAAAAACCCCAACAAATAAAAACCAAACAAAAAACCCCACCAAAAACCCAACGAAGAGCAAACTCCCTTCCACTCCAGAAGTTTTCATTAATACTTTAATTTACATTCAGTATATTTTTACTTCTCTCCATACTTTATCTGATTCATTTTTATTGTTATTTAAAGGACTAAATAAATAGAGGAAGAGAATAGATGAATAAGTGAAGAGGAAAAAAAAAATCCAGTCTGTAGGATAACTTGAGACTAAGACATTCTCAGACTACACACTTAGGAAGAAGTTTTTCACCATGAGAGTGGTGAAAACCTGGAAGGAGTTGCCCAGGAAGGTAGTAGAAACCTAATCCCTGGAGGTGTTAGGGCCGGGATGGATGAGGCTGTGGACAGTCTGATGTAGTGTGAGGTGTCCCTGTCCATGGCAGGGGGATTGGAACTGAATGATCCTTTTGGTTCCTTCCAACCCTAACTGATTCTATGTTTCAAATCACAAATTTATAGATAAATTCTGCATTCAAAGGCAAAATTACAATGGATGGAGTAAAAATGTTAATGTTAATTAATGATGTTAATTAATGTATCTGCTGCTTTGACGTGACAAAAATTATTTAGATTCAGTTTTTTCCCTTTGTAGAATAGCTGAAGGTTGTACAGGTCGTTAGTAGCAGTTCAACTCTTTGGTCCAGTAGTAGTCCTTATCTTTAAAAAAAAACAAAAAAAAACCCCAAACAAACAAACAAACAAACAAAACCAACCAAACCATGCAAACAAAACAAAGCAAACCAAATAAACAAAACAAAACAAAACAAATCCAAAAGAAAAAAAAATGGAAGAAATTGAGTGGAGAAACCAAGAAGAGGAAGAAGTCATAGTTAAAGTATATTACAATTTCTTCAAAATCTTAAAATGTTTTTTTAAGGAACCATGAAATCCTGCATATCCAATTCAATTTTAAATACCTTTAATACATAAAATGTACATAAACCACGTAACATTTTAAATACATTTAAAATAAGTTTCAAATTTCTTCTCCTGCACTTGAATTCTGAATTTGGTTTTGGTTATTTCTGATCTTCTATATAGATGGATTAAAAAGATTTCTTTTGTATGAAGTAGAGGAAGGTGCAAAATGTTTCTAGAGGTTGTTTTTTTTTTTTAATTTTCCATTAACAAGAAAAAAAATCAACCTTGAAGAACATCAACAGTGTGTTTTCAGTTGTTTGATGTTCAGTAAATACATCTGTCTCTACACAGAGATGGTCACAAATAGCACACAAACTAAGTTTATTCTTCAGACATAATCAGAGGATGGCTTTGTCTCAAACCTGATCTCTAATTAGAGAGATTATGGCAAAGGGCATTCCTCTACTGCTTGCTGCAAGCCCCTTCAAAAGAAACCACATTTAAAAGAGCATTTCTTCTCGAATGAAAAGAAGAAAGAGCCTACACTACTGATGTCTGGTGAGGTTACTGCTTTCCTAGGGACATGAAGGGATTCAACTGGATATCAACTGCCCTGTGTGCTTTTTAAAACCATACTCATCTATCAGGCACTGAAATATATAAAAACCAATGCAATGCACTCATCTATTTTGCTGTCATGTGGAATGAAGAAACCATGATTAAAAATGCATAGTAGTATTTTATAAAAGATAAAAGACTGTTTTAATGGAGGGCACAAATAGACAAGAGAAATCTGTGTTTACAAGAAGGAAAATACTGATTAAAAGAAATAAAGCAGAAGAAACAAAAGAAAATCTGATTGAATGGGGGAGAGTGTTTGTGTGCTTTGGTTTTGGGCTAGTTGCTTGGGTTTGGTTGGTGTGGGGGTTTTTTTGCTCTTTTTATGTAAAAATAAAACCCCTTAATATCTACTGTAAAATTTTTATTGCCTGGTTATAAAATAATAATCAGTGTAAACTGGGCAGACACTACACCTCCCAGCCTCATAGTTGGCTTGAAAGAACATTATAACATGAACCTAAAATTCTTCTGCAGTGATTATCATTACTAAAAGTAGTTTTAACTATATGGAACACTGGGCTACCTTGCAAACATGAACACACTCTGCCCCTAGCAAAGCCATGAGCTATCTGACAGCTGTCTCCTTCTCTGCAGACTTTGAAGGCCCATCTACATGTATTCCTGTGTGCCTTGAGCTAGATTGTCTGGTCCTGTTCTGGCAGGGAGGTTGGACTCAATGATGTCTTTGGGTCCTGTCCAACCGCTGACATCCTGTGAGCTGTGACAGTAAGAGTGTCAATGCTCTAAGATTTTCAGGGCTGTGAAGATGCAGCAAGCACTTCATTTATTAAAATAGAATGGTTTGATCATTCTACCTTTAAGTTTTAAAGCAGATTCTGTTTATCTGGCACATACATTATGAACGTTGCTATCAAAATTTAGAATGTAAGTGTGCTCAGAAATCCACCGGTATCACAAATGAAGTCACTTGGTTCATCTAATATTGGCCAGTAATTCTGAGATGTAATCAGAAACCAAAATGTAAATTCACTTCTCAAGTCGATCCACTGAGGTTGGAGGAAAAAAATGCATCAAACTGATCTGCTGGGACATTGCAAGTGAAATCAATACAGCCACACTATTTAGAATTACCATAGCTGCTGAATCAACACAACTCCTATGAAGATGACTGCTGAAGGGTTAAATTAGAACATGTTATTGATAAGCAGGTGCATTCACTAGTCTGCAAGTATGGCTTCTCAGATGAGGGAATGCTCTGCAAATTGTATATTGAAACAGCTCTGCAAATAAATCACACTACAATCCTTTTAATTGTAGAACGTTGTTGTGGTAGGCCTAAGCAGGCCAAAATAGGCTTATCCATGTCCTGGCTTGCCCAGAGACATTTTTCTGCTCTCCCTCATTCTGTTTTGGGGAGAAGCAACTGTGGGGAAATAGGACAAAAGAAATTTGAGCCACTGAGCCTCAGGACTGTGGCCTGCCCAGATTTGTTTTGAACCCTACAGTAAACAAGTTACACAGCTTGCCTTGAGCAAGGCTGTGCTCTGCTCACATTTGGCTTATGGCTTGTCCTAACATGGTCAGGCTTGGCTAACTGCCATTCTGATTGGCTATTCGAAAGGCCCAATAGTCTCGGACTGTATCAATATAAAGGGAGATGAACAGGGAGCACAGCCTGTGCTCTGCCATTACAAGGTGTGTTCTGCCATTGTATCTGCTCTCTATCTGTGCTCTTACTACCTCATTGCATCCTGAGCTGTGTGGAACTCCAGTGACCAGGATCAGGCTCTAAAAGCTTCCATGTGATCAGCCTGCACAGCTGGCGTGAGACCCTGCTGAGACTGCACATGGCATTGCATCCTGCCTGCACCTGAAAGCCTCCTGCCCAGATGGAAGCCCTGGAGATAAGAGAGATCATCCAGAGAGTCAGGACCAGATCAGAACTTGTCTACCTCCTTTCCCCAGCACCCAGAAGCCTGAGAAACTCCAAAGCCTCTAACAGCTACCAACAGCAACCCTGCCACGAGCTTTGGGTACTGTCAGATAATATTTTGTGAGTCAATACTTCAAGCCTCTTGTAATCATTAATTGCCTTCTGCCATAAGCAGAAAGGAGCTCCTTGAGTCCCTCTAGTGGGCAAGTGGAGTATTGACCGCAAATAGTGCACTGAGCGCAAAGCCTTCTCTGCCAGTTCAATCAATGGAGATGTTTACTGCTCATTGCTAGAGCCTGCTACTGCTTGTACATAAAGTTTCCATGAGTGATGCAAATAACCCATTATTATTAAATTGGTGATGGGGGTGAGGAGAGCTCTGAATATGGAATAGTAATGAACTGTATTAATATTTTAAAAAATATAACCTCACAGTAATTAATCACCCCTGCACTACAAACTTCAAAATGTAAACACTGTCTGCTTTAAATTTCATTGTATTTTGGTACATGAACCTCTCCTGTCTAGAGAGATCCCCCACTTCACTCTGCATAGTTGTGCTTGTAATCGATGAGCAAGCTCTCCAAACATAAAATGTGCTGGGCATGGATCCCAGGTAAGGAAACACAGTGACTGAAGGATCCAGTGACTGACAGAAGTATGCTTCAGACCATCTGAAGGGTCAGCTCCCTGTGACACAGCAGCAAAGATTGATACAAAGAAAACGTATTCTCCTCTCAGCTCTCATTTACTTGAGCCTCAGAATCAAGACTGGAGCTCCATAAATCTCCTCTTTGAAAAGGATTGCATAAACTGCATTAACCTGGCCTTGGTTACTCAATAACTGATTTGCCCGCCACTTTTGTTTTGACCTCTATTTTGGTGTCAGTTTGGGGACTTTCAGCTGATATATTTGCAGTGACAATATTTTTTTTTGTTTGTTTTTAAATTGCTTTTTTTTTTTTTTTTCAGCCATATCTGCTGTATCTGAACTCTGCAGTGCACAGACTGCACAAGGTATAGGTCCAGCGCTGATATCCTCACTGTTCAAGTGCATGTGATCTCCTCTAAAACAGAATTCAAGACCTTGCCACAGTTTCTTGACTGCCTTAACCAGGACTACTTTTACTCTTGGGAAATATAAATAGAAATATTACTTTCCCAGGAAATATTATGTTGGGCAGAAAGTTGTTGACCTGTTTTTTGACCATACTGTCAAATGGGATTCCATAGGAATTGTTGTTGTTATGTCACTGGGTGTAACGTGAGGAAAGTCTACTTGTATTTCAACAGCTGGTTTTGCACTGCATGGTGTTCCTCTGTCTTGTCGTCATGGAATCATAGAATGATTTAGGTTGGAAGGGACCTCAAAGATCATCCAGTTGCAACCCCCTGCCATAGGCAAGGACACCTCCTGCTAGAACAGGTCACTCAAGACCTCATCCAACCTGGCCTTGAACACCTCTGTGGGCAACCTCTGCCAGCACCTCACCACCCTCACTGCAAACAATTTCCACCTAACATCCACTTTCAATCTCCCCCTCTGACACTTCAAACCCATTACCCCTTCTCCTGGCATTACAAGACCTTCTCAACAGTCCCTCCCCAGCCTCCTTGTAGCCCCCTTCAGATCCTGGAAGGCCACTCCAAGGTCTCCTGGCAGCCTTCTCTTCTCCAGGCTGCAGAGACCCAACTCTCTCAGCTTGTCCTCACAGCAGAGCTACTGCAGCCCTCTCAACATCTTGGTGCCCTTCTCAGGACCCACTCCAACACTTCCATGTCCTTCCTGTGCTGGGGACTCCAGAACTGCACACAGGACTGCTGCTGGGCTCTGAGGAGAGAAGAGCAAAGGGGCACAATCCCCTCCCTTGCCCTGCTGCCCACACTGCTCTTGCTGCAGCCCAGCACACAGTTGCTGTCTGGGCTGCACTCACACTGCAGCCTCATCTGGAGTTTTTCATCACCCTCCACGTCCTGTTCCTCAGGGCTGCTCTCAGACTTTCCCACCCAGCCTGGAGTTGTACTTGGGATTGTGCCTACCCAGTTGGCTGGGAAGATGAAGAGAGGTATGTTGGGTAGCATCAGCGGTAACCCTGTTGTCCAGGGTGTACCAGACAGATATTTCAAAGTGATTTCTCAATTTTACCAACAAATGTAAAAAGAGAAGAAAATATAAGAAAACAAAACAAAACAAAACAACAACCAAAAAAAAAAAAAACCCAAAAAACAACAACAACAAAAAAAACCCCAGCAACAGCAACAAAATAAAAACAGTGCAAAACAAAACCAAGTTTTGTCAATGTCTGCATGGAAATCTGCTTGTGTGCTCCCCTAACTTACACACATAACAACAAACTACTTTATCCTTCAATTTGTATTTCTGCTATGGACTGCTATTATCATGTAAACCACCTGATACTTATTTGTTGCTTTTTTCCTCCTCAGATTTTTCCTTATCTCTAAGGTCATAATGGTGTTATTCTGCATCACAAAGATTGTGAAAGGAAAGTGTCAGGAAGCTCTTTCTCAGCCTGGTGTGGAAAGTTTCACACATGTGGAAAGCATATTTTTTTATTTTCTGAAGTCTATAACTGAATCTGTAGCTCAGAGCCAGTTTCTGGATGGAAAAAAAAACCAAACCAAAACAAAAACCCAAACAATCCTCTGAGGCAAAATACCTCACATGGTCCTACTTAAAGCAGGTAATTTCTGTCATGGAAGTTATATGCTCCAAGTACAGCTAATTGAATTCTAGAAAGTTTTATACAAGAACAATTAGAGAATGAAATCATAATAATATCCATAATTAATATTAAGCAGAATTTGTTGGTTTTCTTAAGCAGTACTGATTTAAAGTATCTCATTAAGTCACTGTAGATCACCTTTAACGAAGGTCCCCTCTGACAAATCTGTAGGCACCAGTACTGTACCTGAACAAGCAAAACCTGTGGAAGAAAAAACGTTCTTTTGCTGTTGATGCGACTGCCTCACTGTGAGAGGATTCCTGGTCTTAATCATATATTCAGTGGAAAAGATTTCAAAGGGTGAAACGTAGCAACATCTTTGACAGTCAGGAGAAGGCAACCCCTTAGGTACATGCTTAACTCTAAAAAACTGTTGCTAAGATACAACCTTTTGATGAATGACATTTATAGTTTGAAATACTTTCTCTGGGACCAGTTGTACATCACTATTTTACTGCTAGACTCACCTGGTAAAACCCGTTTGGTTCTGGTGATGTAGAGGGAGGTGCTCAAGCTTCCTGTGACATGATTTGCTACAGTTTGTCTGGGGAATCTTTGTTGAAGAACGAGACCTAGAGGTTTCCCAACTGGTGTGTTGAAAGGCATTTGACGCTGTAAGGCATTTGACTCTGTAAGGCATTTGACTCTGTCCCACATGGCATCCTGGGCACCAAACTGGAAAAACATGGACTGGATGGGTGGAGCACTGCTGGGTAAGGAATTGGCTGGATGGTGGCACCCAGAGAGCGGTGATCAAGGGCACAATGTCCACCTGCAGACCAGTGACAAGTGGATCCCTCAGAGGTCAGTACCGGCACCAGTGCTGTTTGACATCTTTGTCAGTGCCATGGACAGAGGAATCAGTGCAGCCTCAGCAAGTGTGCAGCTGGCACCAAGCTGTGTGGCACAGTCGACTTGCTAGAGGGCAGGGATCCATCCAGAGGGACCTGGACAGGCTGCAGAGCTGTGCCCAGGGCAACCTCATGACATTCAACAAGGCCAAGTACAGGGTCCTGCACTTGGGTAGGCACAATCCTAAGCACAACTCCAGAATGGGTGGGGAATGGTTGAAAGTAGCCCTGAGGAACAGGTCCTGGGGGTGTGGGGTGCTGAAAAGCTCCAGATGAGGCTGCAGAGTGAGTGCAGCCCAGACAGCAACTGTGTGCNAGGCCACCAAGATGCTGAGAGGGATGCAGCAGCTCTGCTGTGAGGACAGGCTAAGAGAGTTGGGGCTCTGCAGCCTGGAGAAGAGAAGGTTGCCAGGAGACCTTGGAGTGGCCTTCCAGTATCTGAAGGGGGCTGCAGGAAGGCTGGGGAGGGACTATTGACAAGGTCTTGCAATGACAGGAGTAGGGGTAATGGGTTTGAAGTGTCAGAGGGGAGATTGAAAGTGGATGTGAGGAGGAAGTTGTTTGCAGTGAGGCTGGTGAGACACTGGCACAGGTTGCCCAGGGAGGTTGTGGCTGCACCCTCCCTGGAGGTGTTCAAGGCCAGGTTGGAGGAGGCCTTGAGTGACCTTTTCTAGTGGGAGGTGTCCCTGCCTATGGCAGGGGGTTGGAACTGGATGAGCTTTGAGGTCCCTTCCAACCTAAACCATTCTGTGATTCTGTGGACATTTCTACATTAATTCACAGATTACTTTGGGTAAGGGACCCTCAGAAATCTTCTTCTCCAACTCTCCCTCAATAAATAAGGACACCTCCAACCAGACCAAAATTCACAAAACCACAAGAAGTCTGATCTAGAATGTCTCCAGGGTTGGGACCTCCAGTACATCTCTGAGCATCCTGTGTCAGTATTTCACCACTCTCATTGTGAAGAACTTTTTCCTTATGTCTAACTTAAATCTGTCCTGGTCCAGTTTAAAATCATGAGGTACTGAGATCCCTCAGTGATTAAGCAACAGACTTGGTGCTGTTTGGTTAACCTGTGGACTTGGTGTTCTTAAAGGTCTTTTCCAGCCTGGGCAATTCTGTGATTCTGTGATCTGAAGCTGCATTTTCAGTCACTGCACTCACAACGTTCAGAGGACTGCATGCTGTGGTGTAACGGATCAGCCAGGGCAGCCTAATGCATGTAGAATAACCCAGAAAATTTCTCTGGTTACCTGTTTTAGGTGTAAACTTGGACATTATATTGACACACTTCTGTCTTGGATTGATGTATTACCAGGTTGTGAAACATTTTATTTTTATTATTTTAGTAGTAGTTGTCACAGTAGTAGTAGTAGTATCATTATTATCATTATCATAATTATTATCATTATTTCATTTCAAGAGAGAGAAATATTACAGTGAAGACATCCAAAAGGAAGAAACTTTGAGATCAGCATCAGGTTTCCAACATACTAGTGTCCATCCAGGAAAATTCCAGCCAAGTCAGTAACTTTCCTTCTACTTTCATACAGTATCACTCTAGACATAAGAAAGTTGAAAATATTTGATGGTGTCCTCTAAAAGAAATATATTACAACATTGTTTTTAAAATTTTTTTCCTACTACAGGAAAGATTAATTCATATGCAATGGACCAACACACTGCATTTCACTTTCCCCACTCAGGAGCGTACAGATGTACTCACTCTCACAAGAGTATACAGTAGATATAGTCAGATTTATGTCTCTGTGGAGCAATTTGAAAGAGCGTGATCCAGAAACTAAGCTGAACATTAAGCCTGGAGGAGCTGTTAAGCAACAAGGCTTTGCTGATTAAAACATGAACTTTATTTTCTTGTGTTTAATTCATTTTACGTTTTCCTGTTTCATGCTAATTAACTCCCATGCAATTTTTATTACATTTACTTTAGGCCCTAAATGAATATTTCAAGTTGCTATTGACAATTGTGTATTGACTGCGGAGCCCACGTGGAATTCCCAACACAGTTATGAAGAAAGAGAGATGCTCAGAGGTCAAAGACTGGCATGGAAGTCAGGAGGTATAAATCTGAATGGAAACCTGCAGCGTAAACACTACACTGGAGTGCTACAACTACTTCAGATTGACATCGCAACTGCTTTTTGAAAGAGAAGCAACTCATAAGCTTCCAACACTTCTAAAGGATGGACTGAGAGACCTATTTGTCAAAGAACACTTTGAGTACACTCATGGCCAATGCTAGTCCCCCAGATTAAATTAATTTATAGAATCATAGAATGGTAAGGTTGGAAGGGACCTCGAAGCTCATCCAGTTCCAACCCCCTGCTATAGGTATGAACACCTCCCACTAGTACAGGTCAGTCAAGGTCTTGTCTAACCTGGCCTTGAACACCTGCAGAGGGGTTGTGGAGCATAGAATCACCCAATGTGAAGATCATATTGGGTGATTCTGTGCTCCACAACCTCCCTGGGCAACCTGTGCCAGTGTCTCACCAACCTCACTGCAAACAACTTCCTCCTAACATCCACTTTCAATTTCCCATCTGTCAGTCCAAACCCATTGCCCCTTGTCCTGTCATTGCAAGACCTTGTCAACAGTCCCTCCACACCCTTCCTGGAGCCCCCTTCAGATCCTGGAAGGCTACTCCAAGCTCTTCTGGAAGCCTTCTCCTCTCCAGGATGCAGAGTCCCAACTCTCTCAGTTTGTCCTCATATCAGAGCTGCTGCAGCCCTCTCAGTATCTTTGTGGCCTCCTCTGGACTGACTCAAACACTTCCATGTCCTTCCTGTGCTGGGGGCTCCAGAACTGCACACAGGACTGCAGGTGGGCTCTGAGGAGAGCAGAGTAAAGGGGCAGAATCCCCTCCCTTGTCTGAAATTTGAAAGACTGCTTTGTCCTGTAGCATCAGACAGAGTTACCTGGAGGAAAATTCTAAACTTGTGCTCCAGTCTCCTTGTTTGTATACAGTTATGGTTTCCTACATGTTGAAGTGCTTCAGATTTCATAATGCTTTATGAAAGAGATTCATCTCTGTTATAAGCAGACACAATTTGACTGGTAGTTTTACTACATCAGTGGGAAATTTTTTAAGCAGTAAGTGCTATCAGTAATTACTTTATTAAAAAGCATTATTATCTTAGCTTTGCAGTGCAAGAGAGAGTGGAAAAATGATCTTGTAGTTACAGCACAGAAGTGGTGAGCTTGATATCCAACAATCACCCTCATTACACACATCTTTGACCATCCAAAAGTAGTGTTTCCACATTTTGGTCAGTGTCATTTTCTGTACAACTACATACACTGTTAGGATTAACTTTTTCTGTGCCTATGTTTAGCTTCACCATGACAGGACTGTAGTGCAGGGGCAATTAATTACTGCAAGATGATTTAAAAAAAAATATTACTATAGTTCATTACTATTCCACCCCCATCTCCAATTTAATAATAATGGACTCTCGTCACCCCCATCTCCAATTTAATAATAATGGGTTCTTTGCATCACTCTTGGAAACTTTATGTACAAGCAGTAGCAGGCTCTAGCAATGAGCAGTAAACATCTCCATTGATTGAACTGGCAGAGAAGGCTTTGCGCTCAGTGCACTATTTGCGGTCAATACTCCACTTGCCCACTAGAGGGACTCAAGGAGCTCCTTTCTGCTTATGGCAGAAGGCAATTAATGATTGCAAGAGGCTTGAAGTATTGACTCACAAAATATTATCTGACAGTACCCAAAGCTCGTAGCAGGGTTGCTGTCGGTGGTCTCAAAGCTGTTAGAGGCTTTGGAGTTTGCCAGGCTTCTGGGTCTGGGGAAAGGAGACAGACAAGGTCTGACCTGGTCCTGACTCTGGATGATCTCTGTTATCTCCAGGACTTCCTGTCTTGGCAGGAGGCTTCCAGGTGCAGGCAGGATGCAAAGCCATGTGCAGTCTCAACAGGGTGTCATGCTGGCAGTGAAGGCTGATCACATGGAGGCTTTTAGAACCTGATCCTGGTCACTGGAGTTCCACACAGCTCAGGATGCAATAAGTTAGTAGGAGCACAGATAGAGAGCAGATACAATGGTGGAGCACACATATAGCAGCAGAACACACCTTGTAATGGCAGAGCACAGGCTGTGCTCCCTGCTCATCTCCCTTTATCCATACAGTCCGAGACTATTGGGCCTTTGGACACAGAATAGCCAATCAGAATGGCAGTTAGCCAAGCTTGGCCATATTAGGTGAAACCATAGGCTTACTTTACCCTTTTTAGGGCAGAGCACAGCCTTGCTCAACACAATCTTGTTTACCACAGGATCTGGGCAGACCACAGTCCCCAGACTCAGTGGCTACAGATTCTTTGTCTTACTTCCTGCACTTGCTTCTCCCCAAAACAGAAGGAGGGAGAGCAGAAAACATGCCTGGGCAAGCCAGGACATGTACAAGCCTATTTTGGCCTGCTTAGGCCTACCACGACAAGGACGTTTAAAAGGTTCTCTAAGACACTAGCAGAGGGGATTCTGTTTACTGCTCTGTTATCTCAGAAACATAAACTGTACCGAGTTGGAAAGGACCCGTGGAGGTCACCCAGCTGAAGCCCCCAGGCAGTGATCAGGGGCAGGCTTAAGGAGATTGGGTTGCTCAGAGCCCCATCAAGCCTGACCTTGAATGTCTCTAGGGAGGAAACCTATCCTCCAAAGCACTCTGTGCACTCCAAGCACTGTTCTGCTTTTCCTCACAGTAGTTTCTAATGCTATGAAAAATAAAATCCCAGCAACAATGAAGTTCATATAGCCAAGAGCTAGAAGCATTGAGGAAGTGGTGTACATTAGAACATCTGGAAAACTTACTAATGGATAGCAACATCTGTTCTGATTGGTTTTGCTGGTTGCTATGCCTGATGAACAGGGAAGGGACCAAAATCAGTGATTCCTTTTGCAGACCAACGGGGCCAGGCAGTTAGTTCCTCTACAAAAGAGTGAGGCAAAGTGGCCCTCTCCAGGGCAAGCATTGCCAGATGACTGCTTTACTCAGAGGAATTGGGCTGTTTGTAGCAAGTGAGACACTCATGAGGTCAGCGAGAAATGGTGCCAGATGTGGAGTTGGATGTCTGAGGAAATACAGTGGCTTTTATCACCTTACTTTTAGTCTTTTTGGTAAAAACAAGATAGGGCATTCTTTATTCCCTGCAGACAATGATAGTGTAATATAAGCTGTCCTGTCCACTGACCCTATGACACAAGTGATTATAGTTGCTGAGTTCATAAATGTGAGACGGATACAGTTAGGAAGAAGCAGGAAGATGAAGAGGGAGATGTATTTTTAAGGCTCACTTGAAAGAGAAAGGGCAATGCTCTGTCTTGCACTACTCCTCAGACACCTGCACACAGATCATTTCCTTGGGCTAATTTAGAAAACAGTAGTTGGTAATGGGGATTCTTTTGGTTGGTTGTTTGCTTTCTGACCATTCTTATGAATAAGTCTGGGGAAAACTGTTAGAAATATCTTTAATACTTCCTCCCATTTTCCATACACTTTTGTTTTCAAGGATTTGCTGAAATCAGGCCAACAGCTTTTCTTCCCATGGAAAAGGAGTACCACCTGGGGGTACCAGTGGATGAAAACCTGGACATGAGCCACTGATGTGCACTCACAGCTCAGAAGGCAGAAGGGCAAGAGTGAGGATTCAGCCCTTCTGCTCTGCCCTGCTCTGGTGAGACCACACCTGGAGTACCATGTCCAGTAGTGTGCCAGTCCTTGGCACGGGAAAGAAATTGAGCTGCTGAACTGAGTCCAGAGGAAGCCACAAAATTGTTTAGAGATCTGGGAAGAGAAGACTGAGAGGGGATTTAATAAATGTTTATAAATCTCTGAGAGCTGAGGGTCAGGAGGGGGGGAACAGACTCTGCTCACTTACTCCCTGGCACAGGACAAGGAGCAATGGATGGAAGGTGCAGCACAGGAGGTTCCAATTCAATGCAAGGGCATCTTCTTCACTGTAAGGGTCACAGAGCATTGGAACAGACTCCCCAAAGAGGTTGCGGAGTCTCCTTCTGTGGAGCCTTTCCAGGCCTATCTGGATGTGTTCCTGTGTGACCTGAACTGGATTGTCTGGTCCTGCTCTGGCAGGGGGGTTGGACCGGATGATCTCTTTGGGTTCCTTCCAACCCCTGACATCCTGTGAGCCTGCGAGCCTGTGTGAACCCATCTGCCAGGGGGACAGGATGAGAGTTGGTGTTCAACCTGGACAACTCTGGGTAGAACTTGTTGTGGCCTTCCATTACTTAGAGGGCTTATCAGAAAAATGGGGACAGACTTCTTAGCAGGGCTTCCTGTAATAGGACAAGAGGTGATGGTTTTAAACTAAAAGATGGTAGGTTGAGATGAAATGTAAAGTAGTGCTTCACTGTAAGGGTAGTTAAACACTAACACAAGTGGTGCAGAGAGGTGATGGATGTCCCATTGCAGAAACATTCCAGGTCAGGTTGGACAAGACCCTGAGCAAAGGAGCTGCACTAGGTGACCTTTCAAGGACCCTTTCAGCTCAGTGCATTCTGTGATTATAGTTTCTATGAAAAACACAAACCAGAAAGCAATTCTATGGGAAGAAATCTCTTCAAGGACATCAAGAAGAGCAATCACATTGTGGCAGAAAACAGACTGCAGATCTGATGATGGGTAAAATGATATACCAGAAGTTAAGTTAATGCACAGGGTGAGTTTTTTTCACTCAGATGCTGACTTTTCTCCTGTGTATCTGATACACTAAACATGGATAAGATAGAATTTAAGATATAGTTCAAGGTCCTTGCTCTCATTTCTTCTATGAGAGGAAAAAAAAAAAAAAAACAAACTGGTTTGTGCTAAGATCATGTTAACCATTAAAAGCATGTGGATTTTCTTTTAGGACCTCAAGCTATTAAACTGAGAAATGGGACAAACACAATTTGTGAAGCCATTATGCTCAATAAAAATAGTGCTAAAGTTAAATTCCTACTTAACATAATGATCTGGTAAAGCTTTCCTCATCTGACTGTGCTGCACCAAGGCAAAAGATAAACACCCATGCAGTTTAGATGCTGGTAGTCTCTGGGAACAAAAAAAAAAAAGGGTCTTTTACCATTCTGTAGTGGGGGTGTTAAGTGTTTATTTTATGTGTGAGTGTAAATCCCCCCTGTAAAAGCACTGAAGCAGTGAGGATGATGAAAGATTATAGGGTGTGATTTATTCACATCCATACCCTGAGAGACACAATGCTTTAAACTGCTATCCTGTGTAATCTGATGTACATTATGGGGGCAGTAATAAAAGCAACGGAAAATAACTGTTGACTCATGTAGGAAAGGTCTTAACTTCCCTTATTTGAGCATCTCCTGGAGTCATCATTTTGATTCCCCTGTTTGTTTCTGACAAGTCCCACGTTTGTAGGTTTTTTTTTTTTTTTTGGTGCTTGATGGGTTGGTTTGTTGTTGTTTGGGTTTGGTTTTTTTTATGTAATGATCCACACTTTTGCCCCCCCCTGTGGCCGCCACCTAAATTGCTCTGCTTGTTTTTGGATGGGAGTCTCCCCTTTCGACCCTCCTCTGCAGGGTGGATCTGCCACTGCAAAGGGAACAAAAGCAGCATCTGTCCCCTGTTGCTACCATCAGTGTATTAGGCTATCATTATCTGCACTGACACTGCCATCTGCAATGTGCTCTGGGGCAAACGCAGGCACCGCCAGTATCTTCGGCACCACAGGCAGATGCTTCATCATGCACGAGGATGTATGAAGTCAAAATATGCTGCAGATGAATCCCAGTCCTTGAGAAAAGGGAGGAAAGAGAAGGAAAGTGCAGGCAGGAAACGTGTGCTGTTTTGAGTCTCATCAACAGAGAGGGAAACAAGGAAGCACAGGCTGGGTCAGGTGCATCATTCAATCTAAAGGAATAATAGATTAAAAAAGAGGGGGGAAAAAGGCTCATTTTTATTGCTCTAGGAGATCTAAGAGTCTATAACTTTTTATGGACTTTTAGATCTTCCTGTCTTTTTTTTAATTGTTATTATTTTTTTACAGGTAACTTACAAAAATTGGCATTGTATTAAAGTAATAAATAGAAGTTGTTTTGCTCAAAATTCCTGCCTTCACTCATTTGTTACAGAAAACAACCACACACAAAGAGGGGTAATAAAGGCAGAGAAGGGACTCTTTTCTCCTTGTAATTATTTTCTTCTCTCTAAATCAACAGAACTTTTATGTAGAGCTCTATCTTGCTTCCCCCCTGAACTAGTTTCCCCTGTCATTAAGTTCTCAAGGAAACAGAACTCTCTTCCTGGGCCTCAGTGTCACTTTTGAAGGCATGAGGACAAAACAGAGACAAGTAAATCTTTTCAGAAACCAGTAGCATTCTGGATAATATTTTTAATTATTTTTTTTACACTGCCTTACAAGGAGGGATGTAAACACACATATTTCACAGTATCACAGTATCACAGTCTAACAGTATCATCAAGGTTGGAAGAGACCTCAAAGCTCATCAAGTCCAACCCATTACCACAGACCTCAAGACCAGACCATGGCACCAAGTGCCACATCCAGTCCTGCCTTGAACACCTCCAGGGACGCTGACTCCACCACCTCCCTGGGCAGCCCATTCCAGAAGTCAGTGACTCTCTCACGCAAGAACTTTCTCCTCACCTCCAGCCTAAACTTCCCCTGGCACAGTTTGAGACTGTGTCCTCTTGTTCTGGTGCTGCTTGCCTGAGAGAAGAAAGCAACCTCCTCCTGGCTACAACCACCCTTCAGGTAGCTGTAGACAGCAAGAAGGTCTCCCCTGAGCCTCCTCTTCTCCAGGCTAACCAATCCCAGCTCCCTCAGCCTCTCTCCATAGGGCTGTGCTCCAGGCCTCTCCCCAGCCTCGTTGCCCTTCTCTGGACACACTCAAGCACCTCAATGTCCTTCTTCAATGGAGGGGCCCAGAACTGGACACAGCACTCAAGGGGTGGCCTAAGCAGTGCAGAGTCCAGGGGGAGAATGAGCTACCTGCTCCTGCTGGCCACACTTTTGCTGATGCAGGCCAGGATGCCATTGGTCTTCTTGGTCCCCTGGGCACACTGCTGGCTCACGTTCAGGCAGGTGTCAATCAGCACCCCCAGATCCCTTTCTGTTTGGCTGCTCTCCAGCCACTCCCACCCCAGCCTGTAGCTCTGCATGGGGTTGTTGTGGCCAAAGTGCAGCACCTGGCACTTGGATTTGTTGAGTTCCATCCCCTTGGACTCTGCCCATCTGTGCAGGCGGTCGAGGTCCTGCTGCAGAGCCCTTCTTTCAACTAATCTCCTACTTTTAAGATGCACAGTTCCATTCCTGCTATAAAGCAGATGTTTACTACGGACATTGTAAGTCTGTTACAACATAGTTGAATGTCTTAGCCAAGACTGGGGCTGTGCTGTCATCTCTTCTGTATTCACAGAGTAAAAGAGAGGTACTGTCAATAAAAACGTTCTTGCCTTCCAGAATGAAATGTCTCTACAAAAGCAACCTCAGTACTCGGTAAGGATGTTAACAACTTCAATTGGCAAAAGTCTTCTGATGTATCTGCAGATATGCACTTCAGAGCAGTTCCTACCCCACTCTCTCCCTTTGCCCACTTCTGCCTTCCCACTTCAGGGATTTATCACAGAATCACAGACACATGTAGGTTGGCAAAGCCGAGGATCACCAAGTCCAACCTAGAACCCTGCTCTACAAGATTCACATTAAACCATAGTCCCAAGCACCACATCCAAACCACCGTTAAACATGTCCAGGGTGGGTGACACCACCACCTCCCTGGGCAGCTCATTCCAATCCCTGACCACTCTGTCTGTGAAAAACTTCTTCCTAATATCTAATCTAAACCTCCCCAGCCTCAGCTTGAGGCCATCACTCCGTACCTTCCAGAAAAGGACTTGTGCTGGTTTGAGGCTAATTGGAATATTGTAGAGGAGATAGTTATATTCTAGGTTGTGAAAGGAAAACACTGGTGATGTCTGCTGCACTCATGGGCTTGCTGAGATGGATAAGACTAAGAATACAAAACAGATAAGACAATCTCACTCTCTCGGAGAGTCTCTCTCTCTCTAGCTTCTTGCCTTTTCTTCTCTGCTGAACCTCACTAACCACTCTGCTTCTAACCCTCCTGGCTCATCCTCCAACCTCACTTTGCACATAAGGCAGATCCTGGGATAAGGTAGAGGGGTAGGGAGAATGTGAGAGGGTGGTTGGGAACCCNNNNGGGGCAGGGAACTCCCAAACCATCACAGAACTGTAATGCTGCAGGCAAAATTCAGCTCCTGCAACATGGAAAACGCATACACTCTGCATGACTGTATACAGCACATGCACACAGTAGCAGCATCTCCCCCACTGCTTCATTCCTTTCATCCAAACATTGCTCATTAAGCCCTGCACTACTTCCCACAGAAGCAGAGAAAGATATTTTTCTATAAATAAGTTGATTTCCTCCACCTGCTTTGATCAGTTAGGTGTAGAAGTGAGGGTTGTGTTATTTCTGTGCCATGATGTATGGATGAAAACTGGAGGATTCTGTCTTCCTGATCCATGAATGGTTGCATGTCACACTTCAGTCACTCTTCTATTGCAGTACGAGGATGTCACCTCGTTGAGAGACTGGAGGTATCAAACAATGCTTCTGTATTAAGTGGTCCAGCACTGCCTCTATCAAGATTAAGCAGGTCATTTAGAAGAGCTCTAGCATGGAGTGTGTATTGAAGCAGGAGCCTGAAGTAAAACAGGCAAGCAGACATCCAGAAAGCCGTCCTGAACACACTGTACATGACACAATATTTTTCTCAGAGGCTTCTCTTCCACATAAGCACAAAGTATCTGTAAGATGCCTAGAGAGAAAATGATGCTTTCACTATGTTTTCTCATATGGTAAAGGTTTTGCAAGCATTGTTTACATAGCATCACAAGCAGCCTGTGATGATTTTTCTGGGCATGTGTACAGGCTTATTTTTTTTTTTTTATAGTTTTCTATACATTGTTTCTTCTCTTCTAACAAGTGACTGTTTAAAAATGCAGTCCCAAAGAGTTAAACCAGTTCAAGCTATTCCGAGCTCACCACATTTGTCTAGGGGAAGTTTCAGGGGGTTTGTCAATCTTAATTAGCAATGTCAGAGTGATTGTGCACAATGTAGCAGATTATCAGGGCTACTTGCTAAATTATAAAAGGCTGACTAAGCTTCAGAGTGAAGCTACTGTCCAAATGAGCAAATTGGAGAGTTTATAGTTTATCCTTTAAAAAAATATTTTAAAAAAATTTTACTTTTTCCTCCTTTCTTTTGTGGATTGTGCACTTTATCTCAGAAAAAAATACCAAGCCTGTAGATCTCTAGTTAATTAAAGAAAACCTGGGTTCACAACAATAAACCCAAGTAAAATGCTATGCTGTATCATGTGCCTTATCTACTTTTAACATTTATTTCTCTCTCTCTTTTCCTTTTTAATGTTAAATTCACAATACACTCTTTACTGGAGTAGAACATGTTATTCTGCATTAGAAGGTCATTTATTGTGAATTCTGAGAATGAATCATAGAATCATAGAATGGTAAGGTTGGAAGGGACCTCAAAGCTCATCCAGTTCCAACCCCCTGCCATAGGCAGGGACACCTCCCACTAGAACAGGTCACTCAGGGCTTCATCTAACCTGGCCTTGAACACCTCCAGGGAGGGAGCAGCCACAACCTCCCTGGGCAACCTGTGCCAGTGTCTCACCACCCTCACTGCAAACAATTCCTCCTAACACCCACTTGCAATCTCCCCTCTGCCACTTCAAACCCATTGCCCCTTGTCCTGGCATTGCAAGACCTTCTCAATAGTCCCTCCACAGCCTTCCTGCAGCCCACTTCAGATCCTGCAAGACCACTCCAAGGTGTCCTGGAAGCCTTCTCTTCTCCAGGCTGCAGAGCCCCAACTCTCTCAGCCTCTCCTCACAGCGGAGCTGCTGCAGCCCTCTCAGCATCTCCATGGCCTCCTCTGGACCCACTCCAGCACTTCCATGTCCTTCCTGTGCTGGGGGCTCCAGAACTGCACACAGGACTGCAGGTGGGCTCTGAGGAGAGCAGAGTAAAGGGGCAGAATCCCCTCCCTTGCCCTGCTGCCCACACTGCTCTTGCTGCAGCCCAGCACACAGTTGCTGTCTGGGCTGCACTCACTCTGCAGCCTCATCTGGAGCTTTTCCTCAACCCACACGCCCAGGGCCTGCTCCTCAGGGCTGCTCTCAGCCATTCCCCACTCAGCCTGAAGCTGTGTTTGGCATTGTACCTACCCAGGTGCAGGGTCTTACACTTGGCCTTGTTGAATGTCCTGAGGTTGGCCTGGGCACAGCTCTGCAGCCTGTGCAGGTCCCTCTGGATGGATCCCTGCCCTCTAGCAAGTGACTGTGCCACACAGCTTGGTGTCATCTGTAAACTTGCTGAGGCTGCACTGATTCCTCTGTCCATGTCACTGACAAAGATGTCAAACAGCACTGGTCCCAGCACTGACCCCTGAGGGACACCACTTGGCACTGGTCTCCAGGTGGACATTGTGCCCTTGATCACCACTCTCTGGGTGCCACCATCCAGCCAATTCCTTACCCAGCAGTGCTCCACCCATCCAGTCCATGTTTTTCCAGTTTGGTGCCCAGGATGCCATGTGGGAGTCAAATGCCTTACTCAGGTCCAGGTAAATGCTGGTCTAAAGGAAAAGCAGATACCTGGAAGAGGTAATATGCATGGATGGCAAGAGAGGGGTGGGTAGGTCACCAGAGGCATTTTCCATTAGGACTCTGACATGAAAGACAACTCTCCCTGCTCCAATACTGAGGCAAAAACTGTGTCTCTCTGTAGCAATGTGGCCTGCAGGAAACTAACCTAGCACACACAAAGCTAAAACATGGTGTGTAGGTTTGGTAGTCACCCCTCCCCAAAAGGTTGGTAATTCACCCAGACTAAACTCAGTTGTCTGGAAGGTAAGGAATGAAGCTGTGTTTATCCTTTTGCATCATTTACAAGCAACACATGTAAAATAGAAATGCAGATATTTACAACTGTATATAGAAATACACAAGTTAGAAGTAGTACAGAGATACACAACACCTCCCAGCACCGGAGCCTCCCAGGAGGGGTTTCAAACCCACTTCTCTCCTTCCTCCTTCTTTTCAACCCCCCCTCCTCTATCTCAGTATCCCCCTTATGTGCAGGGTGAGCTGGAAAAGGGTGGCAAGAGGTGTTAGAGGAAGACTGCTTAGTTTGAGTTATGCTGGTTCAGGCAGAGGAGGTAATACAACAAGCAGACAGCCGCACAGTGACCTTGCCTGTGTCTGGGTCCTTGTTTTCACATGTCTCAGCAGAAAGAATGGGCAATAAAGATGTCACTGTTCTTTTCTTTTCACAGCAAATGACGTGATTTATTTCATTAAAATATTCCAGTTAGTCTCAAACTAGCACACATGGGTTCCTCTATCAGCAGTGTTGTCTGATTTTGACTTGTGGGAAAACTCTGATTTTGTTCCCAAGGTGTTACAGTGATTTTCTTGGCCTTAAATATGACTCTGGAGGCAACAGAAAATCTTTATGAAAGTAAGATGAGGATAAAGCTTCCCAGTTGCACAAGGTCTGTACAGTATATCATGAAGCATCAACTGTCTACTAACACTGTTGATGGCCACTGGAAAGTTGTAACACACTCTTTTGAGCTCCAAACATAGAATCATAGAATGATAGAATGGTAAGGTTGGAAGGGACCTCAAGGATCATCCAGTTCCAACCCCCTGCCATAGGCAGAGACACCTCCCACTAGCACAGGTCACTCAAGGCCTCCTCCAACCTGGCCTTGAACACCTCCAGGGAGGGAGCAGCCACAACCTCCCTGGGCAACCTTTGTATTTGAATCTTCTTTGCACCAAATTCAACCTCCCCATTGGCAACTGGGTTTGGGGTGGCAGGTATGGATCTAAATAAAAACAACCTGAGAATGTTCCAAACCTCTTGACTCTATATTCATCCTACATTCCTGTTGGATATATCTTCATTCATGGATATATATAGACACATATATATATATATATATAAAATTCACATTGGATATATCCTCACACTACATTCTTGCGGTCATCTCACTTCTACCACATCATCCACAATGAGATGATAGAATATTTCCCAGTACATGTGAAGGGGACAAGAGGAGGAGATGGTAAAGGTTATTTGTTCTCTCCCTTCTGTTCCTCCTCTCTCTCCTCCATTCTTGCTCTCTCTCTCTTTGTCATATAGGCTGGTGACTGTCAAAACATCAGATCTGCACTAATATATTCCATCTAGAAATAATCTCCCACAAAGTACCTTATTAAAGAATAAATCTGTATAATGATTAATTTCATTAGGAAACATTCTTCCCCAAAGGGTCCTGTTTGTAATGAAATTATTCAGACAATCTCTACCTAGGGAAGTAAGAGCACTGCAAAATAATTATCAAATGACAACGTACGACACACCAACCTTTTTAGAGGCCTGAAGAAGAATTACAGAATCATAGAATGGTAAGGTTTGCAGGGACCTCAAAGCTCAGCCAGTTCCAGACCCCTGCCATAGGCAGAGACATCTCCCACTAGCACAGGGCCCTCAAGGCCTCATCCAACCTGGCCTTGAACACCTCCAGGGAGGGAGCAGCCACAACCTCCCTGGGCAACCTGTGCCAGTGTCTCACCACCCTCACTGCAAACAACTTCCTCCTAACATCCACTTTCAATCTCCCCTCTGACACTTCAAACCCATTCCCCTTGTCCTGGCATTGCAAACCCTTCTCAATAGTTCCTCCACAGCCTTCCTAGAGCCCACTTCAGATGCCACAAGGCCTCTCCAAGGTCTCCTGGAAGCCTTCTCTTCTCCAGGCTGCAGAACCCCAACTCTCTCAGCCTGTCCTCACAGCAGAGCTGCTGCAGCCCTCTCAGCATCTCCATGGCCTCCTCTGGACCCACTCCAACACTTCCATGTCCTTCCTGTGCTGAGGGCTCCAGAACTGCACACAGGACTCCAGGTGGGGTCTGAGGAGAGCAGAGCAAAGGGGCACAATCCCCTCCCTTGCCCTGCTGCCCACACTGCTCTTGCTGCAGCCCAGCACACAGTTGCTGTCTGGGCTGCACTCACACTGCAGCCTCATCTTGAGCTTTTCATCACCCCACACCCCCAGGGCCTGTTCCTCAGGGCTACTCTCAACCATTCCCCACCCAGCCTGCAATTGTGCTTAGGACTGTACCTACCCAGGTGCAGGATCTTACACTTGGCCTTGTTGAATGTCATCAGGTTGGACTGGGCACAGCTCTGCAACCTGGGTCCCTCTGGATGGATCCCTGCCCTCTAGCAAGTGACTTTGCCACACAGCTTGGTGCCAGCTGCACACTTGCTGAGGCTGCACTGATTCCATAGTACATGGCACTGACAAAGATGTCAAACAGCACTGGTGCTAACACTGACCCCTGAGGGACACCACTTTTCACTGCTCTGCAGGTGGACATTGTGCCCTTGATCATCACTCTCTGGGTGCCACCATCCAACCAGTTCCTTACCCAGCAGTGCTCCACACATCCAGTCCATGTTTTTCCAGTTTGGTGCCCAGGATGCCATGTGGCACAGAGTCAAATGCCTTACTCAGGTCCATGTAGATACCATCAGTTGCCCTTCCCTTGTCCACTGTCACTGTGACTTCTTCATAAAAAAACACCCAATTTGTCATGGATGTGATAATTGTACCCATGTGATAATAATACCCATAATACCCTACAAAATTCTTGTCCTCTCCATCTCCATTTCCTCTTGGAACATTCAAATTGCTTACATGGTGTAAAATGACCATTAACTAAAACTCCTAAGGAAGACAATCAAGCTGCTGTACCATCGAAAACACAGATTATGTCAGGAGGGGCTGAGGGAACTGGAATACTTTAGCCTGGGGAAAAGGAGGCTGAGGGGAGACCTTCTTCCTCTCTGCAGGTGGAGGTCAGTGTCTCCTCTCAAAGAGCAAGTGATAGGGCAAGAGGATATCATAGAATCATGGGATGTCAGGGGCTGGAAGGGTTTTTGAAAACTCATCTGTTCCAGCCCCCCTGCCAGAGTAGATCACACAGGAACACATTCAGACAGTTCTTGAATATTTCCAGAGAGGGAGACATGATCTCATGTCACACCAAGGGAGGTTTAGGATGGACAGGAGAAGGAATTTCTTCAGCAAAATGATTGTTAAACTCAGGAACAGGCTGCTCAGGGCAGTGGTGGATGCCACATTCCTGGAGGGCTTTAAAAGCCATGTAGACATGGTGATGAGAGACATGGTTTAATGCTGGTCAGTCAGTGATGGGCTAATGCTTGGCCTCCAGGGGTTTTAAGGTCTCTTCCAGATGAAGTTATTCTGTGAGTCTATGATTGCTTCTGTGGTTGCTTCTGTGATTACTTCTGGGGAGGGACTATTGACCAGGTCTGGCAATGACAGCACAAAGGGCAATGGGTTTGATCTGGCAGAGGGGAGATTGAAATTGGATGTTAGAAGGAAGCCATTTGCAGTGAGGGTGGTGAGACACTGGCACAGGTTGCCCAGGGAGATCTTCTGTGCTCCACAATCTCTCTGGAGGTGTTCAGGATCAGGTTGGATGAGGTCTTGAGTGACCCACAGGTGTCCTTGAGGACACCTGTGGGAGGTGTCCCTGCCTATGGCAGGGAGTTGGAACTGGATGAGTTTTGAGGTCCCTTCCAATCTAAACCATTCTATGATTCTATGAAACAGAGATTTGTTTTTCTCCAGTGGATTTGCCCTTACAAAGATTTGGCTGCTGGATGGAAAAGCTACTTTCCTCTGTTGCTTCCTTTATCAATGTTTTTTTCATTTCACCCCTCAAGGATTCAGAAATAAAACACATTTTGAACCCTTTTAAAATGCCTCATGCCCACAATTCCTCCTGTGTCTCAACCTCTGCAATTTGTAGTTTGCTCTGATTTATTTAGATATAGGTGTCTTTCAGTATATTTTTATTCTGCTCTGTATTAAAATGCTTGCAAAGAGATTTAATTTTCAGCAGAGTGTATTAACTCAGACTACTGAAAAGGCATTCGAGGAGGAAACTCCTGATTGTTCAGCAGTGCAGCTCAGACTTTGAGTATTCTACACAGGTCAGATGATGTCATCCTAACTGACCTAATGCTGTGAGTAGTTCAGCTAACAGTTTAGAAGATAAAAACAAAGCAGGAGGAAATAACATCTACTCTCATATGATTTTTTTGGGGACTCCTCTCTGTCACTTGTTTTATATAAACAATTACACATAATTGCTCCCAGCTTCAGGACCATCCTGGTTTCCTTTACTTTTCCCATGTTTTCGAGAGAAGAGGATTCTTTTTATTCAGGCTATAGTTATTTTTAGCACTCAAAAAGCTGCAAAGTACCTTACAGGTTTGCTCTCTGTTATATGCAACATAATTTATTCAGTAATTAAAGTCTAGTGAGTATCAATATGAGTTCAGTATTTGTTCAGAGTTGTTGCATGTTGATATCACAGACAATGTGAAATTAGACTTTCACATGGGAATCATCAAACCATAGAATGGTTCAGGTTGGAAGGAATCTCAAAGCTCATTCAGTTCCAACCCCCTGCCATAGGCAGGGACACCTCCCACTAGTACAGGTCACTCAAGACCTCATCCAACCTGGCCTTGAACACCTCCAGGGAGGTGTTCCTGGGCAACCTGTGCCAATGTCTCACTACCCTCCCCTTCTCAATAGTCCCTCCCCAGCTCTCCTTGAGATACTCCAGGGTCTCCTGGAAACCTTCTCTTCTCCAGGCTGCAGAACCCCAACTCTCTCAACCTGTCCTCACAGCAGAGCTGCTGCAGCCCTCTCAGCATCTTCATGGCCTCCTCTGGACCCACTCCAACACTTCCATGTCCTTCCTGTGCTGGGGGCTCCAGAACTGCACACAGGACTCCAGGTGGGCTCTGAGGAGAGCAGAGCAAAGGGGCTGAATCCCCTCCCTTGCCCTGCTGGCCAAGGTGTGTCCTGATTTGTATCCCATGCAGAGCAATTCGTTAAACACCACTGACACTCTCCTTGAGTTATGGATCTTCACTTTCAAGTCGTATTTGGTGTGCTGTGTGGGGTCATCTTCAAGCATACTTGCCCCATTCTGTGTAGCTATATTCAACTTCTACCTTTCTTTTCCCCTTTTTCATCATCTCCAATGGATAAGGGTAAATGAAAATCAATTCTGTCAAGAACACAGTTATCATTCCATAGCACTGTTTCAAGTAGCTGAGACTTCCATGGAATCATAGGATGTCAGGGGCTGGAAAGGACCTTGGAAACTCATCTGGTGCAGCCCCACTGCTAGAGTAGGATCCCCTAGAGCAGATCACACAGGAATGCATCCCGACTGTTCTTGAATATCTCCAGAGAGAGAGACTCCACAAATCCCCTGGGCAGCCTGTTCCAGTGCTCTGTCACCCCTTCCAGGGAAAAAAAGTGGTCCTCAGGTTCATACGGAACCTCCTCTGCCTCGAATGACTCCCGATGATTTCTGTAATCTGTTGGAGGCTTTGTTTTTGAACATCAGATAAATTTGAGCCAGAAAAAACCTGCACCTTACAAAAGGCAATTGGTTTTGCAGCACACTGATTTAGATACTTGTGATTGGCTAACTGCATCTGGAAGACAAAGCATATTGCAATAGTCTGCACTGGGCATGGAGGGGGAAACTCAGGTGATAGAATATGAGACAACACCACTGCCCACCCTGAACACACTCTACTTGTGCTCTCCCTACCCAACCACCCTCCTTCCTGCTCCCTTAAATTGAATTACAGCCTGTTCAGCTCAAGAGCTGAGCAAAAGAGCTTTAAAGAAAGTTACTTAATGTTAATATGAGTGCCAAAATATCCCATTAAAGGAAAAAGAAAATTCAATAATTTTAAGGGCTGTAGGAATAATGAAGAAAATGTTCAATATCTTGTTCTGAAACATTGTAAAAGCTATTAAATGAATTGCTTGGTAAATATATTCATGGATTTTCTAACCAAGTCCACAGTGCAAAAAAAAAAAAATAATGTGTACAAGTTTGGGTTTGTTTTGGTTTTTTTTTTAATACAAAATGTAAGAAAATGTAGCACTTTATAATGAGACATGACTAGAAGATGTTGTTTTGCATGCACATTGAGGTTTGCAGTGTATGAATGGGTTGCTACTAATTAGGTTTCTACAGGTAATGTAGAGTTTAACACTTTCTCTGGGTACTGCTAAGTGAGTTTCAGCAACTGATTGCTTTTGTGTGTGTGTGTGTGTGTGTGTGTTTTAAAACCTTTTAAAAAGGAGACTATTTATTAAATTTTCTTTGAGCTTGATGAATTCTGACATGTTTCAAACATCCTTTAGTAACCTTCATTTAGAGATGCTAAATTTGCCCCATTGAACATGATTAAATTTTTTTTTGCTGCTGTAGCTTTTGGGAAGTTAAAACTTACTCCTATGAAACTTCATAAAGCTACAAACTGTATGAATAAAGTATGATCACGATTCTGAGGTTTCTTTGTGGTTGTTATTAATGTGTAAAGTTCACCTTTCCCAATATTGGATACTGGAAAAACACAGACTGGATGTGTGGAGCACTGCTGGGTAAGGAATTGGCTGGATGGTGGCACCCAGAGAGTGATGATCAAGGGCACAATGTCCACCTGCAGACCAGTGAAAAGTGGTGTCCCTCAGAGGTCAGTGTTGGCACCAGTGCTGTTTGACATCTTTGTCAGTGCCATGTACTATGGAATCAGTGCAGCCTCAGCAAGTGTGCAGCTGGCACCAAGCTGTGTGGCACAGTCACTTGTTAGAGGGCAGGGATCCATGCAGAGGGACCTGCACAGGCTGCAGAGCTGTGCCCAGTCCAACCTGATGACATTCAACAAGGCCAAGTGTAAGATCCTGCACCTGGGTAGGCACAATCCTAAGTACAACTGCAGGCTGGGTGGGGAATGGCTGAGAGCAGCCCTGAGGAACAGGCCCTGGGGGTGTGGGGTGAGGAAAAGCTTCAGCTGAGGCTGCAGTGTGAGTGCAGCCCAGACAGCAACTGTGTGCTGGGCTGCAGCAAGAGCAGTGTGGGCAGCAGGGCAAGGGAGGGGATTGTGCCCCTTGGCTCTGCTCTCCTNGACGGAGAGTTGGGACTCTTCAACCTGCAGAAGAGAAGGCTTCCGGGAGACCTTGGAGTGACCTTGCAGGATCTGAAGTGGGCTCCAGGAAGGCTGTGGAGGGACTGTTGAGAAGGGCTTGGAATGACAGGACAAGGGGCAATGGGTTTGAAGTGTCAGAGGGGAAATTGAAAGTAGATGTTAGGAGGAAATTGTTTGCAGTGAGGGTGGTGAGACACTGGCACAGGTTGCCCAGGGAGGTTGTGGCTGCTCCCTCCCTGGAGGTGTTCAAGGCCAGGTTGGAGGAGGTCTTGAGTGACCTGTTCTAGTGGGAGGTGTCCCTGCCTATGGCAGGGGTTTGGAACTGGATGACCCTTGAGGTCCTTTCCAGCCTTACCATTCTGTGATTCTATGATTCTATATTGATCTGACAGGTAAGGCTCAGTGGTTGAAACGTTTAACCTGCATACACAGACCATTGATGGCCTTCTGTATACTCTTCTATGATTCTATGCTGGTTATTTGAGAAGCTTAACACCTAGCAGGAACATTCACTGTATAAATAGAAATTCAACAGTCCAGTTCTCAACTCCAGTATTACTTTACATCAGCTTGTACTGTGAGAAATTTTGTCTTATTAAGTATGGTCTCATTAATGCTGGATACAATGAGTTCAAGGATAGTAAGCACTGCAGGTGAGCCAAATAAATTTGTGGTGTTTCTTCTCATCAAAACCTTTCCTGAATCCTCACAGATTTCAGAGCACTTGTAGTTTGGGAATGGTTCCAAGGCTTCGAGTGCTGAAGAAGGTTGACCTACAATCAGACAGTATAAAATGGAGAAGATATTTATTTCACAGGATCACAGGATGGTAAAAGTTCACAGAGAATCACAGAAACAGAAAAAACAGGTTGGCACAGCCCCTCAGGATCACCAAGTCCAACCTACAATCCTACTCTACAAGGTTCACCTTAAACGATAGCCCCAAGCATGACCTCCAAACCACCCTTAAACACATCCAGGATGGGTGATTCCAGCACCTCCCTGGGCAGCTCATTCCAGACCCTGACCACTCTCTCTGTGAAAAACTTTTTCCTAATGTCCAGTCTAAACCTCCCCAGCCTCAGCTTGAGGCCATTTGCCCTTGTTCTGTCTCCAGTTACCTGTGGGCAGAGCCTAGCTGCAGCCTCTCCACAATGTCCCTTCAGGTAGCTGTAGACAGCAATGAGCTCTGCCCTCAGCCTCCTCTTCCTCATGGACAGAGGAATGGAGTGCACCCTCAGCAAGTTTGCAGATGACACCAAGCTGTGTGGCACAGTCGACTTGCTAGAGGGCAGGGATGCCATCCAGAGGGACCTGGACAGGCTGGAGAGTTGGGCCCAGGCCAACCTGATGAAATTCAA
>VWZE01010336.1:2664-24685 GCA_013396675.1 Eubucco bourcierii
AGCAGCCCTGAAGAACAGGACTTGGGGGGCCTGCTGGGTGAGAAGCTGGACATGAGCCAGCAATGGGCACTTGCAGCCCAGATGGCCAATGGCATCCTGGGCTGCATCAAAAGAAGCTGGGCCAGTAGATGATGAGAGGGGATTCTCCTCCTCTGGTCTGCTCTGGTGAGATTTCACCTGCAGTACTGAGTCCAGCAATGGGACTCCCAACACAGGAAAGACAGGGACCTCCTGGGTAGATGGTAAGAGGGGATTCTCCCGCTCTGGTCTGCTCTGGTGAGATGTCACCTGCAGTACTGAGTCCAGCAACAGGACCCCCAACACAAGAGAGACAGGGACCTGTTGGGTAGATGGTAAGAGGGGATTCTCCCCCTCTGGTCTGCTCTGGTGAGATGCCACCTGCAGTACTGAGTCCAGCAATGGGACTCCCAACACAAGAGAGACAGGGACCTGTTGGGTAGATGGTAAGAGGGGATTCTCCCCCTCTGGTCTGCTCTGGTGAGATGCCACCTGCAGTACTGAGTCCAGCAATGGGACTCCCAACACAAGAGAGACAGGGACCTGTTGGGTAGATGGTAAGAGGGGATTCTCCCCCTCTGGTCTGCTCTGGTGAGATGCCACCTGCAGTACTGAGTCCAGCAATGGGACTCCCAACACAAGAGAGACAGGGACCTGCTGGATAGGGTCCAAAGGAGGCTTACAAAAATGACTGGGGGGCTGGAGAACCTCTGCTATGAGACAGTTTGAGTTGTTCAGCTTGGAGAAGAGAAGGCTCTGGGGAACCTTAAAGCTACATTTCATTATCTGAAGGGGACCTACAGGAAGGCTGTGGGGGTGCTGTTTAGAAGGGCTTGTGGTGATAGAACGAGGGGCAATGGTTTGAAATCAAAGCAGGGAAGATTTAGTTTGGATGTTAGGAGAAAGTTATTTACAATGAGAGTAGTGAAATACTGGAACAGGTTTCCCAGGGATGTGGTTGAGGTTCTGTACCTGGAGACATTCAACATCAGACTTGATGTGGTCCCAGGTAGCCTGCTCTGGTTGGAGGTGTCCCTGCTGAGTATGTGGGTGCTGAGTGCTGACTGCTCTATATAATGCACAATGCCAATTTACTGCCTATTTTACCTTAAAGTGATGATCTTACTAACAGGACTAAGTATTGTAACTGAATGTGAGGTGCAGTGCCATGTAATGATAAAACTGAAGTAGGCTTCACCTAGATATAAATATGACAATGAATCCAGCACTTGAGGTAGCTCCTGGGATCTGCTCAGTTATGGAGTGTACCGGGTTAGGGTGGATCCCTCGTCCAGTAGAGAAAACTCACAACAACATGGATTTTTGGAAAGTTAGGGAAAAATGAAATTGTATTTCTTATAGTTTAAATAGTATAAGGAGAATAAACTATTACAGAAATATAATAACCTCAGGAAGATGGGGAAGGGGTCAAGCTTTTGTGAAGCAGCAAAAGCAGCAGCAGCCGAAACAGCGGCTGAGGAAGATAGCAGTGGGCTCAGCAGAAGCAGCAAGGGGAAGGTACAAGCTGTGCTTCCAGATACAAAGCTCTTGATGCTCCAATATTAACTCATCCATTGCTGCCAATATATGGCCAACCCCTAGAATGTTCACCTCTCCACTCAGAGTTTCCACATCTAAGTTTCTCTGTTCCAAATTTGTTTGTATGTCTGAGCTATAAATCTAGCTCAAATGGCCATGTGGAGGAAAGCATTGGGGGAGGTCTGAAGGGGATTTTTTGTACCCCTTTAACAAATATCTGGACGCAAAGTGAGGATAAAATCAACAGCACTGACCAAAAAAAACTGTGCACTTTGGAAGACTAAGCAGTAAGAGGGAAAACAAAAACCACTGTGGAACTCAGTTTTGCTTTTATGCTTTAGGCAAGGACATTTCCTGCCCTACAGCCTCAAAAGTCAAGTACCAGCATTTTCTTCCTACAAAATTATCACTCATTCTACATTCCTTTGTGCCAAGTTGTTATTTTCTGTAATTGCCTTCAACCCATCAAAAAATCTTATTGTTAAGAGCTGCACGAGAAGAGCAAATTGCATTTAAAAGGTGAGGAACAGCAACGCTTTTTTTGGCAAGATGAAATGGTTTTTAAGCCAAAAGGTGAGATCATGCCTGCATGAGTTTGCAATGGAGACATAAGGTATAAAATTCTACAAAGGGACTTTGTAAATTTCTCTTCCAAGTGCCACAAAACCTGCATTTTAGACTTATTTTACATCTTCACTAGATCATTTGGACATTTGATTACCTGAACAACCTTCGGTACCTGAAGGAGACCTCCAAGAAAGCTGGAGAGGGACATTTTACAAGGGTTTGTAGCGATAGGATGAGAGGGGATGGACTGAAGCTTCAGAAGGGCAGGTTTAGACTGGAGATTAGGAAGAAATTCTTTCCAGTGAGGGTGGTGAGACACTAGAACAGGTTGCCCATGGAGGATGTGGATGTCCCCTCTCTGGAGGTGCTGAAGGCCAGGTTGGATGAGGCCTTAAGTAAGCTGCTCTAGTGAAAGGAGTCCCTGCTCATGGCAGGGGGTTGGAACTATATGATCTTCAAAGTCCCTCCCAAGCTAGACCATTCTACGAATCTATGAACTACAGAGAGAGGCTGACAGGTTTCACCAGAGTCACTTTTCTTTCCTGACCAAGAGCCTAGCAAAACTATTTTCTTATTCAATATCTGCCTGCTTATGCTTCCTTTATGCCTTTTCCTCATTCAGATTTCATCCCCAAGGGTTTATTAGAGTTTTAAGGTCCCTAGTAAAGAAACATAGATATGCGTTGTGAAATTTTGGTCCTTGAAACTGGCTGTGGGCTGGTCTTCTGAATACATCATGTATGTATAAAGAGTTTTCAGCACGCTTCAGAGTAACTAACAGTGTCAGGAAGAATGAGGAGGAATCAACTGCAGTGGGCATAAACTCTAGGAATAGCTTCAGCTTACTCATTATGCTTTCAGCTCACATCTCAAATCAGCACTACTTCCATTTAGCTTTGGTCGGAGCAGCATGTTTTTTTTCAGATTCTTGATGGAATCTGGTTTATTACAGCACTTGACCCCTCTTCCATCTCAGGAGATGCTTAATTCTTGATATAAGGATGGAAAAGCTGAGCCACTCAGGACCCACGAACCTGACTTCTATCACAAATTGTGATGGATAAAATGAGAACCCTGCTTAAATGGGAATTTTGAGGGGTAAGGAGGTGGGTAGGTAGAGTTTGGATACAGTAAAACTATTAAAGAAACAACATGACCTAGAAAAATAAAGGTCCCAACAGACTGAAAGATCATGTGCTGATTAATTGTGATCTTTCACGAATGCATTCTGATGTGTGCCTCTGCTGCACAATCACTACAGAATACATTTAAGCAGCATGTTTTATATGCCATTCTGACTGATTTTCTAAATTAGGGCATTTTTTCCCCCTCGTTTCCAAAGATGGTATTTAATTATGTGAAATGTTTCCCATTTATTTACTAAAAGCTCATAACTGCAGTGGGATGCTGGGATTTACTACTGCTCCCAACCCAGCAGTTCATTCAACTCACTAAACACCAGATTCTGCCTGCCACTTACACAGGAGTGTGATGGATGATGGAGATGTGAGCAGAGAAGGGAGGGACTCTCAGTCAAAACTGGTTTGTACAAGACAAGAAGCCCCAACACATGAAGAAAGCACTTAATTCTTCTCCTCAAAACCTCACTTAAATTAAATGAGATGAGGCTAGATCATTATGTTTGATCAAAGTTTTGAGCAGGAGGTTGGGCAAGGTGACCACTTGAGGTCTCTTCCGAACGGAATAATCCTACTGTCCCGCCATGAGTTGGAAGGGACCTTGAAGTCCCAATCCCCAGCTATGGGTAGGGACATCTTCTGCCAGATCAGGTTGCTCAGTGACCTATCCAGCTTGGCTTTCAATACTCCCAGGCTTAGAGCATCCACAGCTTCTCTGGGTGGTTATTCAAGCAGCTAATTTTTGACAGGGAAAGACGGGCAACACAACAGAAAATTTACATTTGTGCTCAAACAGTGGGTAGACAGAAGATGTAGCCATGCTTGCTCTACACAACAGCAGCAAGCAGCATGCACCTTGTTCTGTGCTCCTCTGGCTCTTTTTCATTAAGCCTATGCCCAATGCTAGTCCCTGAGCAAGACCCCACCGGCTATGATCCACCCATGGGTACCACCATCATGTTACTCTGATCCTCAGCTCACCTCCCGTGTCAGTGTCACAGAGCAGGTACTGCACTGGGCTGAGCAACAAACAGTACTTAGCATTCCCTGCAACTGGTGAGAAGCATAGTAAATGAACATTGGGAAAAACAATGCCTCAGCAGTGGAAAAAATAAAGGAGATTACACAGTTGGTGAGAACAGAAGACGCATGGGGTTTGAAACAAAAGAGACAACATAATATGAAGGAGCCGTTGTGCCCAACTGCCCATCTTGTAACTCAGCTCAAAACTGCATGAGGAAAGACTGGTAGTGATCTTGAGTTATTCTTTATAGTCCTGTGCAAAAGAAAGCCACTGGTGATATATTTAGAGCACATAAAACTACTCTCAACTCCGGAAGCCAGCGACTGAATGCATAGGATGAATGCACTGTCTGGACTTGGAAAAAGTTCAAACAGAAATATAATTCAGTCTGCTATAAATGAAAAAAAAAATATCTAATTGGAAATGTCCTTGTTATGGTCAAAGAAAGGTTCTCCTCCTCCTCTGCTCAGCCCTAGTTGGACCACATCTATAATACTGTGCACAGTTCTGGGCTCCCTAGTTCAAGAGGGACAGGGAACTGCTGGAGAGAGTTCAGTGAAGGCTATGAGGATGATGCAGGGGTTGGAGTACCTCTCTTATGAGGAAAGATTCAGAGACCCAGGGCTGTTTAGTCTGGAGAAGAGAAGGCTAAGAGGGGTCTACAAATACCTGAAGGATGGTTGTCAGGAGGATGAAGCAGGCTCTTTTTTCATGATACCCAGTGACAGGATGAGGGGGAATGGATGTAAACTCAACCACGAGAAACTGCATTTCAACATGAGAAAAAAAATCACCTTTACTGTGAGAGTGTCAGAGTCCTGGAGCAGGCTGCCCAGAAAGCTTGCAGAGTCTCTCTCTCCAGAGATCTTCAAAACCCACCTGGATGCATTCCTGTATGACCTGCCCTATGTGGTCCTGTTTAGCAGGGGAATTGGATATGATCCCTAGGAGGTTCCCTCCAATTCCTAGCATTCTACGATTCTGTGAAAGTCCTTAGCCTCTCTCATCCTATATAAATCCAGCACAATTACTATTAATTACTGAGGGATTACTCCAAAAAATGAAACTCAAAACATCTGCTTAAATCTGTAAGACATGTATACTGCACACTCCCAGTACCTGTATTTTTAATGACTGTTACATATGCTGCTTGTTATTTCATTTCTCTAAGCTAATTAGCTGACTAAACCTCTCCATGCTTTGGTCAGACATGATGAAATAGTAAAGAACTGGAGCTACACAATGGGAAGCAGATGAATGACTAACACAACCTGGCTGACTGCAATATAGATGAATTTTGGCCACAAATTAAAAAAAAGTGAATATTTCAGAGAGAAGGAAAATCTGTAGTGGTTCAAGTGTCTTATTTATATATATAGATATAGATATCAATATAGATATAGATGTAGATATATATAGACATACAGATTATTTAGTTTCACTGCTTCTTGTTTTGTTGAGGCACATTGTTTAGCGCCAGACTTGGCAGAGGTAGATAATGGTTGGATTGGATGACCTTAAAGGCCTTTTCCAACCTAAATGATCCATGATTCCTGAGTGTTGTCTATGAAGTTCTGCATACAGTAAAACAATGACTGTTCAGAATTCAATTTACCTGCAGAGATTTAGGTTCGCAATAACAGTAAGGAAGATTTTCTGAACATACTGCACCTATGCCCACCATATGTAGTTTGAGTATGGTGTAGAGTTTTTTATAGCAGAATTGCTGGAATCATAAGGAATAACTCAAACCACAACTTCTATTAGCCAGTTTGCAGGAATTCAGCCAAGAAACTGAATTTCCCAAAGTTTTAGGTCTTCTCACAAGTTGTCAAGGATTACAGTTGGGCTGGCCACTAGGTGAGGGCTAGAGGCTCTCTTTCTTCCCAAAATGAAGGAAAAGGGAAGAAGGAAAAGAGACTAAGGGAGTAGGAAAGAAACTAAACCAGCTGGGATGGAAAGAGGAACAATCTCACGAAAACAGAGACAAAGAGACACAAACCAATATGCAACCCAACTCTTGATGTCAATGATGTCACCATCACCATTCATGGTGAGGGCAGGCACTGAGGAAGCCCCAGACTGGACTCAGTGACAGATGGGAATCAAGTTCAGCGGTTTGGTTCTGGAACTGGATTCAGGAATTCATGGTTTGGCATCAAAGACAGAAGAGCCAGAATCCTCACTGGACACCAAACATTGAAGAAGCTTTACCCTGGTGACTCCTAAGCTTCATCCTGAGAATGATGTCTGTGGGAAAGAATCCCCTGATGGTCAGTTTAGGGTCACCTGTCCTGTCCACTCTTTCCCATGGGTGTTGCCTCTGACTTAATTGCACCCTTATGTGGAGCACAAACTGTGGCAGTGCTGTTGGTCTGCAGCCCAGCCCTCGGCAGTGGCTCTCCCCATCAACTTCCCCCTCCTAGCAACAGCCCCTGGCTGTGCAAACCCGCCCTGAACTGCAGAAAGTGCCTCAGTGAGCAGAGCTTGAACTGAGAAGTCAAATTCCTGAACAGAATCAGTTCTGCTCCCGCAGAAATGAGAGACTTTAATAAAGGTGCACAAAACTTTTTGCAGTTGTTTGCTATCCTGCTGCCCTTGGTTGAATAATCTTACAGATGTCAGTGGGTTGTTTGGATTGTTTCCTAGTTAGATATTAAGAAGGAAAAATCACAACATGCTGTACCAGTTAATACTTCAATTTGGGTCAAAGTTGGAAACATCAAAAGGTGTTTGTGCAGCTTTCCACCAGAAAACCCCATTATGAGGGCTCCCAGGTGACACACTCGCTTTTAACAATCCCTCGGGTGAAATCTTAGGAAATCTGCTATTGACTGCACAGTGAACAGGAGTCTACACCTTGTTTTGTGGTGTTGGTTTTATCTTTTCTGTTTTCATCCATAGCTTGACTGAAAAACATCAATATCTCCCAATTCTGACAGCTTCTCACTGACACTTCTATGAAATATAAATCCTTGTGAGTCCAAGTGCCTAAAATGCCAAAAGGAGAAAAACAGGGGGGAAAAAAAGCTTTTATGTAGTTGGAGAAAATAGTTGGTTTTGTGCAATAGCTGAAGACCACCACAGGTCAAAGGATTCTTCTTCATTCTGCTTTATCTCATCTTACAATTACATAGTTTCAGGTAACAGTAATATAACAAAGTAATATAGATTGCTTTGCCAGATGTGCAGAGAAAGAAAAGGCACCACTGAAGACATAAGATGGTTGCATTATTTCAACAGAAATAAGAAAAACACATTTTACCTAAGAGGAAAAGCCACAACTGATACATTCCAGAGCTTTTATGAGAGACTTTGGGATAGGGAAGTCCTCAGACTTAAAAGACTGATGAGGTATCATTAAAGAGAAAAATGAATCAAGACTAATCTCAACATTTCATTCAGGTTCACTCACACCTGTTTGTATTTGTGGGCCTCTTTTGGTCTCCCATAAACAGACACTGAGTGTGATGCTTTTAGAATGCATACAGGTGGTACATTCAGACGATATAGTGTGGTTTGAAGGAAAAATAAACAAAAGGTTGGTGGATAGGAAAAAGAGGTGATTCTGACACTTTACTCTGCTCAGGTGAGGCCTCACCTGGAGTACTATGTCCAACTCCAGAGCCCTCGACACAGGAAGGGTATGGATGTGATGAATTTGGTCCACAGAACAGCCACGAAGATGATCAAGGGGCTGGAGTACCTCTGCTATGAGGACAGGCTGAGGGAGCTGGATTGTTCAGTCTGGAGAAGGGAAGGCTCTAGGGAAACCTAAGAGCAACATTTCATTACTTGAAAGGGGTCTACAAGAAAGCTGCAGAGGGACTGTTTTCAAAGGCCTGCAGTGATAGGACGAGGGACAATGGTTTGAAATGCCCCTCCCTGGAGGTGGTCAAGGCCAGGCTGGATGAGGTCTTGAGCAAGCTGGTCTTGTGGAAGATGTCCCTGCCCATGCCAGGGGGATTGGAATTAGATGATTTTTAAGGTCCCTTCCAATCTAAACCATTCTATGAATCTTCATTTATTCTTCCTTCGGCAGTGATAAATAAAACTACAGCCATTTATAAATATTCGGGGAAGAGGATTTTGTTTGTAACTAAGCTGCAGCTCTCTGAGAATGCAAATATGTTGATTCCTTTCCTGGTCAAACCAGCTCATACACATGTATAATTTTTAGTAACATAACTGGTTTGGTAAAATAGTAAATGAAGAACCAGGGAGAGACATTTTGGTCCATAAATAAACAACGTAGAAGTGACAGGCCCTCTTCAAGAAGATGAAGGGTTGAAGAGGCCTTTGTTGGAAGGAGCAGGATTTGCAAGGAAGTGCTCAAGCTTCTGTAATTCAGATTGAGGTGAAGTTAATGGTTATGTTCCTGCTTATGACAGCCTGTTTTACAGCAACAGTAAAATGTGGCCTGCTGCTCCAGCAGAGCAAATGTCACCCATTTGTTTTCATTTCCAACAGCTGAAAAAGAAAATTCATCATGGAAAAGTAAAGTTAAAAAAGATGATCAGAGGAAAAACTAAGAGTTGTCGTCTCAGAACCTGGATCTCCTTCATAGATTTAGAGAATGGTTTGGGCTGGAAGGGACCTTAAAGATCATCTAGTTCAAACCTCCCTGCCATGGGCAAGGAGACCTTCCACAAGACCACCTTACCCTACCATGGGACACCTCCCACTACAGCAGCTTGCTCAAGACCTCATTCAACCTAGTTTTGAACACCTCTGAGGAGGGGGCATCCATGACCTCCCTGGGCAACCTGTTCCTGTGACTCACCACCCTCATGTAAAGAATTTCTTCTTACTCTCCAGTCTCAATCTGCCCTCCATTTCCTCTTATCCTATCACTATCACCCCTCGTCAAAATTTCCTTCCTGGCTTTCTTGCAGGTCACCTTCAGGTACTGGAAGACTGCTCTAAGGTTTCCCTGGAGCTTTCTCTTCTCCAGGCTGAACAATCCCAATTGTCCTAGCCTGCCCCCATAGAGGAGATTCTCCATCCCTCTGTTATCTTTGTGGTTCTTCTCTGGACCCAATCCAGCAGTTCCATGTTCCTTTTATGCTGGGGGCACCAGAACTGGATGCAGCACTGGAGATGGTGTCTCAGCAGAGCACAGCCACTCTACCTGTATTTTTAGCCAGGAATCTCAAAGAAGTTTTTAAAGGCTTCCTAGGAACATGCAGGCTATTAATAGGCCTACTTACAATTTTACTAACAATTTCCAGCAAGTGGTTAATAAAAGGCAGATCCCGAACACTTCAATGCTGTGTTTTTTCCATGCATAGTACTCCACACCTCTGATGAATTCAGCTGTAAAATCCCACACCATGAAATACCTTCCCAGAGAACACCCATTCTTAGATAGCTCACCGTGCCCAGATGAACCACAGTACCACAGAATCTCCTAGTTGGAAAAGACCTTAAGATCATCAAGTTCAACAGTAACCTGATATCTTCCTGTACATAACTGTCAGACTATGTCCCAGAGCACCTCATCTAAATGTCTTTTCAACATCTCCAGCGATGACTTCCACCACTTCCCCTGCTCAAAATCAAAAGCAGACCACAAGTGAGGCAGAGGTAGAGGTGATTTTGGAAGAGATGTTCACTGTTGGAATTGTGGGAGAAAGAATGGAGGGGATGAAGCATTAAGAAAAGAATTACTGAAGGCAGGGCACACCTGGTGAGGCTCTTTTGTAAACTATTCTTTCCTGCTTGCACATGTGTGTAACTTACACGGCTGCTCTCTCTCAATTTCTCTTTAAAACTCAAGAAAACAGAAAAAAAAACCCTGCTCCTGTTCTCCTTCACATTCTTGTCGATAGAAGGAGGTAAATATCCAAACACTGGGAGCCTAGAAGCAGAAATGATTACAGATGTGGCTTTTAATTTAAATGTGGGGGTTTTGTTTTGTTTCTGTTATTCGGTTTGAGAAAATGTGTAACACAGTAAGCTAGCCCTGACAGCTGTTACACTGTTTCTGTGTGCCTGAAAGCCTATCACATTTGAGCTCCTAAAAAGTCCTGTCAGTGGGAAGTCTAATTCTTGCTAGCATTACCTTGTTGGCTCTGAGGATCTGAGAATGTGTTACAATGTCGCAACACGAAATACAAAATTTAAACCCTGAATCTAAAGCCAAATCTCATTTCCTGCAACAGTTTGAACTGAAATCCCAATAAGCAGCAGCTGATACAGGTGCTGACAATAACCATAGCTGCAGCAAGCTGCTCATTAAAGATCCTGACTCAAACGGTGCTGGGCTTCATGAGAATCACTGTCTTGTCGCTCTGTTTGCTCATTAGGCTCATACTCAACTTACTTGCGCTTGCTGCCACTGTTCCAAGTAACACCTCTCTCCAGGATGCTGCAAAGGCTGTTGATCTCAGCTCTGTACCAAACACTGCTATTTGTCTAGAAAATCCATTTGGAAACTTGGAAGAAGGCACTGAGAAGGGTGTGTCTGCATGAATTCTTCATGTTCCCTCAGCTGGATGCAGTGCTGTTGTAGAACAGGCGCTGCCGAGTGCAAGGACAGAGATCTCCATTTACCTCTCCCTTGCCGATTCTTTTGGCGAGGTACAACACAACAGCAAAACCATAAAAAATGCTGTCTCGGACATAACCACAGAATCACAGAATATATCTGGTTGGATGACACCTTCAAGATCATCCAGTCCACCCCTCAACCCAGCACTGTAGGGTCAAGACTAAACCATGTTCCTAAGTGCCAACTCCACACGCTGCTTAATCACACCTCTAGGGATGATAACTCCACCAGTGCCTCGGGCAGACCATTCCAACACTTGAGAACGCTTCCAGTGAAGAAATATCTCCTAATATCCAGCCTAAACCTACCCTGGCTCAGCTTGAAACCATTTCTTCTAGTCCTGCACTTAGGAAGCAAAATGTGAAGTGAGGTATTTTCCCTGTTTATTACTGAGGATATGAAATAAGCAAGAGTAATAACAAGTTCCCTTGATTCTTATGGCAAGAATGCTGCAAAGTATGTTCATGAGCATGTCAATATTTGGTCTGAGACCAATTTCCTGAGCTTGATCCACACTGAAAGCAGTAGGAACTGTAGCAATCTTGCTGCACTCACTGAATATTGGACTAAGCTTTTATGATCCATATTCTCTCTATCAACTCTCTGGCAAAGTTACTCCTGTTCCAGGAAATACTTCAAAACCTGCAGATTTTATTTGACCAAACAACTCTGAGAGCATAAAAACACTTCCCTTTTCCTGGGTCATCCTCCTCATGCAGGTGTCTATCTTAGCACCTTGCAAAGCGCATTACAGGGCCACAATCGAGGGCCACGAAGACGATCAGAGGGCTGCAGAATCTCCCTGATGGGAGGAGGCTGGGAGAATTGGGATTGTTCAGCCTGGAGATCTTAAAGCAGCATTCCAGTACCTGAATGGGGCCTACAAAAAAGATGGGAAGCGACTTTCTACAAAGGTTGATAGGACGAGAGGGAATGGATTGAAGCTTGAGGAGGGCAGATTGAGACTGGAGATTAGGAAGAAATTCTCTACAATGGGGTTGGTGAGACACTGGAACAGGCTGACCATGGAGGTTGTGAATGCTCCCCCCTTGGAGGTGTTCAAGGCCAGGCTGGATGAGGCCTTGAGCAAGCTGCTCTAGCGGAAAATGTCCCAGCCCATGGCAGGGGGATTGGAACATGATGATCTTTAAGGTCCCTTCTGACCTAAACTATTCTCTGAATCCAAACAGCAGATGATAATCTAGAGGTCCTGAACATCTTTGAGACAAACCTGGTGAATAACACATGAGTATTTCAAGTAGTCATTTATATCCTTGATGGATTATCTCAATTTAGCTGTCAGACGTGATAATTTAAACTACAGTTCTAAGCAAAAGACTACATCTAATTTTTTTTTTTCTTTCCTTCCTTCTTCCCCCTCATTATTAAGGCAGAGATACAAACAGATACAGAAATGAACACTGTAGAAGATAAAACCTACAGATAGAGAGAAGCAATAATCTGGAAAATAAACTCCTTCTATAACTTGTGTGATGAGTATTAGCAGCCAATATTCCATCTGATATTCCAAATAAATCACCTGAAATGACTTTATATACTCTGTACTTATTGTGCTTTCAAAATACAATTCATACTGTACTAAAGCGTTTAATTCAATGTGTGTGTTCATCGATCTGTTGCTGAATGCTAAATGAATAAAACACAGAATCAGGTCTGGTTTTGGGAAGCCTCCTCAGGTGCATTTCCACATGCTGGGCTTTGACCTTCATATGCTTAATTAGTTTCATAGGCGTAAATAGAAATAATCTACCTTAAGTATCAACATGTCTAGAAAGAAGCAACAAAATTACAGAATCCTAGAACAGCTATTGTAGGTTGGAAGCGACCTCAGAGATCATCTACTCCAACCCCCCTGCCATGGACAGGAACACCTCTTAAACAGACTTGCTTCCCCAAGGCCTCATCCAATCTGCCCTTAAACAGCTCCAGGGAGGGGGCATCCAAAACGACTCTGGGCAACCCATTCCAGTGTCACCATCCTTGTACTGAAAAACTTCTTCCTAAGATTCAGTCTCTAAACCTCAGCTTCAAACCATTCCCCCTTGTCCTGTCTCTAGATACCCTTATGAAAAGTCCCTCTCCAGCCGTCCTCTATGATCCCCCCTTCAAGTATTGGAAGGCAGCTCTAAGGTCTCTCCTCTCCTCATGTCCTCATGGCAGAGGTGCTCCAGTCCTTGGATCATCCCTGTGGCCCTGCTCAGGGCTCATTCCAACAGTTCTATGCCCTTCTTATGCTGGGTATGCCAGAACTGGATATTGAATGCAGTATTCAAGGTACAGTAGTAGCAGTAATAATAATGATAATGACAGTCACAGGTAGCTTGTTCTCTCTTAGTATTTTGACTCCTGCACAATCACAAATCGCTCCCCTAATGAGGTATTTTATAGCTCTTTTTACACTTACACAAATGCAATCATATTTACAGAGACATGCAGGTGAGCAGACCTGGGAATTTACAACTCTCAGATTCAGATGTATGGATTTTATTCCTTACACTTATCACCTATCCCCATGCAGATTTCTCTGCAGGTTTTTTTGGTACAGCCACAGCAATCCAAAGCTCCTGCTGTCCCCAGTTTGCAATGACAAAGCTTTAGTGTTCGATTTTAGTTTAGGTTACTGACATTTTTGCCTTTGACTAGCAATTTTTTTTCAAAGTAAGGAAGTTGCCCCAGGAGAGGTTAAGTCTGAAAATTAGAAGAAGTTTCTTCATTGAAAGAGTTCTCTAACAGTACAACGGTCTCCCCAGGGAGGAGGTTGAATCCTCATCCCAGAAAATGCTTCAAAGAGGCAGAGATGCGGTGCTGAGTGGCATGGTTCAGCACCAGCCTTGGTAGAGTTAGAGAATGATTGGATTAGATGATCTTAAAGGGCTTTTCCAACCCAAACAATTCTAAAATTCTGTGATCTTCCTTTTTTTCCTGTCTGTTCTTTTCTTTTTACTCCCCCACCTACATTTCCCTCCCGCAGACTGGTTCTTACTGGAGCCTTTTGCAGGTAAACGAGTCTCACATGCACAGAATGTTTTACATTTGAGAAAAAGGAGAGCAAAGAGATGCCCCACTAGTTTGTTCTTGCAAGCCACCTTAATGGATTTAGGCAGAAGGACAGGGCAGTCCATCTTGAAGGCTATAATGCTATTTCACTTTGACATCTGCTCTAAGGTAATGGTATCTATCATTAACAATGTCATTAGTGACCACTCTCAGTCCATTGTTCTCAGCGTCTAAGCTGACACTTAGCTTTGTGCAGATGCCCTTTCATGACATGGCACTTGGGAGAAAAAGTCCTTTATGGGTGCATTCTATCAACATTCATTTTCATTTAAAAATACAGCATGAGGGCAAGATAAAATAAACCAACTTTTTCAATCACTCATTACCATAATACTCCTAATTAAACTGCAGTAGCCAAGCATTAGATGTAGAAAACACAAAACCAAACGGAAGAGCTGAAAAAGTGCAAGCTGTTTTAAGTTAAACTTTGTGTTTACCCTTCTGTGTTAACTGTGTTTTTAAAAGTGTGTCTAATGCTTAGGAACAAAAGGTTTCACAAAAAATGACCAAGTCTGGACCACCAGAAGTAGACTTTTCTACTGATTTTGCAGATGTTACCCCATGTGAGATCATCAGTCCATCTTACTTAATAGCTATGTCCTGGTTTGGGTAAGAATAAAACCAATTCTGCTCAGTGCTCTGACTTCTCAGCTCAGTTTCTGCTCAGTAAGGAACTTACTGCAGTTCACAGCAGGTTTGCGTAGCCAGGGGCTGCTGCTGCTGTCAGAGCTAGAGTCACTGCCAAGGGCTGCGCTGTTGACCAAGGGCACTGCCACATCTCGTGCCCCACACTGGCATGCAGTAAGTCAGAGGTGCCACCTGCAGGGAGGATCTGACAGGAGAGGTGGCCCTAAACTGACCAAAAAGAGATTTTATCCCGTGGATGTCATTTTCAGGATGAAATTGAGGGATCAACAGTGTCACATGCCTTCAACAGCAGGTGCTTGAGAATGACTGTCCCTTCTGCTTTCAATCCCACTCTATGGGTTCCTGAATCTAGCTGCAGAATCCAGCTCCTCGATCTGGTTGTTCAGCCTGAAGAAAAGAATGGTCCAGGGAGACCTAAAATCGGCCTTCTAGCACCTGAAGGGTGCTACAAGAAGACTGCAGAGGGACTGTTTCCCAAAGCTTGCCATGATAGGACAAGGGGCAATTCCAAGGGGTTTGGAATGAGAGAAGAGCAGATTTAGATCAGACGTTAGGAATAAATTCTGCACCAGAAGGGTGGTGCAACACTGTGCCAAGTTGCCCACAGAGGTAACTGAGGCCCCATCCATGGAGGTAGTCAAGTTGAGGATGGACAAGGCTCTGAGCAACCTGATCTAGTGGAGAATGTCCCTGCTGACTGCAGAGGTGCTGGACTGGATAACCTTTGCGGGTCCCTTCCAACCCAACTACTCTGATTGTATGACTGTATGAAATGAAGTATCCACCAGAGCACCTTGCACTATGAGAACTGTTGAGAGCACTGAGCCAAAATGAACACATTTTGTACAGCCACGTTTTGACAGAGAAAGTTTGAAAGGGTAGCCAAGGCAAATAAAAAACCCACGAGAGAATGGCATGCAAGGCAGCCTGTTTTCCCTAGACACCTGGGAATTTCAGAGTTTACTTACTCACAACAGGAATGGGACTATATATCCTTAAACTAATAAAAAAGTGACAGCAAGCGTGATGATATTTGTATGCCTGCAAAGAATAATGTCCTTGATATTCCAGACTCAAGGTATTTCCATAAAGCATAAAAACCATGAGGATGAACTCCAGGCTATGCCAGCATGAGTTTTGGTTGCAGGTTCAACAGGAGTTGATTTTATTCTGACAATATGATTTTAAAGTGATAAAACTAGACAATCAGTGAGAACAATCCATTAATTTATATAGGTTGGTAGTTGACTTGGTAGCCATTGCTAGCCTAATAAGGTTGTAATTTTGCTGTCTCTCACATGCATATCCACTCTGCTATGGGCCTAAATTGGGGTTCATGACCTAATAGAAACTCTGCATTGGCTTCATTGTACTTAAGACAAGGTACATTAAATATCAAATGTGAATCAGCCACAGAATTTGAGCAAAGACCAAAACACTTCTCACTGTTTGGAGATACAAATTCTGCTAGGGACTGCCTGTGTGCATTCAGAACAGTTGGGCTGATCTTCTGAAGCAGATTAACCTCTCCTATTTACCATTTCTGATGCTTCATGGTTGAAACCAGTTTGTGTGTACAGACACAAGGAACTGGGTCATCTGTTCCCTTGCATTAATGCTGTTCACAAAATCTGAAACAAGTAATTGTTGGGAAAAGAAAACTATCAGAAATTACTCCTAAGGAATAACATAAAACATCCAAGATAGTTTTGGCTCTTTTCATTACTACTCCTCCTACATTTTCACTCATCCTGAACCATCAGGGTTTTTTTACTATCAGTGGCTCAAAATGCAGCAGAGCACAATCCTGCAGATGGCAGGTAAAGGAACTGAAGGGAAAAAAATTCATTACCTGCTGCAGTTTGCAGGTGTTCAGCTTAGAACCACTGCTGAGTTAATTCTGATGAATAAATGGGCCAGACTGACCAGATGGCTATCCAGAGGTTTTGGGTGCATCTAAAAACACAAGGGCTTTAAATTCTAAGTTGGTGTTTTATCAGAGTAGAAATTACAACTCAACATTTTTAAATGGAGAAAACCAGAGACAAATCCAGGCAAAAGCCAATGTTGAAGAAAGCTCTTTCCTCTGACCCAATGCATAAGGGATGTCCCTGATACTTGCTTTTTTTTTTTTTTAATTCAGCATCTTATGTTCATTTCCTCATTTCTACAAAATCTGCTATGGGTGTTTAAGAAATACTTTCTTCTTTCTGTCACCTCCAAGGCCACATTTTGCCTGTGCCTTGATTTTATGAAGCATTTTCTTGCCACGTGTCACTGTCCTTCAGGAGCTCTCTTGCTTCCTGCTTCCTCCTGTAAACTTCACAGGCTCTTGGAGATGTACCTGGCCCCATGAACAAACAGGAGATGTACCCAGCATCAGAGAGGCCCAGGTGTTAAGACAAGTCTCTGCAAAGACTAAACTCTTGAAGATTTTGAAAACAGAGACTGTCCGCTACGGAATTTTACAGCTGTGGAACGGGAGAATGAAAGCTAAAAAATTCCACTGGACTGGAGTAGTTTTTGGTCAGCTCAAATTCACACTAAACTGAAAACCGTAAAACTGGAAAGACTGGTAAAATTCAGAGTTTCAGAGAATTATTTAGGTTGGAAAGGACCTTGAGGATCATCTAGTTCCAACACCCCTGCCATGGGCAGGGACATCTCCCACTTGAGCAGATTGCTCAAAGACTCATCCAGCCTGGCCTTGAACATCTCCAGGGAGGGGGCACTCACTACCTCCCTGGGCAACCCGTTTCAGTGTCTCACCACTCTCACTGTAAAGAATTTCTTCCTAATCTCCTGTCATGGACTGAGTTGAACCTGCTGCTGTTTATGCATACCATGCTGCAGTCACATCAGCTTCAAAAATGAATGTGCTAAGAGCAAAGTATTATGGGGCTTGAAGTTCAGATTGCAACATGAAAAGGTTTCCTGCTTCTGGGTTCCAGATTCTTGGGTGTTGTCTTTTTCTGCAGGCATGGCAGCAGAATGGGTGGGAGTCAGATAGTACTGTTTTCAGTAGGGTTTTTTTATGCTGCTTTTTTTCCTGTGTATTTCACTGCTCTTCTGCAAACAGACTAAGATAAGGTAATCATGCACTGTACTATTAGATTAATTAGATTATTGGTGATTATGCATTGTGTTTATGTATTATGTTATGTTAAATTCGTATTTTTTTAATCTCAGCCCTGAGTTGTGTGTGTAACTCTTCTCCTCACCCTTGTGTTGTGGGAGCAGGCAGGTTAGCCCTTGCACTAAACCACTACATCTCCAGTCTAAATCTGCCTTCCTCAAGCTTAAAGCTGTTCTTTGAAAATTCACTGTCATGGGAGAAGGAAAAAGTCATGCTCTGCTCTTTTAAGATGAGCAGAGTGACAGCAGTGCCTGTGTGCACACACAGATGGTCCCCAGCCTCATCTTGGCAGGACATCTTCCAGGAGCAGGCACAGGAAGAGGCTCTGTGACAGGCTTTCCAGAAATGATGGCTCATGGCAATTAAAATGATAAAGTTTGTTCCATCCCATTTAGCAACCCTGTAAACAGCGTATTTTTCAGAATTACAGAAGAGGGGGATGGGTGGAGGAGCCTGATCTTCTGCCCACAAATAAAACCTCATTTCTGGTACCTGATGGTTCGTGAATTTGAAATTTTCACCTTAGTAAGGAAAGGCATGGGCACAGAACTCTGTGCTCTTAGACAGACACATCAACCTAAACCTGAGAGCATTTGTCTTGATTTAGTTTTGATCCACTTGGGAGTAAAAAAAAAAATAATAAAAGAAGAGGGAATTTCCATTTCAGCTGAACAGTTTCAAGGTTTGGATGAAGCCGATAACACTGTTGACACGTTCAGTTGCTTATTCCAAGTTTTTGTTGGCTATCCAAGTTTTTCTTCTGAAACAGGGCTGATTGCATACTTCAAAATGGTGTTTGCAAACATTCTTCTGAATTCTGAGCAGCTGCTCCATTCATTCATGTTTTCTGCTGCTTTTTATTTACTATTCATGAACATCTGGGCTATTAAGACTGCATTTGCATAAATGGTTGAAGACTTGCTGTTCTCTATACTAATACCTATACAGCTCTCACAAAGAGTTATGCATTCACAGAAAAACAACTTTTTGTTTGTTTGTTTAGCATTTGGTAATGATTTTTTTTGGTTGAATGTTTTACTTGTTCAGATGGGAAGCAAAACTAACAGCACCTGAGTGACAAAGTGGCCACAAAGATGATCAGAGGGCTGGAGCAGCTCTCCTATGAGGACAGGCTGAGAGAGTTGGGGCTCTGCAGCCTGGAGAAGAGGCGGCTTCGAGGAGACCTTACAGCAGCCTTCCAGTATCTGAAGGGGGCCTACAGGAAGGCTGGGCAGGGATTATTTACAAGGTTTTGCAATGACAGGACAAGGGGCAATGGGCTTAAACTGGAAGACAGGAGATTTAAAACTTGGATGTTAGGAGGAAGTTCTTTCCAGTGAGAGTGGTGAGGCACTGGAACAGGTTACCCAGGGAGGTTGTGGATGCTCCCTCCCTGGAGGTGTTCAAGGCCAGGTTGGATGAGGCCTTGAGTGAGCTGTACTAGTGGGAGGTGTCCCTGCCTATGACAGGGGGTTGGAACTAGATGATCTTTGAAGTCCCTTCCATCCTTACCATTCTGTGATTCTATGATTCTATGATCTATGTCATAAATAGAAGTAGTTAACAAATGGTAGAAGGATATCATACAGGTTAAAACTGATTAACTTAAGCTTTTCACCAGAATCATTAAACAACAAATTAACCACCCTGAGAAGCAGCAGAAAAGGAGTTAAATCTCTGCCTTGCTTATCCACAGAAAGAAGATTTCATATTTCTATAATGACAAACTTTTGAGGTCTGCCTACTGCCAGCTAGCTGTGAACTTCCTTTGGTGTCTTTGAAGTACTGCTAACGTCCCCCTGGGATTGCTTTGTGTTTCTTGCCAGAGTTTATATCCTGATGGGTGCCAGATGACAGCCTCCTCCACATCGTGGTAGGTACTTTGAGAATGAGATGTCTTTTACTACTTCCTTTCTTTCCTACCCAACTCATCACTTTCCATGCTGACTCTAAGCAGCTGTCACATGTTCTGTCCAGCTTTGTAAGCAGTAAGGAGGAACGTGGGCGATTTTACAAGATTTGCACACTCATAACTTTCAGGTCCTTCTATCTAACATCTTCTATTTCCTTGGGGGGTTAAAATTAACTTTCTGTACTTTTTCTTCCATTTTTCACTGCTGTAGAGTGAAGGTACACAAGAGCCAGACCTTCCTTGTTTTTGTTTTTTTAAATCTGAGACTTTTAACCTTGTGTTTAATTTACAGAGGCAACTCCTCCTAATTAGCTATCTCTTACCTAAGTTTCATGAAAAAAAAAAGTAAATAACACTGCTTAAAATTCACATGCTCATCAACCTCAGGATTTAACCTGTTTCCTCCAGCTGAAGCAACTATCTGCAACCATCTGTATTACTGAGCTGCAGTTACTGTCCACTTAATGACAAAGAAATCTTAACATTTTAAATAATATAATTGAAAAAAAACCAAAACAGTATTAAAAAACTTCTCCAGGACACACAACTAAGAGAGAGAAAGGATTGTCAGCCACCTCCCCTCAGAGAATGTAGTTAAATGCCTGGACCTGCAGTTAAGCCACTGCCCAGAACGGGAAAAGCCAGACAGAGGATTAAGTCCCTCAGCTGAATTTCCCAAAACTCACTTCTAATGCAACTTCTTTATTGACAGAATGGTGAGGCTCTGGAACAGGCTGCCTAGGGATGTGGTGGAGTCACCACAACTGGAGGTGTGCACAAAGGGCATAGATGTGGCATTTCAGGGTATAATTTAGTGATCATAGTTCCAGAAAACAGTTGGACTCAAAGATCTTGAAGGTCTTTTCAACTTTAATGATTCTATTATTTTCAATTCTGTTCTAACTCCTGTTCTATTTTATTGCATTCTATTCTATTGCATTCTATTGCATATCACCTTCTATTCAATTCTATTCCATTCCATTCTGTTCTGTTCTATTCTATTCTATTCTATTCTATTCTATTCTATTCTATTCTATTCTATTCTATTCTATTCTATTCTATTCTATTCTATTCTATTCTATTCTATTCTATTCTAATTCCATTCCATTCCACTCCATTCTATTCTATTCTATTCTATTCTATTCTATTCTATTCTATTCTATTCTATTCTATTCTATTCTATTCTATTCTATTCTATTCTATTCTATTCTATTCTATTCTATTCTATTCTATTCTATTCTATTCCATTCCATTCTATTCCATTCCATTCTATTCCATTCCATCCCATTCCATTCTCTTCTGAGAACTGTTCTCTTGATCTGTGTGTACCTGAATCCAGTCCCAGAATCCAGTTCCTGAATTGGTTCCCATCTGCTGCTGAGTCCAGTCTGGGACTTCTACGACAGCATCAGTGGTGATTATGACTTCATTGCCAGTAGGACCTGGGATTAATATTCAGTTTTATATATTTGTACATATTTAATTTGATTGTTCTCATTTCCATCACAGATGGTTTAGTTTCTTTCCCATCCCATCAATCTCTCTCCCTCACTGCCTTTATCTTCCCTTTGGGAAGGGAGAAGGATTCACAGAAAGGGTCTGTCACTCATCTAGTGGTCAGCCCTTGACCAACCTGTATTAGTGGGATGTGTCCCTACCTATGGCGAGGGGTTGGAATCAGATGACCTTTGAGGCCACTTCCAACCTAAACCATTCTATGATTCTAATCACTGAAATTCAGTAAAAGAACAATCCAGAAGATTTATCACTTGACAAATTGGTCACACTGGACATCAATGTTTACACACAGTGCATGTAAGACTATGAAGAATAGGTCACGATGTCCCTGTTAAGTTTCCTTGAAGGTAAATATTTAATAAAGTGACTGGAGGAGTCATTCCAAGCATAGCCCTGTGCTTAGGGTTGTGCTGTGCTGCCGGGGGCATTTGGATGTGGCACTTGGTGCCATGGTCTAGTCTTGAGGTCTGTGGTAATGGGTTGGACTTGAGGATGTTTGAGGTCTCTTCCAACCTTGGTGATACTGTGATAATGTGATAACCAGGTATTTTCTGTTTCAGCCAGAACCAGCATATGGAATTAGACATACAAGCTTTCTTATGTTATTGCGTGCAGTTTTTCAGCATCAGACATTTCATTTACTCTTAGGAAGTTCATACTGTCATAAAACAGGCCCTCTAGCGTAGTTCTGGTTGGGATTTGCAGCTAAATAAATAAATGACTCTGTCCCAGATGACATCCTGGTCACCAAACTGGAAAAACATGGACTGGATGGGTGGACCACTCGCTGGATAAGGAATTGGCTGGACGGTCGCACACAGAGAGTGGTGATCAACAGCACAATGTCCACCTGGAGACCAGTGACAAGTGGTGTCCCTCAGGGGTCAGT
>VWZE01010336.1:31288-54988 GCA_013396675.1 Eubucco bourcierii
GGGGGGGGAAAGGAAAATATTTTCATACTGGTTTTGCTAAAAAAAGGGGAAAGAAAATCAAGGAAAATTTGAAACTGGACAAATATCTGCAAACTTCTTTGACCAAAATAATGTTCTGATCTTGGCTTACACAATCCTTAGTTCAAACATTTTAGAATCATAGAAGCATTCTGCATCAGTCAACCACAGTAACGGTAAGATCAGAGCTGTGGATGAAAGCATCACAAGACTAAGCTGTTCCTGTCCTGGTGGCAGTATTATAGTTAAGAGGAGAACTTGTTTCCATAGAACCACAGAAACACTGCAGTTGGAAATGCCCTTTAAGATCATTCAGTCCAACTAATACCTAACTCTACCAAGTCTGGGGCTAAAACACGTATCTCAGCACCACATCTCTGTGTCTCTTCAATGCCTCCAAGGATGGGGATTCAACCACCTGCCTGGGCAGCCTATTCCAGTGTCTGAGAACCCTTTCAGGGAAGAAGCAACTTCTTGTATGCAGTATAAACCTCCCCTGAGGCCATGAGACCATTGCTTGTGGCTTGGGAGAACGGACTAAACACAACCTTGCTCCAACCTCCTTTCAGGTAGCTGTAGAGAGTGAGAAGGTTTCCCCTGAACCTCCCATTCTCCAGACTAAACAATCCCAGTTCGCTCAGCTGCTCCTCACTAGACCTGTTCTCCAAATCCTTCATCAGTTTTGCTGTCCTTCTCTAGACCTGCTCCAAGACCTCAATATCCTTCTTGGATTGAGGAGTCCAAAAACGTACTCAATATTTGAGCTGCAGCCTCACCAGTGCCGAGTACAGGGGGACCATCACTGCCCTGTTTCTTCTGGTCACACTATTGCAGGCCAGAATGCCATTGGCCTTCTTGGTCACCTGAGCACATGTTGTCTCATACTCAACCACTTTTGACCAGCACCCCCAGGTCCTTTTCTGCCAGGTAGTTTTCAAAAAAACTCTGCTCCAAGCCTGGAGCATTCATGGGATTGTTGTGACCCAAGCACAGGACCCAGCACCTGACCTTGTTGAACGTCATGCAATTGTTCCCAGCCCACAGATTCAGTCTGTCCAGGTTTCTCTGTAGAGCCACCCAACCCTCAAACAGCAGTTTGTAGAAGACTCTTTGCATGCAACAATGTACACTGAGGATTAGACTCTGCAGAAGTGGTTCAGTTTAATGGTTTCAACAAAAAGCCCACTAAGGTACTGTCATTGCTACAGAGTAAATTTCAAGAGCCAAGATTTATTATTATTGATCTCTGCTGTTAGAGGAAAACAAACAGACAAATAAAACCACAACTTTTTATTTTCTCCTGGGTATTTTTGCTCATTATCCAGTGTTGCTCCCCTCAAAAAGGAAATGGGCAATGGAGATGGAGAAGCCTTGCATACTTGTGCACAGATGGGGCCCCAGTGCAAGAGAGACATGCACCTGCTGGAGCAGGTCCAGAAGAGGCTTAGAAAAATGATCAGGGGGCTGGAGAACCTCCCCTATGAGGACAGGTTGAAAAAGTTGGGATTGTTCAGCCTGCAGAAGAGAAGGCTCTGGGGAAACCTTAGAGCAACATTTCAGTATCTGAAGGGAACCTACAGGAAGGATGGGGAGGAACTGTTTAGCAAGGTCTGTGGTGACAGGATGAGGGGCAATGGTTTGAAACTGGAGCACGGCAGGTTTAGGTTGGACATCAGGAGGAAGTTCTTCACAATGAGAGCGGTGAAATACTGGAACAGATTGCCCAGGGATGTCATTGAGGCCCCATCCCTGCAGACACTGAAGAGCAGACTCAATTAGACCTGGGTAGCCTGCTATAGTTGGAGGTGTCCCTGCTGAGTGCAGGGGGAGTTGGACAAGATGACCTGTGAGAGTCCCTTCCAACCTGATGCAGCAATCTGTGAATCTGTGTTGGGGAAGAGACTGGCAGGATTAGGTCTGTGAGTTCTCCATGAAAGGATGACGGGTGAAAAGCCGGAACGAAGTGCAAAGCTCACAGTGGTGCCACTAGGCTGGGATTTCACACCAAATTCTCCTTTCACAAGCTAGCCTTTTCAGTCACTGCCCTTTACATCAGGAGAACAGAGTAACTTAAAAAGCCATGCAAACAGGAAGCAAAATACGAAAACCACTCTGAAGTGTAGCTGTCTTGGTATCCTCCTTTCATTAATACAAATATTTTTTGTATTTGCTGCAAGAAACCTCACTTCAGGCCTTTTTGTCTGATACAAGGGATGATTTGCACATGGTTCTGCTATTTCATTCTTTTGAAAGGCATGATTTTCAAATACCTAACTCACAGTCCATCTGAGCGTCCTTTTGCTTTTCTGTTGCTAGGTATTAAAACACATTAACTACCATCTGGTAGATCACAAACATTATTCGCTCTCATTCTGCAGTAATACTTCTGATTTCCCTGAAAGCAATAGGAAAGAACAGAATATGTTTAGATACTAATGAAAAGAAAACAAAAAGCTTTTGAAGAACTTCGAGCACAAGCACCTTGTACCTATCATGGAAGTTCTGTGCTTACTTCTTTCTCACACAAAAAGCAACACATACAGGTGGAAACCAAAGACCTGAGTTTTATGAGTGACCATGAGAACACAGCAACAGCCTGCAGGTTGTAACTGTGTCAGTCCATGCTTTGCATCTTTACATTAATATCCCAGCAGCTACAACAACATCTTTGTTTTCCCTCCCTCCTGAACAACCTTAACCAAACTGCCCTAAATACATTAAACCCAAGATGACAGATTGCATGTCACACAAAACACAGCACAGTTCATCTCTCTCATTTTTCATGAGTTCACTTCTTGATTTCATTGCACATATTACCTAGAGTTCTGCAGGAAGTACCATGAAGGACATGGACCTGATGGAGCAGGCTCAGAAGAGGGTCACCAAGACGATTATGTGGCTGGAGTAACTCTCCTATGAGGACAGGCTGAGAGAGCTGGGGTTGTTCAGCCTGCAGAAGAGAAGGTTCCAGGGAGACCTAATAGCAACTTGCTAGTACCTGAAAGGGGCTACAAGAAGATTGCAGAAGGACCATTTCCAAAGGCCCACAGTGAAAGGATGAGGGGCAATGCTTTGAAATTAGAGAAGAACAGACTTAGATCGGACATCAGGAACAAGTTCTGCACCATGAGGGTGATGGAACACTGCAACAGGTTGCCCAGGGAGGTAGTTGAAGCCTCCTCCCTGCAGATATTCAAGGCTCTGAGCAACCTGATCTCATGGAGGATGTCCCTGCTGACCGCAGGAGGGTTGGATTAGACGACCTCTGGAGGTCCCTTTCAACTCAAACCATCCTGCGATTCCGTGATTCTACGATAGCCTGCACCAGATCAGTTCATAGGTCTTTAAAGTAGTCCCCATTAACTATGTTTTACTTCTCTCTAAGTTTAGCATTCCAAACCAATGCTTTCACCTCTGTGCCTGTTTCTCTCGTTTATTCTGGAAATCTAGGAGGGAGGCTACATTTCTAAGTACCAAAATTACTACAGATGACACGAGGCACACAGGCACTACAAGTGATCTTATATCCATACACGGGTACTTGGAGACGCAATCAGTGCGGTATCTCAAAGCAATAAAGGAAAAATACATATTGGATAGATTGAAAGTATGGATGACAAATAACATATTAACATTTAGATTAATAAGTATGTGTTTAAGTATAAATATTTCACTCAAGCCAATGAAGAGAAGCACAAAAACTTATTCCAGGAACTATGAGTTTGGAAGTCCTCAAACTCACTGTAGCTCAGAATTGCCTGAATTAAATACATTGTTCCTTATTTATTTGGGACCTTTTCATTTCTCGTGAAATGCTGAGTTTTCAGTAACCCCTTTAATTCCTTAGAAAAGAAAATATTCTCTGATTGCAAATCAGGTTATCAGCTAGTTTAGTTTCTCAGGCACAACTGTAGAGTGTATTAACCCCTCAAAAACTACTACACTGGAAAATGGCAACAATCTTGATGTCGGTAGGGGAAGCAGAAGTTATTGAGACAGCATTCACAAGGAACTCCTCAAGTCCTGGAATTGCTGAGGATTTTAAAGAGAAGAATGGCTGAAAATGTCCCTGCTCCTCTGGTGTTCATGTGTGTGAGGCATGGATTCCAGAGCTCCAACACACACGTAGTTGCTAACTGATCATTTATTCCCCCTACATTGCACACAGGCCTGAGTGTCATGTGGACCTGAATCCTCTATAGCCATACACTGAAAATCTTTGGCCTTGGCCTTGTCTGAGTTAGACCAGAACTGATTCTGCTCAGTGCTGTGAATTTTCAGCTCAGGCTCTGCTCACTGAGGCACTTTCCATGGTTCAGGGCAGGTCTGCACAGCCAGAGGCTGTTCCTAGCAAGGACACTGTGATGGGGAGAGTCACTGCCAAGGGCTGGGCTGCAGACCAAGGGCACTGCCACAGCTTGTGCCACACCTTGGGGTGCAGGAAGTCAGAGGTGGTATCTGCAGGAGGAATGGACAGGACAGACAACCCTAAGCTAACCAACAAGGAATTCCATCCTATGGAAGTAATGTTAAGCATGAATCTGAGGAATCACCAGGGTCAAGTCTCTTCTTCAATGACCAGGGTCAAGTCTCTTCTTCAATGGCCAGTGTCCACAGAGGACTCTGTTTATTCTGCCTTTGATCCCAAACCATAAATTCCTGAATCCAATTCCAGAATACAGTTCCTGAATCCACTTCCCATCTGCCACCAAGTCCAGCCTGGGGGTTCCTCAGTGGTGTGTTCCATTAGTGGTGACAGTGACGTCCTTGCCATCAGGGATTAGATTCCATATTGGTTTGTATCTATTTGTCTCTGTTTCACGAGATTGTTCTTCTTTCCATCCCAGATGGTTTTGTTTCTTTCTTACCTCATCAATCTCTTTCTCTTCTTCCCTTTTTCTTCCCTTTGGGAGGGAAGAAGCATTTGCACAGAGACTCTGGCACTCATCTATTGGCCAGCCCAGCCCTGATCCTTGAGAGGCTCTGTATAGGTAAAAGGCTGTTATGGTGCTAGGGACAGAATAACTACATTCACCTGCTTTAGCCATGTTTATCCTCGTAAATATAAGGAAACTTGGAAGGGTTCTGCTTATACTGAGGAATTTTCCTGCTGCTCCAAGACTTTCCATGTCAAGATTGCCTCCCATGCACTAGGGCAATTGCTCTTCACTAACCCTGTGAATCTTAATTTCACTGGAGACCAGTGACAAGTGGTGTCCCTCAGGGGTCAGTGCTGGGACCAGTGCCGTTTAACATCTTTGTCAGTGACATGGACAGAGGAATGGAGTGCACCCTCAGCAAGTTTGCAGATGACACCAAGCTGTGTGGCACAGTCGACTTGCTAGAGGGCAGGGATGCCATCCAGAGGGACCTGGACAGGCTGGAGAGTTGGGCCCAGGCCAACCTGATGAAATTCAATAAGGCCAAGTGTAAGGTCCTGCACCTGGGTAGGCACAATCCCAAGCACAAATACAGGCTGGGTGGTGAATGGCTGGAGAGCAGCCCTGAGGAAAAGGACCTTGGAGTCTGGGTTGATGAAAAGCTCAACATGAGTCTGCAGTGTGCACATGCAGCCCAGACAGCCAACCGAGTCCTAGGCTGCATCAAGAGAAGCGTGGCCAGCAGGGCAAGGGAGGTGATTCTGCCCCTTTACTCTGCTCTCGTCAGACCCCACCTGGAGTACTGTGTGCAGTTCTGGAACCCTCAGCACAGGAAGGACATGGAAGTGTTGGAGCGGGTCCAGAGGAGGGCCACAAAGATGATCAGAGGGCTGGAGCAGCTCTCCTATGAGGACAGGCTGAGGGAGTTGGGGCTCTTCAGCCTGGAGAAGAGAAGGCTTCGAGGGGACCTGATAGTAGCCTTCCAGTATCTGAAGGGGGCCTACAGGAAGGCTGGGGAAGGATTATTTACAAGGTCCTGCAATGACAGGACAAGGGGCAATGGGCTTAAACTGGCAGAGGGGAGATTTAGACTAGATGTTAGGAGGAAGTTCTTTACAGTGAGGGTGGTGAGGCACTGGAACAGGTTGCCCAGGGAGGTTGTGGATGCTCCCTCCCTGGATGTGTTCAAGGCCAGGTTGGATGAGGCCTTGAGTAACCTGTACTAGTGGGAGGTGTCCCTGCCTATGGCAGGGAGTTGGAACTAGATGATCCTTGAGGTCCCTTCCAACCTTACCATTCTATGATTCTATGATTCTATGATTTTACTACCAGTTATGCGACTGCCAACCACCTGCTCACGGCCATTCAGATTAGAGAGCCCTCTGTATCTACACACATTAATGTACAGACTTTTTCTATGTGAGAGTGCTGCCCTGGACTGCTTGTGCCACCACTGGGATTTGGAAAGATGTAACCTTTCTGGGAATGATTGTAAAATCAAGGCATCACTGACCATCAATGGAAAGTTTTTTTCTGTTCTCTTTTAACCCCACATTTTTCTTTTCCTGTCTTTTTGGATGCACTACTCTTTTGTCACAGTACATGTCATATTCAGGCACAGGAGTTTTACAGCCAAGTCCCGGGTTCAGTATAAAAATGTTGCTATTTGTAGAAGCTGTTAACAATTTTTCAGTGGATTCTTCAGTTTAAGAAATCCTGCAAAGCCCCCAAATTCTGGCTGTAGACAAATGTGACAAGCCAAGGGGTTCATGTTCCTTTCTTCCCTATCTCTGCAGACAGAAGGACTGCATTTTCAGACATGATCATAACATGTGGAATATTTTCCCACTTCTTTTCCTGCAACTTCAGTGAATTTTTATTCTCTATTTCAGGTTGTTTCAATTTTGCCAGTCTCCAGGAAGCTCTAAAATTATCCCCTGATGTTTATATTTTAATTTTCAATCTTGTTTTGCTTTCCCTACAAGTTAATCTCCTGTTACAGCCCCCCTTCAGTCTAGCATTATCTTGTAAGGCACGGAATGCTCCTTGGCACACAACTTGGACTATGATTGCAGTTGAGCTAAACCTGCTGAACAGAAGTCTGTAGCATGGGTAGAGCATACACTGCACCAGAGATGCTGACTCTGTTGCTGTTAGAACATGCACAAGATCTCACAGTGAGAAGTCAGAAAAATAACTGTATTTACCTTGACACGAGGAACTTGCAGGAAAGGGCATTTGGGGGTGGATCAATGACATGACAAAAGGTTTAGATCTCGCTTGCTACAGAGATGGCTTTGACTTCCCTACCCCCGCATTGACCCATACAGGAGAGAGGTAATTGATGACAGCCTGTTACTGAGAGCAGGTTATAACACTCCTGTTGTCCAGCCACACAGGCAACCTCATTTTCTTCTGTGTCTGGAAAGCAGTTCCTCTCAAACACCTGGGTTCACTGATTAGTGAGCTGTGTGGACACGGTGCTGTTCAATATCCCCAGCATGTCAATGTCACAAATAAAGGCTATCATTAGTATTATTATTACTATTGCAGCATTGACTGCACAGTTTTGGCAGTAGAGGAAGATTAACTTAATAGGTCCCATTCTTTGGTTTATTTCTAAGCAATTTCCCAATGATGTTGCAACTCAGAGCCAGATACAAGTTTAGGATATGAACAATATCTTAGCTTTTTTTCCTATTATTATGCATGACTGAGATCCAATAATATGTATACATTAGCCAGCTGGTTTATTATTTCATTGGACATTTTCCTTCTTCCATTTCTTTCTGGGATGCCAATATACTTATTACTGTTTTTTAAAAATCTGTTAAGTAATTTGGTCTTTTTCTTTTCCATTTTTCTTCAGTTTGAACGTTGCCATCTTCTTGAAGTTTCTCCTCACAATTATTTTTACTTCCCTGATCACTCTCAGGATACTGTCACACTCCTAGGACCAGCTGCAACACAGGTCATAAAGAGTTTGTTATTAAAGGAATTTTTATGTTTCTTTCTAGGTGGAGAATCTGTCCCAAACTCTCAGAGACATTACTTTCAAATGTTTAGAAAATAGATCAGGTCAATATATTTCTGCCTACAGGCTGCTTGGATTTTTTCAGCCCTTAGCAAAGAAAGATCTGTGATGAGGAAGAATTTTATAGAGTATCAAAAGAAGAAATTTAGGGACTGATTTTGTCGGATTTGAACATTTGGGAGTTTCAGCATCTCCAATCAAGCCAAGCAAAGGCATTCCATATTGTGCCAGCATGGCAAGGTGATGAACTAGTTACTAGTGGCTGACCTGCACTATCCCCTTCATAACCAAACCAGTTCACTACACTGTGAAGAACACTTCAGATACCTCTGTTTAGATGGACTTGGAGGTGTCGGCTGATGAAAAACTCAGCATGAGCCAGCAACAGTCAACGGCAGCCTGGAGGGCAGCTGTGTGCTGGGGTGGATCAAAAGCAGTGTGAACACAGGACAAGGAGGAGATTCTGCCCCTCTGCTCTGCTGAGACCCCACCCATAGCCCTGCATCCAGTTCTGTGCCACAGGGATAAGAGGGACATGGAGCTACTGGAGTGGGTCCAGAAGAGGCCACAAAGATGATCAGAAGGACAGAACACCTCCCTATGGGGACAGACTGAGAGAGTTGGGGCTGTTCAGCCTGGAGAAAAGAAGGCTCCAGGGAAACCTTAGAGCAGCCTTCAAGTAACTGAAGTGGGCTACGAGTAAGTTGGGAAGGGACTGTTCACCAAATCTGATGTGATAGGATGAGAGGGAATGGATTGGAGCTTGGTGAGGACAGATTTAGACTGGAGATTATGAAGAAATTCTTTCCAGTAAGGGTGGTGAGACACTGGAACAGGTTGCCCAGGGAGGTTGTGGATGCCCCCTCCCTGGAGGTCTTGAGCAAGCTGGTCTAGTGGAAGGTGTCCCTGCCTGTGACACAGGGGCTGGTTATTAAATGACCCTGGAGGTCTTTTCCAACCCAAACCATTCTATTAAGCTTTGAATGTCTGAACCTGCACAAGGGTATTGAAAGCAATGTGAAGACCAGCAGGTACTCAATAGCTAATAGTTAAAGAGCAGAGTATGCACCAGTAGAAACAAGAATTCAGTTGATAAGTATTCTAATCCAAGAATCATGCTTTTTCATTTAAGACTAATATATACAGATTTGTATTACAATATATATTTTACATTATATTGTTACCAGAGACTTATTGTCTCTTTATTTGTCTCAGCTTCTCAGAAAACACTCTTGTTGCTCCTTCAGCAATGCACTGCCTGTATCCACTAAGCAGGAACTGTGAATTTTGTACTCAAGAGACAGACAAGAGAGGGCTTACATGAAATGCATTAAATAATACACTAATTAACAGAACAGGATTAGCAATCACAAGACCTCATCCCTCTCTGAACACATATTTAAATGTTGGAATGTTCAAGAAGCAAATCTAAACTCAATCCTATCTTGAAAAAGAATATGGCTTGGCTTTCTACTATATTTATTTGCAAGACAGGTAGTTTTTCCCTCACAAGATCTTCATCTGTAGGGTGAGTGTGGGGGGAAAGAGCCTGTAGATGAAGATGCTGAATTACAACGTTTTAGAGAGCTAAAATATATAAATCCCAATTGTATGTATGACACAGTTTTACCATTTCCAGATGCTGTCTGGAAAGATTTTGCTCAGGCTGAACACAATACTTAAGTAAGATTAATTTATTTGTAAACCTGGCATCTCCAAGCCACATCACCTTTTGTCACTGAAGATACATGTCTTGGTTTGCCCAAGCATGATCCCACGGTCCCTTCCCTCTGCTGATGGTGAGGAAGCAGAGTGCAGGGAGAAGACAAAAGGCTTGGAGACATCCACTTTGAGGGTCCCAGACTTGCTTCTCCCAAATATGGCCAGGTTTGGCAAAGTGCCATTCTGACTGGTGGATCTGTGTGGCCAAAAGAGCCATTACATTTGGACAAAACAATAAATAGGCCCTGACGCATGCTTTTGCTTTGCCTGCTCTGCCCTGCCACATTATGCTCTGTTTTGCCTGCAACAACTTCCAAGACACCAACAGAATTCCCTTCAAACTTTGGGTACTGTCTGATACTATTTTGTAAGTATTTAAAAGCATCTAAGAAATTCTGTAACTAGATTCCATTATGCCTTTCTGCCTAAGTAGCAGAAAGGAGCCTCTCAAGTCCCCTGGTGGGTAAGAGGTATAATTGAAACTAAGAATCTCTTTCCAGTTTTAATATTTGTATTTGCTAGTTATTCCTTAAAGTGTTCTAAGTTTTGCCTGTTGCCTGTGTGTCTAAGTATCCAAGCCATGCGTTTAGAACATTATAAATAAGTTTCCTGTTGAGATTTTATGTTAATAAACAATTTTCATAGTAGTTACTAACAATCTTCACCTGGATATCGAAACTAATATTAATTTTACGTAATTCCTAACACCTTTGTCAAAGCAGGCCATTACTGTGAATTCCAAGCATGCATATACAACCATGGGAGACTGAGTAAAATACCCTTCAGTGATGCCCCCATCCACTGAAAGCTGAGAAAAATCTTGGGCTTAACTTTGGTACCACCCAAATCTTCATACAAAGCCCCACAGATGTTTCTCCAGGTCACTGTTCTGTGGATAATGCACAACACTTTCTGTTCACATGTCCAAGCAACTGAGGGAAACTAAGCAAAACAGGCCTGTTGAAACACAGCAAAGCAGGTCAGAGTTAGAAGACACCTTTGCAGATTATCCAGACCAACCCTCCCTGCTAAAGCAGGGCCACCCACAACAGGTTGCCTAGGATGACAATGCCCATGTGGATTTGGAATCTCTCCCGAGAAGGAGACTTCACAATCTCTTAGGACTCTGGTACCCTCAAAGCGAAGATTTCCCTTATGTTTAGGTGGAATTTCCTGGGCTCCAGATGGTGCCCTCTGCCCATTTTCCTGTCACTGGGTTCCACTGAAAAGAGCCTGGCCCCATCATCTTGACCCTTGCCCATTCGACACCGATCAGCACTGAGAAGATTCCTTCTCAGGATGCTCTTCTCCAGGCTAAACTGCCCCAGGTCTCTCAGCTTTTCCTCCTTGCAGGCCCCTGAGCATCTCTATAGCCTTCTCTGGACTCTCTCAAGAAGTTTCCTGTCTCTCTTGAACTGGGGCAGGCACAGATAGATGCATTTGCTCTCTTTTCCTACTCCCCCCAAAAAAAAGCCTTCAGAGAAGAATGAATGATATTGAGGACTAACCAGATCTGCTGACTGAAAACTTCAGCGACTTATGCAAAACCCTGGCTTTGTTATTAATGACAGTGTCAAGAATCAATGAAGATTGCATGTTTCTCCTGATAATATCCTGGACTACATTCCTCACTGACAGCTTTTGGTGTTACTTAATATAATAGGTCTGTACTTGGGTAGCACGTGAGCAAAAAAAAGTGAAACCTTTCAACACTCCAGGAGAGCACATTAACAGACATTGTGCTTTGCTATGGACTGGAGGAGTTCAAAAAGCAGGATTCATCTTTAGCAGGCAGCTTGCCAGCTCCAACTTACACACACCAGCATGTCCCCAGAAAGCAGTCCAAGCTTTTTCTCCTTCTTTTTCATTTTATGGATGAATGAATGGTCAATAAATTGGAGGAAGACTTTATCATTTGCTTCTCCCATGGACATGTTCCTTTAGATCTCCAAAGAAAGATGTTTACAGAGACACAGATTATATGGGGTTGGGATGGGTGCTTGAAGGTCATGCTGCCCAACTCCCCTGCACTCAGTAGGGACACCTCCAAATAGAACAGACTGCCCAGGTCTGATCAAACCTGGTCTTGAATTCTGGTCTGGTTTTCAGAGAGAGGGCCTCAATCACATCTCTGGGCAACCTGTTCCATTATTTCGCTGATGTCATTTGTGACAGTTTGGGAGTTTCCCGCCCCACCCNGGCTTCCAACCACCCTTCCACCTTCTCCCCACCCCTCTACCTTACCCCAAGGTATGGCTTATGCACAAGATGAGTTTGGAGGATCGGCCAGGGGCATTAGAAGGAAAGTGGTTAGTTAAATTAGCAGAGAGGCCAGCAGACCAAAACACGCAGCTAGCTAGAGAGTGTCTGCAAGCCCCAGCATCTTATCTATGTGTTCTTAATCTTAAACATCTCAGCAAGCCTATGAGTGAAGTAGACATCACCATTGTTTTCTTTGCACAGCCTATAATCTAATTTTCTCCATTAAAATATTCCAATTAGCCTCAAACCAGCACATCACTGTAAAGAACTTCCTCCTGATGTCCAACCTAAACCTGCCCTGCTTCAATTTCAAACCACTCCCCTCATCCTATCACCACAGGCCCTTCTAAAGAGTCCCTCCCCAGCCTTCCTGTCTGTCCCCTTCACATATTGCAATGTAGCTCTGAGGTCTACCCAGAGCCTTCTCTTCTGCAGGCTGAACAGCCCACACTCTCCCAGCCTGTTTTCAGAGGACAGACACTGCAGCCCTCTGATTATCTTTGTGGCCCTTCTCTGGACCTGCTCCAGCAGGTTTGTACACTGGCTTTCTGTAGTTAGCTCAAGAACATTCCCAACCAATGAGAAATTCCAGCACATGACTGCATGTTGATAATGCTCTTGAGTTCTACAGCTTGTGATGCTATGGCTCACCAGCAATACATCTGACATAAACACCTAGCCTATTAAGTAAGCCTTGGAGGAAGCTGTCTTGCAGTTCCCATCCTGCTTGTCAAGAGGCATTTGCAAGTCTTACAATGCATTTAATGAATTCTCCAGTGCTTGCACATTCAATTTCCAGCCTTTCTTTTTAATCTTTAGTGATTTCAGCAGCAATGTCCTGGGAACCATTTTGGTACAAAAACTGTAATAAGGAAAAAAGCAGGGTGACATTTAATTAACAAAATTAATTAGTGCTAAATAGTGAAAGAGCATCCTCTAGCCATTTATGAGCCAATAGATGAGAATGGAGAAATGCTGCGGATGACAGCTGGAAATGGTGCTCAATTAAAAATTCAAACACAATCTGAGAATATGAGGAAAAAATCAGCCTCTACACTACAAATTTTCAGTATCTTAAACTTCTGTGACCCTAATAGAAGAATGATGATTTTAAACTTGATCTGAGGTGCCACCCTGACAATTATCCATTGAAGATATTATAACCTACAGAGTCAATGGCAGATTGCTAAGAATAATCTGGCTTTTCTTTTCAAAGGATCACAGAAGACCTTTAAGGTCACTGACTCCATTCTCAAACTCTACCAGGTCTTCCTGGTACTAAACCATGTCCCTCAGCACCACATCTCCACCTCTCTGAAACACCTCCAGAGATGCAGATTCAACCACCTTCCTGAGGAGCCTGTTCCAGTCTTTGAGAACTCTTTCAGTGAAGAAGTTTCTTCTAACGTGCAACCCAAACCTTCTCTGCTGCTAGCAGAGACCATTTCCTGTAGTTCTAACTGTTACCAGGAAGAAGAGACTGATCCCCTCCTTACTCCAACCTCCTTTCAGGGAGTTAGAGAGTAAGAAGGTCTACTCTCAGCTGCCTCTTCTCAGAACGGAACAACCTCACTTCCCTCAGCTGCTCCTCACCAGACCTGTTCTCCAGACACTTTGACAGCTTTCTTGCTGTCTGGACACACTTAAGCACTGCAATATTATTTTTGTAGTGAGGGCACCAAAACTGAACCCAGTACTTAAGCTGTGGCCTCAGTAGCGCTGAGTGCAGAGAGAGGCCCTTCAGAAAGTGTCTTGCAGGACCTCCCTTCCCCCTAAGATTTTGTGGAATGGATCTTGATATTTGAATTATGTAACTGAATTTGAAGTTTAATCAAACTAAGAGAAAAATCAGTCTAATCCACCATTTCCATTAATTAGATATAGTGTAGCTCTTGGACCACTTCATTTTTATGAAGCAGCTGAAGAGCTGTTCTTAAATGGTAAAAAAGTAGCAAGTATGCTTTATGGTAGAGCTTTAGATTGTTATTATCTTTATCTCACTTCTGTTTACTGCTCCTAACTCTCTACGACATAAAACCAGGGAACAAATCCCACAGTCAAATCCTAGCCTATGATTTCTTTTTACTTGTTCTAGCTCTGATGTTTAGTACTAAACATTCTAAAGTCAACATATTGTAAACTAAGATAAGAGTGCAGTCAGACAATGACTGGACTCTACAAAGTAGCGATAAAAAATTCTAACATTCATATAGAGCTCTTCAAAGACAAAGGGCTACCAAGGACGAGATACTGTCTCTACTCATGCCAAATTGTTTGTTCATGTGTTCTAGAACCTCTCTGACCTGCTGGCCGTGTTTCTTTTGATGAACCCCAGGATGCCATTTGCTTTCTGGGCTGCAAGTGCAGATTGCTGGCTCACACCCAGCTTTTCATCCACTAGCACCCCCAAGTCCTTTTCTGCAGGCCTGCTCTCAATTTCATCATCCCCCAGCCCGTACTGATACCAAGGACTACCCCAAACTAGGTACATGAAGAATACTTAAGATCTTCTTCATATAGAAGACACAAGGTAGATTGTCTCTATACAGAGCCAGGATCTTAGTGGCACGCAAAAATGTACACAGAAAGATCAGTAAATCCCTAAACCAAGGAAAAGCCACGGCACATTTGGGACCTGGACATCTTAGATAGGCACATGAAATATATATGCAATATTCCCCAGTGTGAGCTCTCACATGTTGCTGACATGTGCCTTCTGCAAGACAAATATAGGAGCAGTTATGAAGTGCTCAAGGAAATGGAGAGTAACACAGGGAAAGGAAAACGTACGTAGTTTATTGTCCAGCTGCCACGGAAAAATTATTGTCCAGACGAAAAGAAAGGTAATCTGAAGGCTTTGAGCAGACAGCTCGAATCACATAATGCTTGTTGCCTTTAAATGGAAGCAAATAATATTTTTCAGGCGATAGAAGTGTCTTCAGGACTTGGATTTATTTGAAGACTAGAATGTTGTGCTTGTTCCTGCACACATTTATGAATCTGTGAAACTGCTTAGTGGTAGTACAGGTAAATATGCAGAATGAAGAGTAATTTTGCTCCATAACTACATTTAGATGCTTGTCTAGACAATGGTTCCTGTAACTTTCACTATTATCACTTTAGAGAGGTGACTCTGCCACTTTGCTCTGCTTTGGTGAGACCTTGAGTACTGTGCCCAGCCCTGGTGCCCTCAACAGAGGAAGGACATGGACCTCATGGAGGGAGCAAGTCCAGAGGAGGGCCACCAAGATGATTATGTGTCTGGAGCACCTCTCCTAGGAGGACAGGTTGAGGGAGCTGTGCTGTTTAGCCTAGAAAAGAGAAGACTGCAGGGAGAGCTAATAGTGGCTTTCCAGTACCCAAAGGGGGCTACAAGAAGGTTGCAGAGGGACTGTTTCCAAAGGCCTGCAGGACGAGGGGCAATGGTTTGAAATTAGAGAAGAGCAGATTTAGATAGGACGTTAGCAACAAGTTCTTCATCATGAAGAGTGATGAAATGCTGCCAACAGGTTCCCAGGGAGGTAGCTGAGGCCCCATCTCTGAAGATATTCAAGATGAGGCTGGACAAGGCTCTGAGCAACTTGGTCTAGTGGAAGATGCCCCTGCTGACTGCAGGGCAGTAGGACTAGATGACCTTTGGAGGTTGCTTCCAACCCAAACCATTCTATGATTCAACTATGAAAACACTGGTTTATAATATTTTTACAATTCTAAGTTGTTCAAATCCTTGAAGTGGACACAAAGCCAAAATCTAATGATCACTGAATCAGTGGGGATCTTTCCACTGTCCTTAGGATTGAGGCACAAAAATCAGAAGTGAGCAAGAGTGTTTTTGATTTCCTTACAGATCAATAAGCTATTTTCAAGTTAATAGCAGAGTACCTGTATTTCTTAGCAGATCTGTTCATTTTTCAAATGCATTCTGTTCTGATTCGGAGCAATGATGTCCATTTGTTTTGTTAATTAGTTAAGTGATGCACCTCAGATTCTCCCAAGTGCTATTACAGTAACTGCAGAATTTCTGGGTTTCCAAAAGCACAGCAGTGCTGTTTCTAGAAAAACCTGCAGCCTGAGGAGTTTTTCCTAAGGCCAAGTTTGAAGAGGGCAGATTTAGACTGGAGGTTAAGAAGGAATTCTTTACAGTGAGGGTGGTGAGACACCAGAACAAATTGTGCAGGGAGGTCATGGATGCCCCCTCCCTGGAGGTGTTCAAGGCCAGGCTTGATAAGGAAGGCCTTGAGCAAGCTGCTCTAGTGGAAAGTGTCCCCTGCCCACAGTCACAGGTTTGGAACTTGACAATCTTTAAAGTCCCTTCCAATTCAAAATACTGTATGAATCGATCAATCTATGAATCTAACACTCATTAATGGCTAATATGAAAATCAAGAAAAATCATTTATTGTCTTTCAACTCCTAAGTTCTCTGCTGCTGGTGGTTGTCTAACAGACGTTAATGAAGTCTGTCCACATGAACAGTCCAAAGATGGAGTAAAGATTTGATCATTACACAGGCAATGCAGTCACAGTTATTTGACGCACGGTTCTAAACCACGTCCCTTAGCACCACAGCTCCGTGTCTTTCCAACACCTTAAAGGATGAGGATTCCCTGGGGATCCTGATTATTTGTTTTAGATTTCTAAACTTAAGAAAAAGATGGGTTTGTGAGTTTGAGATCCTGAAAGTATGTAGTCTGGCATTTAATTTGTAATAATGTATACATGGTGCTTGTGGACATGGTTTAGCAGTAGACTTGGCAATGCTGGTTTAATGGTCGGACTCAACGATCTCAAAGGTCTTTTCCAACCTAAATAATTCTATGGTTCTACTCATACAGAATCACAGAAACTTAGGGGCTGGAAGGGATCTTAAAATATCATCCAGTCCAACTTCCCTGGCCAGAGCAAGATCACCTAGGGTAGGTCACACAGAAACATATCCAGGCAGATTTGAGTATCTCCAGAGAAGGAGACTCCACAACCTCTATGGGTAGCCTACTCCAGGGATCTGGCACCCTCACAAGGAGAAAGATTTTACTTATGTTCACATGGAACCTCCTCTGCCCCAGCTTGGACTCACTGCCACATGTCCTATCATTGGACATCACAGAGTAGAGCCTGATTCCATCCTCCCAACACTGCCCTTCACATCTTTATAAACACAACTGAGGTCACCTCTCAAGTCTCCTCCAGGCTCAAGAGCCCTAGCCCCCTCAGCCTCTCCTCAGAAGGGACATGTTCCACTGCCTTCAGTATCTTTGTGCTTTATGCTGGACTCTTTCAAGGAGCTCCCTAATGAACTGGTGTCCAATGCTGGAAAGAAGGTTGCAATAGAATTTACACTTGAATATTTGTTTTCTCCCTTCCTGTGGTAACTCTAAACTCTGACTCCAGTCGATTGCCTTAATTACTCTTAAGTCCTACACCTCTACTCCAGAGTTCTTAGAGCTGGCAGTATTAACTCCAGCCTTCTGAATAACCAAGCAGTAGCTGAATACCCATTTTGAAACTATGGCTCTCAGCACCCATCAAAGAGTACAAAAGCTTTAATGGTGCCAGCTCTGTAGCCCACACTTTATCAGACAGTTTTTCAGTGGGCATTGAGTCTGTCACCAAAATGTATTAGCCCACTGCTACTTTCTTAACTAGTTAATTACACCGGCTTAAGGCTACACCTCTGGGTTCTTTGTCAAAGCTAAATTTAGCCAAATTTGGGATGTGAATATATTTTACTTCTATTCTGTTTATCTGACTAACTCTGACTGTTCCCTTAGAGACTTATCTGAGAAGTTTTCCATCCTTCTCTTTCCCTTTGATCAAAGGCTGTCAGAATTTGCTTCATTTACATTTCAGACCCACTGATTAAAACCATGTCCTTTGGGTTATGAAGTATTGTTGGATGACAGAACTAAGACAAACTGTTCTAACTTCCTCCTTGCCTTGTATTATCTCCAGATTTTTATCACCCTGCTATTATGCCTTTCCTGTGCCTTCATGCCAGTGTTAGGAAGGAGTTTCCTGGCTACAAAAGTGCTGATAATCTCTGGACTTTAGGACAATAAATGACTCTTGGTCCTATGGACATCATTACTGTTTAAAATATTCTTAGTGTAAAGATAACCTTCTGAGTGCTGAAAGAATCACAGAATCCTCCCATGGTGGAAGTTGGAAGGGACCTCTGGGGATCATCTAGTCCAAACCTCCTGCTAAAGCAGGACCACCTAGAGCAGGTTTCCCAGGATCACAAAGTCTGGGTAGGTTTGGAAACTCCAGAGAAGGAGACTCCACAACCTCTCTGGTCAGCCTGCTCCAGGGATCAATCATCTCACAGCAAAGAATTTTCTCCTTTTGTTCTGGTAGAACTTCCTCTCTTTCAGTTTGTGCCCACTGACCCATGTTCTATCAGTGGGCACCACTGAAAAGAGTCTGGCCCCATCCTCTTCACCCTACTGATCAGCATGCGATGATCCCCTCTCTGGCTGCTGTTCTCCAGGCTAAACAGCCCCAGGCCTCTCAGCCTTTCCTCCTCACAGACATGCTTCAGTCCTCTTAGCATCTTTGTAGCCTCTGCCAGTCTCTCTCCAGTAATTCCCTGTCCCTCTTGAACTGGGGAGCCCATAATTGGACACAGATCACTTTTAGATTAAGCCAATAAACAGCACATAACAGCCAGAACAGTTTTGATTTGGAAGGGATCATCTCTTTTTAAGTGATAGATCCAAAGAACACCACCAGTAATAAGCACGATTCTTTGGCTGGTCCTTCACTGAGTTATTTGTTGTTTAACAAAGAACATAAACACTGGTTTATGTTGTTAGAAATGAGCAAGATTCATGCCATGACATTTCATCAATTAAATCACAGAATCATAGAATCATAGAAAGGTAAGGTTGGAAGGGACCTCAAGGATCATCTAGTTCCAACCCCCTGCCATAGGCAGGGACACCTCCCACTAGTACAGGTTACTCAAGGCCTCCTCCAACTTGGCCTTCAACACCTCCAGGGAGGGAGCATCCACAACCTCCCTGGGCAATCTGTTCCAGTGCCTCACCACCCTCACTGGAAAGAACTTCCTCCTAACATCTCTCTAGTCTAAATCTCCCCTCTGCCAGTTTAAACCCATTGCCCCTTGTCCTGTCTCTTGATAACATCTTAAAATTCCTAGGCTTTCATGAGCATTCCCTTTCCCTGAAAAAATCCAGTCAAGTTCTTATTAAGCTGGTATGATGTCAGGGACCAGTGACTGAATAAACTCCTGAAACCTGGTTTGGCTTTTTTCCTTCCTCCTTCTTCAGGAAAAGCCTTACACTTGTGCTGGCTGTGACATCTGAAACCTTAGCATGATGAACACAGAGATGGGAAAAAGTACAGCCTTTCCTGAAACACAGGCAGAAAAGTTGCACCAGTGAGGCTTTGACTACCCATTAATGGAATTGCTAACAAAACTAAACATCAGTTTTTGCTGCCATGACCTCCAGTTAACTTGGAGTAAAAAAGACTTCCCTCTCCAAAGGCCACTTAGACACATCATTTATAGATTCACTGAATGGTTTAGGTTGGAAGGGACCTTGAAGTTCCAACCCCTATGCCAGGGGCAGGGGCACCTTCCACTAGACCAGCTTGCTCAACACCCCATCCAACCTGACATTCAACAACTCCAGGGAAGGGACATCCATGACCTCCTGGGGTAATCTGTGCCAGTGTTTTACCACCCTCACTGTAACAACTTTCATCCTAATCTCCAGTCTAAATCTGCCCTCCTCAAGTTTCAATCCATCCCCTCTCACCCAGTACTACAAGGCCTTGTAAAAAGTCCCTCCCCAGCTCTCTTTTAGGCCCCCTTCACATACTACAAGGCCACTATAAGGTCTCCCCAGAGTCTTTTTTCCAGGTTGAACAGCCACAGGTCTCTCAGTCTGTCCCCATTAGGGAGGTTCTCTAGCCCTCTGCTGATCATCTTCGTGGCTTCCTCTGGACCTGCTCTGCCAGCTCCTCATCCTTCTTATGCTGGGGGCACCATAACTGGATGCAGTGTTGTGGGTAGGGTCTCAGCAGATCAGAACAGAGAGGCAGAATCCTCTTTGGTTTTTTTCTATTTCTGCAGCAGTTTCACAGTAGCCAGAGAAATTATTCATTTCATTTTTTGCCTATAGTGAAAATATATCTAAGGATAAACATTCCTAACAGGAATGAGTCTCACGTTTATCTGACACTGTTATATTCTACATTTTCCTGGTTTTTCTTTTGCTGTATTTTAGCCCTTCAGGATGTTTGTATCTCCCTGACAGTCGCTGTTCTTGATAGTCATGATGACATTTTAAATTGGTTTACTTTAGGTATGGAGAGTGAATATTGAAGCTGTCTTTGGTGTCAAGAAAATAATAATCTTCTCACTCACATGTCAGGAGCTAGGGTGACTGCTTGACAGATTTCTGTTGGGTTTTCCAGATTTCTAAATGCTTTCAAATGAGAACCACCTCAGAAAAGTCATTAGGGGCCCTCCAGAGTGTAAACAGTTTACTGTTTGTTTTTCTTATGCCTTGCATAAAATAACCCACATTCTTATTACTTCTTTTTTGGTTTTTGTTTTTTTTTTTTTTAATTCCCTACTCAGGAACCAATCAAGGATGACACCAAGTTAGGAGCAGGTGTGGATCTGTTGGAGGGTAGGAGGGCTCTGTAGAGGAACCTGGACAAGCTGGATGAGTGGGCAGAGGCCAATGGGATGAGATTTAACAAGGCTAAGTGCAGGGTTCTACACTTTGGCCACAACAACCCCAAGCAGTGCTACAGGCTGGGAACAGAATGGCTGGAGAGCAGCCATTCAGAAAGGGACCTGGGGGTACTGGTAGACAGTAGGTTGAACATGAGCCAGCAGTGTGCCCAGGTGGCCAAGAGAGCCAAAGGCATCTTGGCCTGGATCAGGAACAGTGTGACCAGTAGGACAAAGGAGGTTATTCTGCCCCTGTATTCAGCACTGGTCTGGCTACACCTTGAGTACTGTGTCCAGTTCTGGGCCACTCAATTCAAGAGAGATGAGAAGATACTGGAACATGTCCAGAGAAGGACAACAAAGCTGATGAGGGGCCTCGAGTACAACTCTAAGAGGAGAGGAGAAGAGAGTTGGGGGTGTTTAGCCTGGAAAAGAGGACCTCCGGGGAGACCTCATTGCAGTCTACAACTACCTGAAAAAAGATTGTGGCCAGGTGGAGGTCAGTCTCTTCTCCCAGGCAACCAGCAACAGAATGAGGAGACACAGTCTCAGGTTGTGCCAGGGGGGCATAGGCTGGATATTAGGAGGAAGTTCTTCACAGAGAGAGTGATTGGCATTTGAATGGGCTTCCCAAGGAGGTGGTGGAGTCACTGTCCCTGGAGGTGTTCAAGAAAAGACAGGATGGGGCATTTATTGCCGTGGTCTAGTTGATTGGATAGGGCTGGGTGATGGGTTGGACTGGATGATCTTGGAAGTCTCTTCCAACTTGGTTGATTCCATTATTTGATTCTATTATTCTATTTCTTTCCTCCTTTACTCAGAATCTGTGAGTTTCTATGTTGGATACAAACAAAGTAACAGTGTAAATAAACATTATAATGAATGTGGATAAAATACAGCAGAGGAATATCTTCATAATGATTTAGGAATGAAAGCCTCACTGCATGCTTTTGCTTCTGACCAGGTCATGAGTATGTGTCAAGTATGAGCAGCAGGGTACATGGACACACAATGGCACGTTTTGATCATTAATAGCCAGATCTTATTAATTTTCCCATTATTTTACTCTAAATTAATTAGAAGAATGACTGAGTATGCAGGCAGTATAGAAGAGCACACAGAAGTTGCCCCCATAATACAAGGGTGAAAAGATTATATTCTCTCTGATTTATAGATGAGGCCATTAAAAGAGTGAAATAATTATTTACCCAATATAAACTTGAATTCTGCCTCAGTATATGCAAACATAAAGTCAAAGGATGTCACTACTGGAACATAGCCAGCTGATGTCATTCAGCATAGTCTCACTAAAACTATGCTTAATAGCCAACAAGGCACAGTGCCATTAGTATGTGCAAACTGTGTTTCTCACTTTGGCTCCAAACCTTTTTTTCATTTTTTTTCTTGCTGTTATATTGAAAAGGGATTTGGTTAAAATGAGATTTTAGCTCCGGTGCCCGCAGCATAAGATGGTCCAGAGGAGGGCCACAAAGATGATCAGTCTCCCCTTCAGGGACAGGCTGAGAGAGTTGGGGCTGATCAGTGTGGAGAAGAGAAGACTCCAGGGTGATCTTAGAGCAGACTTCCAATACCTGAAGAGGGCCTACAAGATAGTTGGGAAGGGAGTTTTTACAAAAAAAGTAATGATTAATTCTCAGCAGTAATTAATAGGTAGCAGGGTGGTAGTGACCTTGTGTCTTGGAAACGAGGCAAAGCACTTGCAGAATCTCTACTGATCTGCATCTGCCATCTACTTACTGAGCTTAGTTCCTGATCCACTTGAAGGTTGCAGCATCCTCCGCCATAAATTACATGGCAAGAGTCTTGTACCTGGGTGTGCAACACGACGTGTGCCTCAGAAACTACACGGAAAAACAAAGTTGTGCTTTGCAAGCCTGTCACTGTTTCATGCATTGTTGCCATGAAATAAATGACTTCTCTTGAGGTTTCCTTAATTTGCTATAAACTCTCTCCTGCAAAGAAGTTCACAGGGTATTTTTAATGGCAACTCCAGAAAATCACTTCAAGTAGTAACATTTGGAAAAGTAGGGCAGTTTTTATTCTACAAAATAATAAAAAAAAATACAGCCAGGTACATCAAGTGCAAATATGCTTGGTTACATGACTTAATCCCTAGTAATATTATCTTCAGCTTTGTCCAGGAACAAATATCCTGCTTAGAAATGAGCTGTAAGGATGAAGGGATGTGCCCACACAACTAAGCGGTCTGATGTATAAACAGAAATTTATAAACCAAGGGTTTAATTCTAAGCAGGTAACAATAAGAATGCAGCACTGGAGGTTTCAGCGAGATGTTATGAGCAACTTATCACTTAGAGGATAAAGAAGGAATTAAGTTGGCTAAGAAAGTGGAGGGATCGAGATTTTCAAGGGTTGGTTAGACTAGCATCAGTCAAGAATTGTTCAGCTAGAACTGCTCCTGTCCTGAGGCAAACAAATACACTACAAGGCGAGATAAAAGTCCTTCTCAGCCTTATTGTTGCTTTTACAGTCTCCCTGAAAATAGCTTTAATTTGAGCATCCATAAGGTTCAATGTGTTAGAAAAATATGAAATAAACTATTCTAAGTTTTTAAAATAAATTTCCAAATAATCATTTGGATAATCACATATATAACCCTTATCAAGGTTACACTGAATGATTTTGGTGTGGATGGATCCTTATTTGTCACACAAAGAGCTCTGCTCAGCTAGATCTGAAAGCAAGTTCACTGCTTATTAGCTCTTTCCCAAGCAGTTTCTCAAATCCCCACCACAGGCTTCCTTGGTAACAGCAGCCAGCACAATGCTCCGTAACACTCAGCCATTAAACCTCACAAAAGCAGGAATCCTGAATCTCTGTGTCCAGCTAGGAGAGTAACAAAAGGCTAAAGGTAAATGTATCCATCCAGGCTGGAGGTGATGAGATTGAGAGCAACCCTGAAGAAAAGGACTTGGGGGTGTTGGTGGGTGAGAAACTGGACATGAGTCAGTAATGGACACTTGCAGCCCAAAGGGCAATGACAGCCTGGGCTCCATCAAAATGGTAGAGGAACCCACAAGAAAAGGTGCTATG
>VWZE01010337.1:21739-37607 GCA_013396675.1 Eubucco bourcierii
TCTCTCCTCAGCCTCCTCTTCTCCAACCCCATTCCCTCAGAGAGCATCTCACAAGGCACAAGTGTGAGATGGTCTCATCCCATCCTGCAGCATCCTCTGCTCATCCATAAATCCCAAGCTAGAGGCTGACTCCCAGGATTTGGAATATCACTTGGGAGCTTTGGACAGGCCTGGTGGGGAGGTTTAGGTTGGACATGAGGAACAATTTCTTCCCTTTGAGGGCTGTCAAGGCCTGGCCCAGGCTGCCCAGGGCAGTGGTGGAGTCTCCATCCCTGGAGGGGGTTCAAAGCTGTGGGGATGTAGTGCTGAGGACCATGGTGCAGTGGTGCCCTGGCAGTGCTGTGTTGGTGATTGGACTGGATGAGCTGAGAGGTCTCTTCCAAATTGATTCCTTGATTCTATAACCACAGGAACTGTTGGGAGAGACAAGGATGGACAGGGAATTCCTAGGCTTCAGCTCCTCTGCTGCAAGCCATGATGCAGAAAGCACAGGCAGGAGATGCTCCATCAGACACAGGCCCCTGCCTGAAGCCCAGGGTGCTGTGGGGGTTTGGTGGGCAGGCTTGGCCCAGCCATGAGAGCTGGAAGAACAATCCCCTGCTTGCAGCTTTCCCTCCACTTGAGGCTCTAAAGGTTTCTCCTAGCAATGGGAAGTGTCCCTCACGCTGAGCAGGACAATAAACAGCGGCAAGGAGCCACCCACGTTCACAGCCATTAGTGTTTGTCACCTCTCAGCTCCTTTGATCTCAACCTTAAAAGCCAGCAGAAGCCACCAAGGCTGCCTCTTTAATTCATCAAGCTGGTGGTGCAGCAGCAAGCCTGCAACATGATCTGGAGACCTGGGGAGGGGATGGAGAAATTGGTGCACAAGTTCTCACAGGAGGAGGCTGCATGAGGCACTTAGTGCCGTGGGTTAGTTAATTAGAAGGTGTTAGGTGCCAGGTTGGGCTCGATGATCTCAGAGGGCTTTTCCAACCTGGTTCATGCTGTGTGGTTCTGTGAAGGGCTGCATCAGCTCTCCAGGGGAGAGGCAATTTAGGCTCCTAAACCTCCAGCATCACTGAGATGGCTCCAACTATTCACCAGCTGTGATGCTCCTGCAGCAGTGTTGGGGTGGCCCTGGAGGTTGCTGTGTTGCCCAGAATCCCAACATGGTGGTCTTGGGAAGGGACCTCTGGAGATCCTCCAGCCCAACCTCTCTGGAGATCACTCAGCCCAACCCCTCTGGAGATCCTCCAGCCCAACCCCTCTGGAGATCCTCCAGCCCAACCCCTCTGGAGATCCTCTAGCCCCCAACCCCTCTGGAGATCCTCCAGCCCAACCCCTCTGGAGATCCTCCAGCCCAACCCCTCTGGAGATCCTCCAGCCCAACCCCTATGGAGATCCTCCAGCCCAACCCCTCTGGAGATCCTCCAGCCCCCAACCCCTCTGGAGATCCTCCAGCCCAAACCCTCTGCTCAAGCAGGGGCACCCACAGCAGCTTGCCCAGCATCACAATGCCCAGATGGCTTTTGAAAGCCCCTAGAGGATCACAGAACATATCAGGTTGGAAAGAACCCTTGAAGGTGACCTTGTCCAAGCCCCTTGGAGCCATCAGGGACATCTCCAACTAGATCAGGTTGCTCCAGGGCTCTGTCAAGTTTGACCTCACACATCTCCAGGGATAGAGCCTCCACCACCTCTCTGGGCAACCTGTTCCAGTGTTCCACCAAACCTCATGGTAAAGAACTTCCTCTGTAGGATGAAAGGAGAGGAGAAGGAAACTCCACAGCCTCAGGGAGGTGAAATCTCTGCTTAGCTGATTTGGTGTTGAATAATGAAACTGGTTTGTGGGGGTTTAATGAGCTCACAGCAGGGTGGCAAGGGCTGGGGCCAGGCTGCTGTGCACTGGGGACCCGAAGCCATTCCATTACCCAGCAGTTCCACAATTACTTTCATTTCCCAGCCCTGGGGTTTGGTCTCCAGCCCATCTCGGTGTGTAAATGATGTCACGGGTCAGCAGAGCCTGCTCCCAACAGGTCCTGCCTGGTGGGTGGATTATCTGCCATCACCCCGTTCCCATGGCAACACAGCATCCCCCTCAGGGCAGGCCACTTCATTACCAGAGCTGTACAACTTGACCACTGCTGCTCCCACACCTCCCAGCCTGCTGCTGGCCTCCCAGAGACCTGTGCTGGTTTCTTTTCTGGCTCTCTACAACAAAGGAGTGTTGGAGTGAGGTGGGGGTTGGTCTCTTCTCCCAAGGAGTGAGCAATGGGACCAGAGGAAACTGCTTTAAGATGCCTCAGGGGGAGGTTTAGTTTGGATATTAGGAGAAATTTCTCGGCTCTGGGCTGGGTTAGGAAGTGGCTGGAGGGCAGGGCCCAGAGAGTGGTGGTGAATGGTGCCACAGCCAGCTGGAGGCTGGGCACTAGCAGTGTACCCCAGGGATCAGTGCTGGGCCCCATCCTCTGACATCTTCAGTGATGATCTGGACGAGGACATTGACTCAGTCAGCAGCAAGTTTGCAGCTGACACCAAGCTGGGGGCTGCTGTTGCTGGGTTGGAGGGCAGAAGGGCTCTGCAGCAGGACCTCGACCGCCTGCAGAGATGGGCAGAGTCCAAGGGGATGTAGCTCAACAAATCCAAGTGCCAGGTGCTGCACTTTGGCCACAACAACCCCATGCAGAGCTGCAGGCTGGGGTGGGAGTGGCTGGAGAGCAGCCAAACAGAAAGGGATCTGGGGGTGCTGATTGACACCTGCCTGAACATGAGCCAGCAGTGTGCCCAGGTGGCCAAGAAGGCCAATGGCATCCTGGCCTGCATCAGCAAGAGTGTGGCCAGCAGGAGCAGGGAGCTCATTCTCCCCCTGGACTCTGCACTGCTTAGGCCACACCTTGAGTCCTGTGTCCAGTTCTGGGCCCCTCCATTGAAGAAGGACATTGAGGTGCTTGAGTGTGTCCAGAGAAGGGCAACGAGGCTGGGGAGAGGCCTGGAGCACAGCCCTATGGAGAGAGGCTGAGGGAGCTGGGATTGGTTAGCCTGGAGAAGAGGAGGCTCAGGGGAGACCTTCTTGCTGTCTACAACTACCTGAAGGGTGGTTGTAGCCAGGAGGAGGTTGCTTTCTTCTCTCAGGCAAGCAGCAGCAGAACAAGAGGACACAGTCTGAAGCTGTGCCAGGGGAAGTTTAGGCTGGAGGTGAGGAGAAAGTTGTTGCCTGAGAGAGTCATTGACTGCTGGAATGGGCTGCCCAGGGAGGTGGTGGAGTCAGCGTCCCTGGAGGTGTTCAAGGCAGGTTTGGATGTGGCACTTGGTGCCATGGTCTGGTCTTGAGGGCTGTGGTAATGGGTTGGACTTGATGAGCTTTGAGGTCTCTTCCAACCTTGGTGATACTGTGAGACTGATACTGATACTGTGATACCAAAGTTGTCAAAGCCCAGGGCAGTGGTGGAGACTCCATCCCTGGAAGGTTTTAAAAGCCAGGAGGATGTTGTGCCTGAGGGATGTGATTTTAGAGGTGCCCTGCCAGCACTGGCTTAAGGGTTGGACTGGATGATCCAAAAGGTCTCTTCCAGCCAAACCACTTCTGTGATTCTGTCCATCATCCTGTCAGGACAGTGCCCTACTGTGATGATGACCAGTGTGGCTCCTCTTTGGTGAGAGGAAAGGAGCTAGAGCCCACAAGGTTCCTGCATCAGCCTTTGCTTGTGGGGTGTGAGCTCCCAGTCCCACACATCTCTTGTGTCTCTCCCACCTCAACGAACAGCCCCTGGGCAGGCACAAATTGACTCTTAGAGTTCCCTTTCATTGTCCCCCCCAGCAGCAGGCTGGGTGGAACATGCACTAAGATGCACTCAAGGTGCTCTGTGAGTTGGCTTCATCCAATTTTAGTGAATTTGGCTTTGACAGGAATCAAATAAATCCAATTTATGGCTGTAATCTGCTCAGGGAAAAAAAAACAAAAAACCCAAGCAACCAAAACCCAACCCAAAACCAACCAACCAAAAAACAAAAGGGACATTTGTGTTGGTTTGGCAGAGCTGAAGCTGGCCACATCCCTCACCCTACCCTGTGGATTTAGCCAAGCTGGCACCTAGAGGTCTTTAAGATAAAATCTTTGGGCATTGCCCAGCTGCCTGAGGCAGCAGCAAGAGTTGGTTCTGAGACAACCATACCCATGCCAACTTCTCCTGCTCAGCTGTGTGACACTAGGGAGGGACTTTTGATAAGGGCTTGTAGGAGTGATGGCTTTGAGCTGCAAGAGGGAAGGTTGAGACTGGAGATGGGTAAGAAGTTGTTTGCAGTGAGGGTGGTGAGACACTGGCACAGGTTGCCCAGGGAGGTTGTGGAGCACAGAATCACCCAACGTGATCTTTGATCACGTTGGGTGATTCTGTGCTCCACAACCTCCCTGGAGGTCTTGTATGCTCCATAACCTCCCTAGAGGTCTTCAGGACCAGGTTGGATGAGGCCTTGAGTGACCTCTTCTAGTGGGATGTGTCCCTGCCTATGGCAGGGGAGTTGGAACTGGCAGAATTCCATGATTCTGGTCAGTGGAAACCATGCAGCCCAAACTGATTCCACCATCTCTTGTTTAGGGTGAGCAGAGACACCAAGGAACCATCCCCCAGCCGGCTGCCAGCTTCCCGTGGCACTGCCAAACCCATCGAGGCTGCAGGGCTGGGCAGAGGGGCGAGTCCCTCGCTTGGTGCTAAGAGATGGGAATGTGGAAAACCTCCAGCAGATGAAGAGGAGCTGGAGAGCTCCAAAAAGCCTGCGGATAGGATGGGAGAGATGTCCCCGTCGCTGCTGCGCCGAGGGGGATCCCCCGCCTCGGATGGGAGGTTCTCCAGCCCGGTGCCACCTACTGTGCCCAGCAGAAGACGTCTCTCTCCAGCAGTGCCCAGCTCCTCTGCTGCCCTCTCGGAGTACGTGGAGGAGCTGCGACGGCAGCCGGGATCCCCCTCGCTGGGTGACAGCTCAGCGCTGCCCATTTACCGCACCACGGGTGCCGCAGCCCTGCGGCGTGCCAGGGCTGTCCCAGCGGCCGAGGAGTCCCTAGCGAAGCCGGACGGGAGTCAGCTGAAGGATGGAGGAGGAACAGACCCCAGCCTGGTGCGCTCCTCCAGCCTGCGGAGCGTGGTCCCCGAGCCTGCTCGCTCCCCGGCGCTGGGCAGAGCAGCCAAATTCGGCTCCTACGACTCCCTCCTCCAGAGTCTCGACGGCTCCGGCCGCCGGTCGAGCTCTCCAGGGGGGGAAGGGCTGGGTGCGCCCCGGCTGAGCTCCTGGAGAAGCTACCTGGAGCCGTCGATGGAAGATGTGGAGGTGGGAAAGGGTCTCCTGAGCAACCCATCCGGCGAGGAGCTGCTGGGTGAGGGGAAGGGGAGCGACCCCTTCAGCTGGCGCATACCCACCCTCGACTACGAGAGGAGAACCAACGTCGACTTCGACGACTTCCTGCCGGCCATCCGCAAGTGCCGCTCCACCAGCAGCCTGGCCAAGCCCGGCAGGGACAGAAGGGATGGGCACCGGCCCCTCACCGTCCGCTTCCAGGACGAGGCCATAGCGGGCAGCTCGGCCTCCTCCGAGACGAAGGGCACGGCCAAGCGCAGCCCCACAGCCCGGCAGGACCCTGGGGACGTCTCCGACTCTTCCTCGTCCTCCGGCTCCTTCGTCTCCTCCCGCAGCACCGACAGCATCAAGCGCCGGCCGCAGCCTCAGCGGGGGGACGGGGAGGGGAGCAGCGGCAAAGGCAGCAGCCTGGGCAGCAGTGCCAGCCGGCGGGCAGAGGCAGAAGGGAAGGAGGACGATGTCACCAGCATCATGAAGAAGTATCTGGGACAAGACTAAGGTAACTGTGTGAGTTGCTTGGCTGGTGCCAGCTCAGAGCGCTGCTGGCACACCTGTGCTGGTTGCCCTGACCCCCTGGTCCCTCCAGCCCACTGCACCCATGTCATGGGGTGGATGGGGACCTGGGGACCTGGGCTGTTGGGTGTCCCCAGGCTCCCCTCCCTCAGCACAGCCTGGGGGGTGTGCTGGGCTGGCTTCACCATCGATGCCCAGCTCTGCTTCTGCCCTGCAGCACCCAGGCTGGTGCCAGGGATGTCCTTATGGGGTTCAGCCTCATCCTTGTCCTCTTTGGAGCTTCAGGGGAGTGGGCAATGGGGACACTGCCAGGGATGCCCTTATGGGGTTTAACCTCATCCTTGTCCTCTTTGGAGCTTCAGGGGAGTGGGCAAAGGGGACACTGCCAGGGATGCCCTTATGGGGTTCAACCTCATCCTTGTCCTCTCCTTGGCCTCTTTGGAGCTTCAGGGGAGTGGGCAAAGGGCACACTGCCAGGGATGCCCTCATGGGGTTATGCCTCATCCTTGGCCTCTTTGGAGCTCCAGGAGAGTGGACAATGGGGACACTGCCAGGGATGCCTTCATGGGGTTCAGCCTCATCCTTGGCCTCTTTGGAGCTTCAGGGGAGTGGGCAATGGGGACACTGCCAGGGATACCCTTATGGGGTTTAGCTTCATCCTTGGCNAGGATCTCCCTTATGGGGTTTAACCTCATCCTTGGCCTCTTTGGAGCTTCAGGAGAGTGGGCAATGGGGACACTGCCAAGAATGCCCTCATGGGGTTCAGCCTCATCCTTGTCCTCTCCTTGTCCTCTTTGGAGCTTCAGGGGAGTGGGCAAAGGGCACACTGCCAGGGATACCCTCATGGGGTTATGCCTCATCCTTGGCCTCTTTGGAGCTCCAGGAGAGTGGACAATGGGGACACTGCCAGGGATGCCTTCATGGGGTTCAGCCTCATCCTTGGCCTCTTTGGAGCTTCAGGGGAGTGGGCAATGGGGACACTGCCAGGGATACCCTTATGGGGTTTAACCTCATCCTTGGCCTCTTTGGAGCTTCAGGAGAGCGGGCAATGGGGACACTGCCAAGAATGCCCTCGTGCGGTTCAGCCTCATCCTTGTCCTCTCCTTGTCCTCTTTGGAGCTTCAGGGGAGTGGGCAAAGGGCACACTGCCAGGGATGCCCTCATGGGGTTATGCCTCATCCTTGGCCTCTTTGGAGCTCCAGGAGAGTGGACAATGGGGACACTGCCAGGGATGCCTTCATGGGGTTCAGCCTCATCCTTGGCCTCTTTGGAGCTTCAGGAGAGTGGGCAATGGGGACACTGCCAAGAATGCCCTCATGGGGTTCAGCCTCATCCTTGTCCTCTCCTTGTCCTCTTTGGAGCTTCAGGGGAGTGGGCAAAGGGCACACTGCCAGGGATGCCCTCATGGGGTTATGCCTCATCCTTGGCCTCTTTGGAGCTCCAGGAGAGTGGACAATGGGGACACTGCCAGGGATGCCTTCATGGGGTTCAGCCTCATCCTTGGCCTCTTTGGAGCTTCAGGAGAGTGGGCAATGGGGACACTGCCAAGAATGCCCTCATGGGGTTCAGCCTCATCCTTGTCCTCTCCTTGTCCTCTTTGGAGCTTCAGGGGAGTGGGCAAAGGGCACACTGCCAGGGATACCCTCATGGGGTTATGCCTCATCCTTGGCCTCTTTGGAGCTCCAGGAGAGTGGACAATGGGGACACTGCCAGGGATGCCTTCATGGGGTTCAGCCTCATCCTTGGCCTCTTTGGAGCTTCAGGGGAGTGGGCAATGGGGACACTGCCAGGGATACCCTTATGGGGTTTAACCTCATCCTTGGCCTCTTTGGAGCTTCAGGAGAGTGGGCAATGGGGACACTGCCAAGAATGCCCTCATGGGGTTCAGCCTCATCCTTGTCCTCTCCTTGTCCTCTTTGGAGCTTCAGGGGAGTGGGCAAAGGGCACACTGCCAGGGATACCCTCATGGGGTTATGCCTCATCCTTGGCCTCTTTGGAGCTCCAGGAGAGTGGACAATGGGGACACTGCCAGGGATGCCTTCATGGGGTTCAGCCTCATCCTTGGCCTCTTTGGAGCTTCAGGGGAGTGGGCAATGGGGACACTGCCAGGGATACCCTTATGGGGTTTAACCTCATCCTTGGCCTCTTTGGAGCTTCAGGAGAGTGGGCAATGGGGACACTGCCAAGAATGCCCTTATGGGGTTCAACCTCATCCTTGGCCTCTCCTTGGCCTCTTTGGAGCTTCAGGAGAGTGGGCAATGGGGACACTGCCAAGAATGCCCTTATGGGGTTCAACCTCATCCTTGGCCTCTCCTTGGCCTCTTTGGAGCTTCAGGAGAGTGGGCAATGGGGACACTGCCAAGAATGCCCCATAGGGTTCATCCTCCTTCTTGTTCTCTCCTTTCTCTCTTTGGAGATGGAGAAGGGTGGGCAAGCCTTCAGGGGACACTGCCAGTGCCAGGGATGGTCACAGCAGCAGCTCTGAGTCCACTGGGTTCTCCCAGCCTCTTGGATTCCCAAAAATAGTGTCCCCAGCTGCCACCACAGCACCCATAAGACAGCTCCTTCTGAGCACCCTTACTCCTTAGCTTAATTTATCATTCCAATTTTGTCTGGGTGCTTGAGGTCGCCCCCTCAGGAGATGAGGGGTCCTGCCTGGATGTGGAGCATGCCCCTCAGTTAGCCACTGCCTCTGGCAACCCCTTGGATCCCGTTTCTGTATTGCAGCTGACACTTGGAGGATTAGGATTTATTGCTGCAATCCCAGTTTGAAAGCCAAGTCCCTAATGAATGCGCCGCGACTCTAATTAAGTGTTTCAAATAGATTAGGAAAACATTTTGTAGAACCATTGCCTTTACACTAAGTGACTGGGTGTCAAGCTGGGCCCAAATTGAGGCAGCCAACAGGAGCAGGGGAATGCCTGTTAATCAAACATTTCTTTCCAGGCAGCACCATTTGCAGAAGGAAATGTCCCACTTGCTCCAGACTTTGCCGAAGGATACAGCAGCCGCTGCCGCCCGCTCCTCTGGAAGAGCAGCTGGTAGGAAACACCTCTCTTAGAGACTGCTGGTGCCATGCCTCCCCACCCAAAAAACACCACCCCACCCCCCAGCAGCTGTGGGGTGTTTTTGCAGATGATAAGACTGGGGTTTTTTTGTTGTTAAGACATGCTGTGGTTTCTTGATGCTCCTGCTCTTTTCCCGCCCCGCCGGCTGCGGGGATGAGAGACTTGTTCCTGTTCTCCTGCAGTTGGTTGACTCAGGAGTTGGTGCTTTAATTCAAACCCAGCAGCTGCCTCCATGCCTGATAACACAACAGTGCTCTGAAGAGCTGGAGGAACACCAAACCCTTCCCTTTTTAACCCAGAAGGGGCTGCCCAGATGTTTCATCCCGCACAGCAAAGCTCAAAGCTCACAGAATCACACAGAAGGGCAGGGGTTGGAGAGGACCTCTGGAGAGCAGCCAGTCCAACCCCTCACCCCCCACCTCTGCTAAGCCAGGGGCACCTAGAGAAGGGCACACAGGAACACATCCAGGCAGGTTTGGAATGTCTCCAGAGATGGAGACTCCACCACCTCTCTGGGCAGCCTGCTCCAGGGCTCCAGCACCCTTCAATTCAAGAAGTTCCTCCTCATGTTCAGATGGAACTTCTGATGGTGCAGTCTGTGCCTGTTACCCCTTGTCCTGTCACTGGGCACCATTGGTGCCATCCTCCTGACACCCACCCTTTGAGTATTGATCAGATCCCCCTCAGTCTGCTCTTTCCAGACCAAACAGCCCCAATTCTCTCAGCCTTTCCTCCTCACACAGATGTTTCAGTCCCCTCAGCATCTCTGTAGCCCTTTGCTGCTCCCTCTCCAGCAAGTCTCTGTCCTTCTTGAACTGAGCAGCCCAGAACTGGAACCAGTACATCAGATGTGGCCTCACCAGGGCAGAGAAGAGGGGGAGAAGAACCTCCCTTAGCCTGCTTGCCCAAGAATACATTTGGGTCTTGCTGTGAGCAGCAGAGCTCAGGAGCTTGTATAATCCTGTGGATACCTGAAGATGGTTTCCTGCCTCCTGCCTCCTTGGGACACCTGGGCCTGTCCTGCTGTCACACTGTGGTGCATGTGGAATAGGGAGGGGATGTGTTTGAGTGGCTGCTTGGGGTTTACACAATAAAATGTTTGCTTCTTTGCCAGGAGCCTCCCCTCATCTTTCCTCCCTCAGCAGCAAGAGTGGCTCAGTGGCAGTGGCACCGTGCAGAGCTGAGCATCCCCTCACCCACCCCCACCATGGCTGGGGGCTTCTCGCTGAGGCTCTGTCCTCTCCCCATCACTCTGCATGCACAAAAAACTCTTTTATCAACCTCTCTTTGCTTTCCTTGAAGGGATCCAAAGTCATTTATCCAAGGTTTGTGGCCAGGTTCTGCAGGTTCATGGAATCGTGGAGTCATGGAATGGTTTTGGGTTGGGAAGGACCTTAAAGATCCTCTACTTCCAATCCTCTGCCATGGGCAGTGACACCTTCCACTTGACCAGGTTGCTCAAGGCCCCATTCAACCTGACTTTGAACGTTCCCAGCAGCCACAACCTCCCTGGGCAAACTGCTGCAGTGTCTCTCCAGCCTCACTCTAAAGAATTCCCTCCTAACCTCCAGTCTCAACCTCCTCTCTTCCACCTTCAATCCATCCTCTCTCATCCTATCACTACAAGCTCTTGTAAAAAGCCTCACTCTAAATTCCCTCCTAACCTCCAGTCTCAACCTCCTCTCTTCCACCTTCAATCCATCCCCTCTCATCCTATCACTACAAGCTCTTGTAAAAAGCCTCACTCTAAAGAATTCCCTCCTACCCTCCAGTCTCAACCTCCTCTCTTCCACCTTCAATCCATCCTCTCTCATCCTATCACTACAAGCTCTTGTAAAAAGCCTCACTCTAAAGAATTCCCTCCTACCCTCCAGTCTCAACCTCCTCTCTTCCACCTTCAATCCATCCCCTCTCATCCTATCACTACAAGCTCTTGTAAAAAGCCTCACTCTAAATTCCCTCCTAACCTCCAGTCTCAACCTCCTCTCTTCCACCTTCAATCCATCCCCTCTCATCCTATCACTACAAGCTCTTGTAAAAAGCCCCTCCCTGCCTTTCTTGTAGATCCCCTTTCAACAAGGAACAATTCTCCTTCCCATCAGCATTTTCTGGGTGATTCACTCAACTGAGAAGCTTGCAGCAGTTTGCACAACCTTCTTGGACCAGATGACCTTAGAGGGACCTTTCCAAGCCAATGCTTTCTATGATTGTGACCCAGCACCGATGAGGAGAGGCTCTGATGCTCACAGTGGGACTCCAGCCCAGCTTGGCATCATCCCCACCTTCATCCCTCCAAGCACTGGCTGGCTGAGCTGTTGGTTTGTAGTTCATTTTTAATCTCCAAAGGCTCCAGAAGTGGCTCCTGGTTTGATGGCTGTAAGGAAAATGATTCCTTTGACACTGAGCTTTTGATTTGGGGCTAACTTGAGCGGCGCCTTTGCCGAACAAGGAGCTGCTGCTATTTAAACCTGCAGCAAGGAGAGCAGATCTGTGTGTGACACACTGACTGCTGCTGCTGCTGCTCTTCTCCTTGTGCTTCCACAGGGCACAAAGGAAATTGGTCTGTCACTTGAAATGGCTTTGCAAATCCTTCAGCAGCAAACCAGGGCTAAAGGAGGCCTCTAGGGCTGGAGCTTCTCAGCCTGAATGGAATCACAGAACACATGGGGTTGGGAGGGACTCTCAAAGGTCATTCGGTCCAAGCTCTTCTGAAGTCTGCAGGGACATCTCCAACTAGAACAGGTTGCTCAGGGCCATGTCAAGTGTGACCCTGAATGTCTCCAGAGGTGGGGAGTCCACACTCCCTCCCCTCTCTGGGTGACCTGTTTCAGTGTTCCACCATCCTCATCCTCAACAGCTTCCTGGTAATGTTCAACCTAAACCTCCTCTGCTCCAGTTTGAAACCATTGCCCCTTGTACTGTCACCACAGGACCTCCTAAAGAGTCCCTCCCCAGCCTTCCTATAGGTCCCCTTCAGGTAGTGAAATCATAGAATCATAGAACGGGAAGGTTGGAAGGGACCTCAAGGATCATCCAGTTCCAACCCCCTGCCATAGACAGGGACACCTCCCACTAGCACAGCTCACTCAAGGCCTCCTCCAACCTGGCCTTGAACACCTCCAGGGAAGGAGCAGCCACAACCTCCCTGGGCAACCTGTGCCAGTGTCTCACCACCCTCACTGCAAACAACTTCCTCCTAACACCCACTTTCAATCTCCCCTCTGCCAGTTCAAACCCATTGCCCCTTGTCCTGGCATTGCAAGCCCTTGTCAATAGTCCCTCCCCAGCCTTCCTGTAGCACCCTTCAGATCCTGGAAGGCTACTCTCAGGTCTCCTGGAAGCCTTCTCTTCTGCAGGCTGCAGAACCCCAACTCTCTCAGCCTGTCCTCACAGCAGAGCTGCTGCAGTCCTCTCAGCATCTTGGTGGCCTCCTCTGGACCCACTCCAACACTTCCATGTCCTTCCTGTGCTGGGGGCTCCAGAACTGCACACAGGACTCCAGGTGGGGTCTGAGGAGAGCAGAGCAAAGGGACAGAATCCCCTCCCTTGCCCTGCTTCCCACATTGCTCTTGCTGCAGCCCAGCACTCAGCAGCTCCAAAGTCTCCCTGAAGCCTTCTCTTCTCCAGGCTGAACACCCCCCAGCTCTTCCAACCTGTCCTCCTAGGACTGAATGTCCAAAGCCATCCTGCTGTGAGCTACAACATTCACAGCAGTTGCCCTAGGGAAGGTTTAGGTTGAACATGAGAGACAATTTCTTCCCCTTGAGGGTCTTCAAGGCCTGGCCCAGGCTGCCAGGGAAGGATCCCATCCCTGGAGGGATTTCAAAGCCATGGAGATGTGGCACTGAGGGCCATGGCTTGGTGGTGACCTAATGGTTGGACTCTGTGGCCCGAAAAGTCTCTTCCAAACAAAGCCATTCTGCATTTCTGCGACCCTACTGCTTGTGCCCAGCTCCCTGCTCCTGTCCTTCCTCCTCAGCTCAGGGCTGAGCTCCTGAAGGATTCAAGGCCATCTGTCAGACTGGCTGGCCTGTGTTGCCAGGCTGAGTTTTATCCTTGTTGGCATCCTGCTGGGTTCGCTACATCACCGTGAGCCAGTCCCCACCCTCCTGCCGCCTGCGTGCGGCGCTGCGGCCGAGCTGCCAGCAATCCTGGCAGAGCCAGGGCTGTGCCAGTCACAGAATCCTTTGGCTTGGGAGAGGCCTTTGAGATCATCAGCTCCAACCATTAGCTGCAGGAGTGGCTGGTGGTGGGGCAGGAGGGAATGGTGATAGGGCAGGAGGGGTCAGTGGTGAGGTAGGAGAGGGCAGTGATGGGGTAGGAGAAGGTGTTGGGTCTATAATGGGACAGAAGGGGCTGGTGGAGGGGTAGGAGAGGGCAGTGATGGGGTAGGAGGAGATGTTGGGTCTATAATGGGACAGAAGGGGCTGGTGGAGGGGTAGGAGAGGGCAGTGATGGGGTAGGAGGAGATGTTGGGTCTATAATGGGACAGAAGGGGCTGGTGGAGGGGTAGGAGAGGGCAGTGATGGGGTAGGAGGAGGTGTTGGGTCTATAATGGGACAGAAGGGGCTGGTGGAGGGGGTAGGAGGGGTCAGTGGTGAGGTAGGAGAGGGCAGTGATGGGATAGGAGGAGGTGTTGGGTCTATAATGGGACAGAAGGGGCTGGTGGAGGGGGTAGGAGGGGTCAGTGGTGAGGTAGGAGAGGGCAGTGATGGGATAGGAGGAGGTGTTGGGTCTATAATGGGACAGAAGGGGCTGGTGGAGGGGGTAGGAGGGGTCAGTGGTGAGGTAGGAGAGGGCAGTGATGGGATAGGAGGAGGTGTTGGGTCTATAATGGGACAGAAGGGGCTGGTGGAGGGGGTAGGAGGGGTCAGTGGTGAGGTAGGAGAGGGCAGTGATGGGATAGGAGGAGGTGTTGGGTCTATAATGGGACAGAAGGGGCTGGTGGAGGGGGTAGGAGGGGTCAGTGGTGAGGTAGGAGAGGGCAGTGATGGGATAGGAGGAGGTGTTGGGTCTATAATGGGACAGAAGGGGCTGGTGGAGGGGGTAGGAGGGGTCAGTGGTGAGGTAGGAGAGGGCAGTGATGGGATAGGAGGAGGTGTTGGGTCTATAATGGGACAGAAGGGGCTGGTGGAGGGGGTAGGAGGGGTCAGTGGTGAGGTAGGAGAGGGCAGTGATGGGATAGGAGGAGGTGTTGGGTCTATAATGGGACAGAAGGGGCTGGTGGAGGGGGTAGGAGGGGTCAGTGGTGAGGTAGGAGAGGGCAGTGATGGGATAGGAGGAGGTGTTGGGTCTATAATGGGACAGAAGGGGCTGGTGGAGGGGGTAGGAGGGGTCAGTGGTGAGGTAGGAGAGGGCAGTGATGGGATAGGAGGAGGTGTTGGGTCTATAATGGGACAGAAGGGGCTGGTGGAGGGGGTAGGAGGGGTCAGTGGTGAGGTAGGAGAGGGCAGTGATGGGATAGGAGGAGGTGTTGGGTCTATAATGGGACAGAAGGGGCTGGTGGAGGGGGTAGGAGGGGTCAGTGGTGAGGTAGGAGAGGGCAGTGATGGGATAGGAGGAGGTGTTGGGTCTATAATGGGACAGAAGGGGCTGGTGGAGGGGGTAGGAGGGGTCAGTGGTGAGGTAGGAGAGGGCAGTGATGGGATAGGAGGAGGTGTTGGGTCTATAATGGGACAGAAGGGGCTGGTGGAGGGGGTAGGAGGGGTCAGTGGTGAGGTAGGAGAGGGCAGTGATGGGGTAGGAGGAGATGTTGGGTCTATAGTGGGACAGAAGGGGTTGGTGGTGGGGCAGGAGGGGTCTGTGGTGGAGCAGGGGGTGATGGTGGTGGGGCAGAAGGGGTCTGTGGGGAGGGAGGGCAGCACAGCACCCAGAGCTGCCCTATAGACCAGGAGCCACCAACCTCAACACATTGACCATGGTTCATGGGGAAAGGCTTTTTTTTTCCCTTCAGTCAAGCTACTGATCTGGGGGGGTGGGGGAAATGACGAATTTCTGTGAATTCAAGCCCTGAAAGAACAGTGAGAGCTTAATTGCAGTGCAAGGTCCCTGTGCTCCTGCAGCACATTGCAAACCAGCTGGGGAGAGAAGTCTCTACAATAGGAACCTTTCCAGAGTAACCTACTGGGATTCAGGGAGGGGGCTGAGGGAGAGGGAGGTGGTTAAAAGGTGAAAAGAAACCCACAGCAGCAGAAAAGCACTGGTTGGAGGTTTATTTGCATTCCTATTGCAGAGCTTCAGCACTGGCAGCACACAGAATTGTGGAATCACAAGAATGGGTTGGCTTGGAGAAGCTCTCTAAGGTGATTGAGTCCAAATGTCAACCCAACCCCCACCAGGGCCATCAAACCACGTCCCACAGTGCCATGGGCACAGGTGAACACCTCCAGGGATGAGGACACCACCACCTCCTTGGGCAGCCTGTGCCAATCCCTCACCACTCTTGCAGCAAAGAAGCTTTCCCTCATCTCCAACCTAACCCTCCCCTGGCACAATTTCAGGCCATTGCTTCTCCTTCAGGATGTGGTTGCTGCCCATGGTGATGTTGAGTTGCTGGTTGGACTCAGTGGCCTTAAAGATCTTTCCCAACCCAAATGATTCTATCATCTGCACAGCTCCACTCTTCCCAGCACACTGGAGCTGGGAGCATCCTGCTGTGTTTTGTTGGAGGTACTGGGAGAGAGCAGAGGCAAACAAAGCTCTGTACTGCCCCACAGAACCACAGAGTGAAACAGAATGGTTTGGGTTGGAAGGGACCTCAAAGCTGAGCCAGTGCCAACCCCACTGCCACAGGCAGGGACACCTCCCACTAGTACAGGTCACTCAAGGCCTCATCCAACCTGGCCTTGAACACCTCCAGGGAGGTTGTGGAGCACACAAGACCTCCAGGGAGGTTGTGGAGCACAGAATCACCCAACGTGATCAAAGATCACGTTGGGTGATTCTGTGCTCCACAA
>VWZE01010337.1:49285-59759 GCA_013396675.1 Eubucco bourcierii
CTCCAGGGATGGCTTCTCCAGGAATGGGGTCTCCAGGGGTGGCATATCCAGGGATGGTATCTCCAGGGATGGGGTCCCCAGGGATGGGGTCTCCAGGGATGGGGTCCCTAGGGATGGGGTCCTCAGGGATGGGGTCTCCACCACCTCTCTGGGCAACCCATTCCAGTATTTCACCACTCTCACTGTAGTGTCCAACCTAAATCTGCCCTGCTCCAGTTTCAAACCATTGCCACCACCCCCCCAACCTGCCCTCTCACCACAGCCCCTTCCCAACAACCCCTCCCCAGCCTTCCTGTAGGTGCCCTTCAGATGTTGAAATGCAGCTCTAAGGTCTCCCTGGAGCCTTCTCTTGTGCAGGCTGAACAGTCCCAACTCTCCCAGCCTCTCTTTCTAGGAGAGGTGCTTCAGCCTGGTCCTTGTGGAAGTGTTCCAAAAGGGTCCCCTGTGCCTCCTTCCTATTCAGTGTTCCCTGCCAGACAGCAAGTAAATAAATACAGGACTCTTACCCTCTGCTGCCCATGTGAATCAGCTTTGGGTCATGCAAGGACATCAAAGGAAAAAAAAAATCTTCATTTTCCTCAACCTCTGCATCCCCACTATAAAAAAAAAAAACTCCTGGCTGTTCCCCTTGCCCTTGCTCTGGGCTCTGCTGGTACTGCTGAGCTGCCAAAGCCCCAGCACAAGAAACCTTGGCCAAGCATCTGCAGCCAGCACAGGAACACAGAATGAGCTGTGCTCTCAGCTGCTTTAGTTGTTGGGGTTTTGGGTTGGTTTTTGTTGTTTTTTTCTTTCCCTGCTCATCCTTTGTGCTGCAAAGGCAACTGGCACCCAGGGGAGAACACAGGGAACAGCACCCTCAGCTGAGGTGAGAACAGAGTGTTTGCAGCAGGGGAGGGACCTGAATGCCATCAGCTTGGGGACCTGCTGCTCTCCTGCCCACACAGCCAAGGCAAGCTGGAGGCAGAGCAGGGCTCGTGGGGCTCTGATGACTTCAGTCCCCAGCACAAACCTCTGTGCAGAGCTGCAAGCAGCAGTGGCAGGCTGAGTGCTGTGGGCAACATGGCCCTGGGGAGGAGAAGGCCTGAAGTGCTGCTCCAGGACCTGCAGCTTCTTCCAGAAGCAGGGCTGAGCCCCAGCAGCACATCTCCTCTGATGGGGACCTGCAGGCAGGCTGGAGAGGGACTGCTCAGAGGAGCCTGTGGGGATAGGATGAGGGCAGGGGTTTGAAACTGGAGCAGGGGAGATTTAGGTTGGACATCAGGAGGAAGTTCTGCACAATGAGGGTAGTGGAATGCTTGGGTTGAAGTCTCATCCCTGGAGACATTCAAAGTCCAATTTGATGTGGCCCTGAGCAACCTGGTGGAGTTGGGGATGTCCCTGCTGACTGCAGGTGGCTTGGACAAGATGACCTTTGAGCATCCCTCCCAGCTCAATGCATTCTGTGGCTCTGTGATCCGGAGAGCAGGCTTCCAGTCACCTCCTGTTTGAAATCCTGGGCCAGCCTGCAGCCCCAGGCAGGCTGTCTGGCTGTGAAGGTGGACAATGAGGGATCCTTCAGTCCTGGTGACACTTAGTGTCCTGGAGACATTCAAGGTCAGGCTACATGTGGCTGTGAGCAGACTGCTCTGGTTGGAGATGTCCCTGTTGACTGCAGGGATGCTGGACAAGATCACAGGATCACACAGGATGTCAGGGGTTGGAAGGGACCCAAAGAGCTCATCCAGTCCAAGCCCACTGCCACAGCAGGACCAGACAATCTAGCTCAGGGCACACAGCAACACATCCAGACAGGCCTGGAAAGGTTCCAGAGAAGGAGACTCCACAACCTCTCTGGGCAGCCTGTGCCAGTGCTCTGGGACCCTTCCAGCAAAGAAGTTGCCCCTTGTGTTGGAACCTCCTGGGCTGCAGCTTCCATCCATTGCTTCTTGTCCTATCCCAGGCAGCAGTGAGCAGAGCCTGTCCCTCCCCTCCTGACCCCCAGCCCTCAAAGATTTATAAACATTTATTAAGCCCCTTCTCAGTCTTCTCTTCTCCAGACTAAGCAGCCCCAGGTCCCTCAACCTCTCCTCACCAGGCAGTGCTCCAGTCCCCTCAACATCCTCATAGCCCTCCCTTGGACTCTCTCCAGCAGATCCCTGTCCCTCTTCAAGTGGGGAGCCCCAAACTGAAAGCAGCACTCAAGATGAGGTCCCACCAGGGCAGAGCAGATGACCTTTGAGGCTCTCTCCCAACCTGCTGCAATCCATGAACCTTTCCACCGCTGCTTCCCCAGCCTGCCCCTGCCTGCCCTGTCTCCTTCCACAAGCACCTCTGTCCCGGTTTCCAAAGTGACAGCTTTCAAAGCTGCCTTTGTTCCCAAGCCTGTCTGCCATGCAAGCACACTGGGCAGCCAGCAGAGAGCTGCCGGTGGAAGCGGGAGGGGAGGCAGCAAGGCAGGCAGCACACAGGCTGCATCCTCCGGCACCTCCCAGAGCGGCGAGCCCCCTCCGCAGGGCAGCGGCGGCGCGGGATGAGTGATGCTCGTTCCCTCCCGAGCCAGGAGCTGAAATAAATTGCAGGCCTAGAATGAAGAGGCACTTTATTGCCAAGGCATTAGGCAAAGCTGATGTGATCTGGAGCGATGGTGAATACAAATCCTTGGCTGTGACTCACCCTGCTCTTACAGAGCGTTCTGCGCCGTGCCGTCGGAGAGTGGGGGAGAAGGAGAGTGGTTTTTCTTTCCCCTGCTGAAAGACAGCTGCACTGATGGCCAAATCACCCAATCATTGCATTAATTAATACACATTTGGAAGCCTCCTGAGATGGATTGGATCATTAGAACACCAAGTGAAGCCTAAAGAGAAAGGAGTCCTGGGGGAAGGCGGCGCTGATTTTGTCTTCACACAGTCTCAGAGTAGCAGCAAGGTTGGAAGAGACCTCAAAGCTCATCAGGTCCAACCCCATACCACAGCCCTCAAGACCAGACCATGGCACCAATTGCCACATCCAAACCTGCCTTGAACACCTCCAGGGATGGAGATTCCACCACCTCCTTGGGCAGCCCATTCCAGCAGTCAATGACTCTCTCAGGCAAGAACTTTCTCCTCACCTCCAGCCTAAACTTCCCCTGGCACAGCTTGAGACTGTGTCCTCTTGTTCTGGTGCTGGCAGGAGCCAGCTTTGTGCCAGCAAGCACAAGAGTACTTCCTCCTGAGCAGCATCACTCCTCTCCAGGTACCAATGGGGTTTGCAGGCATGGCTGCCCTTACAAGGTGGGTGCCAACCCTGCAGAGGGTGCCCAGGCAGATTTAGAGGCAAGCACAACCTTGTGCTGAGCTGGGAAATCTCTGCTCCTCCTCATACCTGAGGTCAATACTAATGCAGTCCTGGTTTCCACTGCCAGCTGGAGACTGAACATCTTCCTTCCAACCCTGCCAAGAACCTCTCCCTGCTCCAGCTCTTACTTTCCCTTTAACTTCTTGTTTCCAGATCAGGCAAACTGGATCCTATCAAAATGGTATCTCATGGCCAACAGCCCCAGAGCACCTCAAGCAGGTGGGCAAAAACCCAAGTAGTGATGAAGGGCAGTCAAGGCCAACCCAGGGACTCCATCTCAGGCTGAACCCTGCATCCAGGTAGCCCTGGGGACAGCCTGCTCATCCTCTACACCAGAGTTTTTAGGTGCTGGAATGAGCTGCCCAGTGGAGTCCCCCACCCTGGATGTGTTCTGAGGCTGAGGGCAGACCTCATTGCTGGCTACAGCTACCTGAAGGGACATTGTGGAGAGGCTGCTGCTGGGCTCTGCTCACAGCTAACTGGAGACAGAAGAATCATAGAATGGTAAGGTTGGAAGTGACCTCAAGGATCAGCCAGTTCCAAACCCCTGCCATAGGCAGGGACACCTCCCACTAGTACAGGTCACTCAAGGCCTCCTCCAACCTGGCCTTGAACACCTCCAGGGAGGGAGCAGCCACAACCTCCCTGGGCAACCTGTGCCAGTGTCTCACCACCCTCACTCCAAACAACTTCCTCCTAACATCCAGTTTCAATCTCCCCTCTGCCACTTCAAACCCATTGCCCCTTGTCCTGGCATTACCAGACCTTGTCAATAGTCCCTCCCCTGCCTTCCTGTAGCCCCCTTCAGATCCTGGAAGGCTACTCTAAGGTCTCCTGGAAGCCTTCTCTTCTCCAGGCTGCAGAGCCCCAACTCTCTCAGCCTGTCCTCACAGCAGAGCTGCTGCAGCCCTCTCAGCATCTTGGTGGCCTCCTCTGGACCCTCTCCAACACTTCCATGTCCTTCCTGTGCTGGGGGCTCCAGAACTGCACACAGGACTCCAGGTGGGGTGGATGTGTTTAAGGGTGGTTTGGATGTGATGCTCAGGGCTATGGTTTCAGGTGAACCTTGTAGAGAAGGGTTTTGGGTTGGAATTGGTGATGCTGAGGGGCTTTGGCAGCCTGGATCTTTGTGTGGCTCTGTGATTCTTCAAGCATACCAAGAAAAAAAAACATGATCCCAGAAAAAAAAAACAAAACAAAAAAAAACCAAACCCAAACCACCATCCAGACACCTCCCACTCCTGTGTTAGATCCTCACCTTGTCAGATAGCTGTGCTGGGAGCACGTGGCTAAGAGATAAGCATGAATGGTACAGCCTGGAGATGGCTTCTCAGTCCTGGATACAGGCACACTGCCAACCCTGTGGCACCCCATGTGCAGCCCAGATCCCTGTCTGGGATGGTGGTGGTGCCCCAGGGACTTTGTGTGCTCCAAGACCCGTGGTGCCTGCATGCCACAGGGCGGTGTTGTTGGTCAGCAGGATCTTGGTTTGGGTCACTGTGCTGGTTTGAGGTTAACTGGAGTATTTTAATAGAGAAAATGACACTGTAGGCTGTGAAAGGAAAACAATGGTGATGGCTGCTTCACTCACAGGCTTGCTGAAAAGTTGTTTTGGGAAAAGAGCAGAAACATAGGTAAGTCAGTGTCTGTCTGTCTCTCTCTGGGGACACAGCACAGCAGCTGGGGTGGTCTAGCAGCTTCTGGGCTCTGGCTCCTCTGCCCATTAATTTTCACTAACCACTTTCCTTCTAACCCCACCCTGGCCAATCCTCCTAATTCACCTTGAATGCAAGGCAAACCCTGGGGTAAGGTACAAGAGTGGGGAGAAGGTGGAAGGGTGGTTGGGAGCCCCTCCTGGGGTCTCTGATTTCTGGGAGGGGAGTTGTGTTTCTGTATTCCCTTTACCTTGTCTATGTCTGTAACTCTTCCTGTCTATAGTGTATATCTCTGCTTGTACATTGTGCTGAGCTGTAAATAGAGCTTCAGGCCTTAACTGCCAGCCTGCTGAGTTCTAGTCTGGGGCATTTTACAAAGTGTGGGGGGTAAGGAACTCCCAAAGCATCACAGTCACCAAGAGGATGATCAGCAGGACCAGGGGAGGGGTCATGCCCCCTGCACTGGGTACTGATGAGGCCACACCTGGATTCCTGGGTTCAGTTTTGAGCCACTTACTCCAAGAAGGAAACTGAGGGACTGGAGTGGATCCAGAGAAGGGCAATGAAGCTGGAGAAGGGTCTGGAGAACAGGGCTGGGGAGAAGCAGCTGAGGGAGCTGGGGGTGTGCAGCCTAGAGAAGAGGAGGCTGAGGGGAGACCTCATTGCTCTTTGCAGCTCCCTGGAAGGTGTTTGGAACCAAGTGGGAATCAAACTCCTTTCCCAAGGAACAAGTCACAAGATAAGAGAGGAGGTTTAGATTGGACATGAGGAACAATTTCTTCCTCTTGAGGGTTGCCCAGGCCTGCCCCAGGCTGCCCAGGAGGGCAGTGATGGAGTGCCCATCCCTGGAGGGGTTTCAAAGCTGTACAGATGTGGTGCTGAGTGGGCCCTGGTTTAGAGGTGCCCTGGCAGTGCTGGGTTAATGGTTGGACTGGATGTGCTGAAAGACCTCATCCAACCCAACCCCTCCTCTGATTTCCTGCTCCCCTGGCTTTGGGGAAGCAGGACTGAGCCATGCTCATGCTGCCAGCAAATCCTACAGCAGAGACAATAACTCATCTGCTCCCCTGCTGGCAGCCCCCCAGGTTAATGAGCACATCCATCAGTGGGGTTTTTCCAAGCCATCAGCACGGTTCAGGGTGAGAGGCTGAGCCATCAGTCACTGGGACCCAGCAGCACCTGGCACAGCTAGGGCAGAGGCACCTGTGGCTTCCCAGGGCGTGGGGCAGCGTGGCACTGGCACCCCTCCAGTCCTCCCCTCTGTGCTTTGGGGGGCAGCACAGTGCTTCAGCCCACCATGGCTATGGCTGGGCCCAGACAGGTGGCTGCTGCTGTGCCATGGGGCTTTCTGAGCAGAGCCCCCAGGGTGGGCACCTTCCTGGCATGTACCACATTTCCAACCCTGTCACCTTCCTGCCCATGCCACTTGCCTAGTTGTGCCTCCTTTCTGCCCATGCCACCTTTCTTGCTGTCCTTCCTTTCTGCCCATACCAGCTTTCTGACTGTGCCACCTTCCTGCCCATGCCACTTGCCTAGTTGTGCCACCTTCCTGCCCATACCACCTTTCTTGCTGTGCTTCCTTCCTGCCCATGCCACCTTTCTGACTGTGCCACCTTTCTGACCATGTCACTTCCCTACTTGTGCCACCTACCTACCCATGTCACTTTCCCAGTTGTGCCACCTTCCTGCCCATGTCACTTTCCTAGTTGTGCCACCTTTCTGGCTGTGCCATCTTCCCAGCCATGCCATCTCTGCAGCACAGGGGAAAACTGTATGCAGAGAGGAGCATCCCCTGCCAGGGCTGCTCAAGGCTGCACACTGAAAAGTTCAGACTGGCACAGAGCAGCCTCTCAGCAAGCCATGCCCCAGCCCTGCAGTGATACCAACTCTGTGCCACCCTCCTCAGCTGGTTTTCTCGCTGAAGGGCACCAGAGGCAGGGCAGCAGTGCAGCTGGGAGAGGGGAAGGCAGGAGAGCAGTGGGGTGGAGGGATGAAGGCATTTGACTCTGTGCCACATGACATCCTGGGCACCAAACTGGAAAAACATGGACTGGATGGGTGGAGCTCTGCTGGGTAAGGAATTGGCTGGATGGTGGCACACAGAGAGTGGGGATCAAGGGCACAATGTCCACCTGGAGACCAGTGCCAAGTGGTGTCCCTCAGGGGTCAGTGCTGGGACCAGTGCTGTTTGACATCTTTGTCAGTGTCATGGGCAGAGGAATCAGTGCAGCCTCAGCAAGTGTGCAGAGGGCACCAAGCTGTGTGGCACAGTCGACTTGCTAGAGGGCAGGGATGCCATCCAGAGGGACCTGGACAGGCTGGAGAGTTGGCCCCAGGCCAACCTCAGGACATTCAACAAGGCCAAGTGGAAGGTCCGGCACCTGGGTAGGCACAATCCCAAGCACAACTCCAGGCTGGGTGGGGAATGGCTGAGAGCAGCCCTGAGGAAAAGGCCCTGGGGGTGTGGGGTGATGAAAAGCTCAACCTGAGGCTGCAGTGTGAGTGCAGCCCAGACAGCAACTGTGTGCTGGGCTGCAGCAAGAGCAGTGTGGGCAGCAGGGCAAGGGAGGGGATTGTGCCCCTTGGCTCTGCTCTCCTCAGACCCAACCTGCAGTCCTGTGTGCAGTTCTGGAGCCCCCAGCACAGGAAGGACATGGAAGTGTTGGAGCCAGTGCAGAGGAGGCCACCAAGATGCTGAGAGGGCTGCAGCAGCTCTGCTGTGAGGACAGGCTGAGAGAGTTGGGGCTCTGCAGCCTGGAGAAGAGAAGGCTTCCAGGAGACCTTAGAGTAGCCTTCCAGGATCTGAAGGGGGCTCCAGGAAGGCTGGGGAGGGACTATTGACAAGGTCTTGCAATGCCAGGACAAGGGGAATGGGTTTGAAATGGCAGAGGGGAGATTGAAACTGGATGTTAGGAGGAAGTTGTTTGGAGTGAGGGTGGTGAGACACTGGCACAGGTTGCCCAGGGAGGTTGTGGCTGCTCCCTCCCTGGAGGTGCTCAAGGCCAGGTTGGATGAGGCCTTGAGTGACCTGTGCTAGTGGGAGGTGTCCCTGCCTATGGCAGGGGGTTGGAACTGGATGATCCTTGAGGTCCCTTCCAACCTTACCATTCTGTGATTCTATGATTGTGTGTGGGGAGGCAGCAGAGACACCTGGAAGGTTGGAGCTGCAGAGAATGAGGTTAACATCCAAATAAACACATTCTCCACAGAGCTACACGCCACAGGGGCTGCCTGGTGGGTGGCTTCTGAAATCAATGCCACCATGAAATCAATCCATGCCAGCCAGCACACACAGGCATTGCTGCTGGGAGCCACCAACCATCCCCCCCACCCCCACCCCAGAATCCTTCCTGGCTCTCACTAACCCACCTCAGATCAACAAGCACAGCTCACACATGGAATTAGAGCAGGGATGAGGGAACTGAGATTTAATTTATTTTTTTTTTCCTGTCTTTTGGAGTGAAAGAGAGCTTATGAAAGTGAGAAAATGCCAGGAATGGTTCAATTGGTTTGGATTTTTTCAGGAGGTGTGGAACAGGGCTAGGAACCGAGAGGAAGCTCCTGTGGGGAGCAACACAGAGCCTGGCACAGCACCCTGGAGACAACAACAGCCAAAGGGACCACTGCAAGCTCCTCTGCAAGCAGCAGCTTGTGACAGCACATCTGCAACACTCCTGCAGCATGGGCACAGCATCCTTGAAGCATGGGCACAGCATCCTTGGAGCATGGGCACAGCATCCTTGGGGCATGGGAACAGCATCCTTGGAGCATGGGGACAGCATCCTTGGAGCATGGACTCAGCATCCTTGGGGCATGGGCACAGCATCCTTGGAGCATGGACTCAGCACCCTTGGGGCATGGGCACAGCACCCTTGGGGCATGGGCACAACATCCTTGCAGCATGGGCACAGTATCCTTGGAGCATGGGGACAGCATCCTTGGGGCATGGACACAGCATCCTTGGAGCATGGGCACAGCATCCTTGGGGCATGGGCACAGCATCCTTAAAAGATGGGCTCAGCACCCCTGGCACACAGGCTCAGCCAAGGAGACTCCTTCATAGATTTATAGAATAGTTTGGGTCGGAAGAGACCTTAAAGATCCTCTAGTTCCAACCTCTCTGCCATGAGCTGAGGCACCTTCTGCTGCACCAGGTTGCTCCAGCCCCCCCATCCAACCTGGCCTTGAGTCCTGCAGTGAGTAGGAGTAACCCTGACCAGGGCATGGGGAGCTCCTGGGCATCCTGATGCCACCTTGTGCTTGTAAAAGCTGAAGCAGTTTGGAACTGGAAGAGAAACCACAACCTTGACCTTCTGCAGTCCCTGCACCACCAGCAGTGCCCCAGCACATGGGGAGCAGAGCCCAGCACCCACACTGAGGAACATCAAAAAGGTTGCCAAGGCCTGGCCCAGGCTGCTCAGGACAGTGGTGCAGTCTCCATCCCTGGAAGGGTTTCAAAGCCATGGAGATGTGGTGCTGAGTGCCATGGCTTAGTGGTGCCCTGGCAGTGCTGGGTTAGTGGTTGGATTGGATGAGCTGAAAGATCCCTTCCAACCCAAACAATTCCATGATCCTGTGCTCCTGTGGCAGGAGGCAATTCCCCACCTGCCACCTCCCCACTCTCTGCTGCTGAGTCTGATGGAAGCAGCAGGGATGATTCTTACAGTGCCAACTGTGCCCGGTGCAGACACCTTGTTAGACAGGCCCAGAACGTGCCCTGTGATCTGGGAAGGAAACCAAACTCCTTATGGAGTTCTCCATCTGGGCTGAAAGGTTGCCTGGAAGGAAGGAAGGACAGCCAAGTGCACAGGGAGAGCAAAACCTGTCCCTGCTTCCCATCCCTCCTCATCCTGTCCTTGAGAAGAGGGGCTGGGAGCCATGGGATTAGCAGGAAGGCTCCATGCCATGGCTCTGCTGGCCAGGGAACACCAGGGAGAGGACACATCTGATGAGGACAGCCAGGAAAAGGATGCCAGGCTGAGAAGTGCTGCTGCTCCTTTGGCTCTGGCAGGAGGGGAATGAGAGCAGCTTGGCTGAGCTGTGGGAGGGGACATGGAATTGGAGATAGGGATGTGGGAGGGGGATGTGATTCTCCACCTGCAGCTGGTGAGTTGGGGTAGGCATGGTCCAACCTGCAGCTCTCTTAGCAGGGACAGGCTGCCAAGGTTTGGGTTTAGCTGCCAGCCAGCTCTGACACCTGATGGGGGACAGCCACACACACACACACACACACACCCAGCTCACCTTCCTCCTCACTCTGGGGTTCCTGCTGAGCTGATGTTGAAGCAATGCTGTGGAAAACCCTGGGAGGGAGAGTTCCCTGGGCACAGGACAGCTCCAGGAGGGAAAGATAGGAAGAAGCAAGCAGTTAGTCCAGCTGGCCCTAATACCTCAAACCACTCCCCAGATCTACCTTCATGGGCATCCCAAATCCATCCTTCACTCGGAGGCTGATGGAGCACAGTGTGCAGTTCTGGAGCCCCCAGCACAGGAAGGACATGGAA
>VWZE01010337.1:60016-70075 GCA_013396675.1 Eubucco bourcierii
CACATTGGGTGATTCTGTGCTCCACAACCTCCCTGGAGGTGTCCAGGACCAGGTTGGACGAGGCCTTGAGTGAGCTGTGCTAGTGGGAGGTGTCCCTGCCTATGGCAGGAGGTTGGAACTGGATGATCCTTGAGGTCCCTTCCAACATTCCCATTCTATGATTCTATGAGCTGCATTGGAATCACAGCTTTTGGCCAGCCTCTTCCATCCCAGCAAAGCAGACCCAGCTCCTCCTACCTGTACCTCTCCTCAAGCCCAAGACAAGGAGGATTTTTTGGGCTGTCCATAAAGATGAACACCACAGGACCAATAAAACCTTTCCCCAGGTCCCCCCCTCCAAAAAATACCCTGAACTCAGAGAGTTTTCTCCTCCTGACTGATGCCAAGATGCATTTTTTGGGCAGCAGAACATGCAGTTTCCATTCCTTGGTGCCTTGAGGGGAACTGCTGCTTCCCATCTCATCCCTATTTATGAATCCAGACTGGAGCTCCTCGTTAGGAGGAGATTTACAGCCTGGGCTAATAGGAGGCTCTTGCCAGGAACTCCCTGAACAGCAACAGTTCATCTTGTGCATGAAGTTCCCAAAGCAAAGAGCTCCTTGTTTGGGCTGTGAAGATGAGGAAGGGTTGCTTGGTACTTCTTTTCTCCCAACCAACCTGTTGCTGCAGGTAGAAGGATGGAGAGGAGCTGGCAGTGGCTCAGGGGGGCCCTCAGAATTGCAAGGACCAAGGTGTCCAGGAGGGAATTTCAATCCTAGAATTGTTTTGGTTCTAGGATCATCCAGTCCAACCTTCAACCTAACACCACCATGGCTGTGGGATCAGGATTTGGATCAATACCAGGTTCAGGGTGGGGGGATGTTTGCAGTCTCAACCCAAATCAAAGAGGGGAACCACCAAAATTCCTTCCTTCCCTGGGAGAGAAATCCAAGGACTCCAACTGCTCCCTCTGGTACTTCTCACCCATGAGCTTTTCATGAGTTTCCCTAGAGGTCCTGGGCACCCCAGACCCCCCCTTCCCCATCCTTCTCCTGTCCTCCAGCTCTGGGGTCAAGCCCTGCACTGTCATGGTCACATTATTCCGAGCTGGTGGTGTCTCAGGAGAGGGTTTATTGATCCATCAGCATCCTGCACTGCTGCCAAAAGGCTGCTGCAGTTTAATTAATTGATCTGTAAGTGCCCAGAGGTCCCCAGATGAAAGAGCCACATAATTATGGACCATCAGCTGGTGGCACTTGGAGTAATGGCAGGATCATAGAATCATAGAGTGGGAAGGTTGGAAGGGACCTCAAGGATCATCCAGTTCCAACCCCCTGCCATAGGCAGGGACACCTCCCACTAGCACAGCTCACTCAAGGCCTCCTCCAAGCTGGCCTTGAACACCTCCAGGGAGGTTGTGGAGCACAGAATCACCCAATGTGATCAAAGATCACATTGGGTGATTCTGTGCTCCACAACCTCCCTGGGCAACCTGTGCCAGTGTCTCACCACCCTCACTCCAAACAACTTCCTCCTCACATCCAGTTTCAATCTCCCCTCTGCCACTTCAAACCCATTCCCCTTGTCCTGGCATTACAAGCCCTTGTCAATAGTCCCTCCCCAGCCTTCCTGCAGCCCCCTGCAGATCCTGGAAGGCTACTCCAAGGTCTCCTGGAAGCCTTCTTTTCTCCAGGCTGCAGAGCCCCAACTCTCTCAGCCTGTCCTCACAGCAGAGCTGCTGCAGCCCTCTCAGCATCTTGGTGGCCTCCTCTGGACTCACTCCAACAGTTCCATGTCCTTTATCAAAGGCAGGTTCCAAGGAAAGGGTTTGGGGAATCATGGCAGAGGAAGGATCCTACCTGGGCACATGGGCACTGCCTGGTGACTCTCAGCTCATCCCATCATGAGTTATCCAGGCTGCCCAGGACAGTGGTGGAGTCCTCATTCCTGGAGGGGGTTTAAAAGCCATGGAGATGTGGTGCTGAGGATCATGCTTTATGGTGACCTGGCAGTGCTGGGTTAATGGTTGGACTGGGTGAAATGAAAGCTCTCTTCCCACCAAAACCATTCTGTGATCAGCCATGGATTGAGGCAATTCCCAGGATGGCTCCAGCCATGGTTTTTCATCTACTAACTAACACCACCCTTGGACAACAGCCTGCTGTGAGGGGAAGGCATCCCAAATCTTTGATCATGTTGGGTGATTCTGTGCTCCACAACCTCCCTGGGGGTCTTGTGTGCTCCACAACCTCCCTGGGGGTCTTGTGTGCTCCACAACCTCCCTGGGGGTCTTGTGTGCTCCACAACCTCCCTGGGGGTCTTGTGTGCTCCACAACCTCCCTGGGGGTCTTGTGTGCTCCACAACCTCCCTGGGGGTCTTGTGTGCTCCACAACCTCCCTGGGGATCTTGTGTGCTACACAACCTCCCTGGAGGTGCTCAAGGCCAGGTTGGACGAGGCCTTGAGTGCCCTGTCCTAATGGGAGGTGTCCCTGCCTATGGCAGGGGGTTGGAACTAGATAATCCTTGAGGTCCCTTCCAACCTTACCATTCTATGATTCTATGATAAAACTGCCCAGGAGCAGAGCTGCAGGGTTTTGGTTGGGGTGCTACTGCTGCAGACTCCCCCCCCTAGGCTGTGCATAAATGAGAGAGGAGGAGGAGGAGGAGGAGAAAAGACTCTTCCCCTGCAGCTGTCACCATCAGCAGTGCTACAAGCACAGTTAGATGGCTGAGGAGACCTTTCTGCACTGGGGTTGATAGGTGCCAAGGGTTAAAAGCAAACCTGCAGCCCACGGAAGCCCCTGCCATGACAACTGCTTCTGCCTGCCAAGCATCTCAGAGCCTGGCCAACAACGTCAGCTCCACACACGTGGCTCAGGGCTAATTGGCACAGAGGCGACGGGGGATGGAGCTGGGTACCAGCGGCTGCAGAGCAGCCCCGGGGGCATCAACTTTGCCCCCCGGGCACTGCCACCCTGTCTGGCACCAGAGCCGCACTCAGCGTGCCTGGGTTCCTGCTCCTGGGTGTGGGGTGAGCTCCTGGCCATGGGTGCAGGACAATGGGTGCAGGGTTGAGCTCCTGGTAATGGGTGCAGGGCAATGGGTGCAGGGAAATGNGGTACCAGCGGCTGCAGAGCGGCCCCGGGGGCATCAACTTTGCCCCCCGGGCACTACCACCCTGTCTGGCACCAGAGCCACACTCAGCGTGCCTGGGTTCCTGCTCCTGGGTGTGGGGTGAGCTCCTGGCCATGGGTGCAGGACAATGGGTGCAGGGTTGAGCTCCTGGTAATGGGTGCAGGGCAATGGGTGCAGGGCAATGGGTGCAGGGTTGAGCTCCTGGCCATGGGTGCAGGGCAATGGGTGCAGGGATGAGCTCCTGGCCATGGGTGCAAGGCAATGGATGTAGAGATGAACTCCTGGCCATGGGTGCAGGGAAATGGGTGTAGGGATGAGCTCCTGGCAATGGGTGCAGGGCAATGGGTGCAGGGTTGAGCTCCTGGCCATGGGTGCAGGGCAATGGGTGCAGGGTTGAGCTCCTGGTAATGGGTGCAGGGCAATGGGTGCAGGGAAATGGGCGTAGGGCTGAGCTCCTGGCCATGGGTGCAGGGAAATGGGTGCAGGGTTGAGCTCCTGGTAATGGGTGCAGGGCAATGGGTGCAGGGCAATGGGTGNCAATGGGTGCAGGGATGAGCTCCTGACCATGGGTGCAGGGAAATGGGTGTAGGGCTGAGCTCCTGGCCATGGGTGTAGGGCAATGGGTGCAGGGATGAGCTCCTGACCATGGGTGCAGGGAAATGGGTGTAGGGCTGAGCTCCTGGCCATGGGTGTAGGGCAATGGGTGCAGGGATGAGCTCCTGACCATGGGTGCAGGGAAATGGGTGTAGGGCTGAGCTCCTGGCCATGGGTGTAGGGCAATGGGTGCAGGGATGAGCTCCTGACCATGGGTGCAGGGAAATGGGTGTAGGGCTGAGCTCCTGGCCATGGGTGTAGGGCAATGGGTGCAGGGATGAGCTCCTGACCATGGGTGCAGGGAAATGGGTGTAGGGCTGAGCTCCTGGCCATGGGTGTAGGGCAATGGGTGCAGGGATGAGCTCCTGGCCATGGGTGCAGGGAAATGGGTGTAGGGCTGAGCTCCTGGCCATGGGTGTAGGGCAATGGGTGCAGGGCTGAGCTCCTGGCAACGGGTGCAGTGCAGTGGGTGTAGGGATGAGCTCCTGGCAATGGGTGCAGGGCAATAGGTGCAAGGATGAGCTCCTGGCCATGGGTGCAGGGCAATGGGCGTAGGACTGAGCTCCTGGCCATGGGTGTAGGGCAATGGGTGCAGGGATGAGCTCCTGGCAATGGGTGCAGGGCAATAGGTGCAGGGTTGAGCTCCTGGCCCTGGGTGCAGACACCAGGCAGCACATGGGCAGGGTCAGGGCTTGGCAAGTTTTGACCCTGAAGCTTGTGGCAAGAAGGAGCAGCAGGAGGCAGAACTTTGGGACCGGCACTGCCACCGCTCGCAGCATGCCAGAGCTGCAGGGCCCAGCGCTGGGTGCACAAAGCTTTACCTGATGCCCATCCCTCACCCCTCCCCCAGCCATGCCCACGGGGGCTGAGGGGCACCGTTGCCCGGGAAGGCAGGCAGGCAGGCAGGCAGGAGGATTTGCATTTGCTGGAGGAGAGGTTTCCTTGCTGGCTGGTTTGTGTTCGCAGCACATGAGCTAATCTCCTTTCAGCTTGCTCTACATCTCCTGCCGTGCGAACACACACGCACACACTGCCAGGCTGCAGCCCTGCCAGGGCCCCACACATCATCTTTCCAGCCTGCCTGCTCCTCCCTCCTCCTCCTCATCCTCCTCCCTGCCTTTCCCAGGCCTGCCCAGGTCCCTGCCAAGTCACAGAATCATAGGATTGTTTTGGTTGGGTCCAACAGTCAACTGCCAATGTGCTACGGCCGCAGGTTTCTTGAACACCTCCAGGGATGGGGACTCCACCGCCTCCCTGAGCAGCCTGTTGCAATCCCTGACCACTCCTGCAGCAAAGAAATTTTTCTTCATCTCCAACCTGGCACAATTTCAGGCCATTTCCTCTCCTTCTATCACCTGATCCTAGGCTGATCCCACCTCACTGCAATCTCCTTTCAGGGAGTTGTGGAGAACAATGAGGTCTCTCCTCGCTCAACCTCCTCTTCTCCAGACTAAAACAACTGCAGTTCCCTCAGCTGCACCTCATGAGACTTGTTCACCAGCCCCCCAGATGCTGATGCCTCCACAGGCTTGCAAGTTCTGTGGGGCTGGGGTCCCTAATGCCCTCACAGTGGCCAGTATGTTGGCAGTGCCAAGCTCACCACCCACCCTTCCATATTGCTCAGAGCAAACTCCTACCACACTCCATCCCTCCCTCAGTTTTCCATCTTTTTTTCCTCTTTCTTTTTTTGTTTTCTTCCTCCTGTGTGCAGCTGTAGCTGGATCCAACTGGGAGCACAGAGCCACAGGGCTGGCACCAAGGGATGTGGGATCTGATGGATCCCAACTGAAGCACCAGGACTCAGCAGTGGACTCTACAGCCTGACCAAACCCTTGCTGGCAAGACTCTGAGCAGGTTCCAGGAACCCAAGCCCTGTTATTTCAGAGAAGAGACATTTATACAGCAGCACTTAGTGACTGCTGGTGGGTTTATTACCAACCCCTCATCATCCTGACACACTCAGTGGCATCAAATCAGAGAGGGCCTCTATAGCAACCCTCCACAAGTGACATTTTCTTATTCTGCTGAGATCTTTGGCAATAAAATGTCCATTTCCAAGTTACCTCTGAGTGCTGCAGCACAGCAGCTTCTCCATGCCAGGGTTGGAGGTGGCCACTGCATGGGCTGCACCCAGCCCTGTGGCTGCTCCCTTCCTGGAGGTGTTCAAGGCCAGGTTGGAGGAGGCCTTGAGTGACCTGTACTAGTGGGAGGTGTCCCTGCTTATGGTAGGGGGTTGGAACTGGCTGATCCTTGAGGTCCTTTCCAACCTTACCATTCTATGATTCCATGCCTCAGCCATGACCATGAGGGAGTGTGGCATTTAGGTTTTGCTTTTTTTCTTTTTCCTCTCCAAACAAGTGAGCAGCATCCACCCAAAAGCACTGGGCAGGGGGAGGAACCAGAGTGGAGGCTGTAAATGGTTTCCCACCCGCAGGAACACTACCTGCAAAGCTTGGAAGCTGATGCCAAGCTCTTACACCTGATCAATTGAAGCAGCACAGCTTGGAGGACAGGTCAGAACAAAGCAGCACAGGGAGGATTTGCTTAGTTATTTTTTAATTTTTATTTTCTCCTTCGTCATGAAAAGAGCTTTAGGACAAAATCCTCCTTCCCCTCCTCCCCACCAAAGAGGGCAATCAGCCTCAGGGCACTGGGGTTGAGAAGGGGCCACTGCTTTCCCAGCAAGGCAGTCACCCACTACTGATTAGTGTTGCTGTGCTGCTCCTGATGCCACCCAATTCATGGGTGCTGGCTCCCTGGGTGCTGCTCAAAGCCTGAGGGTCCCTGCCAGCCCTTTGCTGCTGACCAAGGGGCACACAAGTGCTGCTTAGTGTCACTGTCCTGCCCCCAGCAGCACCCAGTTCCTAGATGCTGTGCCCCTGGGTGCTGCTCAAAGCCTGAGGGTCCCTGCCAGCCCTTTGCTGCTGATCAAGTGGCACACAAGTGCTGCTTAGTGTCACTGTCCTGCCCCCAGCAGCACCCAGTTCCTAGATGCTGTGCCCCTGGGTGCTGCTCAAAGCCTGAGGGTCCCTGCCAGCCCTTTGCTGCTGACCAAGTGGCACACAAGTGCTGCTTAGTGTCACTGTCCTGCCCCCAGCAGCACCCAGTTCCTAGATGCTGTGCCCCTGGGTGCTGCTCAAAGCCTGAGGGTCCCTGCCAGCCCTTTGCTGCTGACCAAGGGGCACACAAGTGCTGCTTAGTGTCACTGCCCTGCTCCTGGTGCCACTCAGTTCCTGGCTGCTGGCTCCCTGGGTGATGCCCAAGGCCTGGGAGATGCAGACCTGTCCCTGCTAACCCTTTGCTGCTGGCTCAGACACATGCTGCCAGTTGGTACCACTGTCCAGTCCCTGCTATCACCCAGCTCACTGGGCAATGCCCAAAGCCTGTGAGATACCAGCATGGCCCCACCAGAGATCTTGCTGTGTGAGGGCTGCCACCACCCCCTGCAAAGCCATGACTCAGTAAACCATGGCTCCTTCCTCCCAAGGAGATTAAAAAGGGCCCTGAGCAGCTGCAGGAGCTGCCACTGCTGCAGGGGTTTCTCCGAGCCAAATGATGCCATCTGCTTCCCCTCCACCCCCACCCCCCTCTGCCAGAAGGGCCCTCCAAGCCTCTTGGACCTCCAAATCTCTTCCACCACTGCCCCAGACACAGCTTTCCCACCCTGAGGCTGTCCTTTCAAGGCAGAAAAAGGAGCATTGGCTCAGCCTACATCTGCTTAAATAATTGATCCAGGCTGTGCTGTGCCACTGCCTGGGCACAAGTCAAGCAGCCCCTGATCTCCTGCCTGTGCAGCTAATCACTGCCCATGTCAGATGTTCCTGCAGATCAGAAGGGAGAGCGTGGAGCAGTGACACAGCTAAGCACTGCTTCTTAACAGGCTCATTAATAATGCCTGCCTTTGAAGCTGATTCCTGCTTGCTGCTCCCTGAGATCTGGAGATGAGCAGGTCCTTAACCCTCCTGCTTGCTGCTCCATGAGATCTGGAGATGAGCAGGTCCTTAACCCTCCTGTTTGCTGCTCTCTGAGATCTGGAGATGAGCAGGTCCTTAACCCTCCTGTTTGCTGCTCTCTGAGATCTGGAGATGAGCAGGTCCTTAACCCTCCTGCTTGCTGCTCTCTGAGGTCTGGAGATGAGCAGGTCCTTAACCCTCCTGCTTGCTGCTCTCTGAGATCTGGAGATGAGCAGGTCCTTAACCCTCCTGTTTGCTGCTCTCTGAGATCTGGAGATGAGCAGGTCCTTAACCCTCCTGCTTGCTGCTCTCTGAGATCTGGAGATGAGCAGGTCCTTAACCCTCCTGCTTGCTGCTCTCTGAGATCTGGAGATGAGCAGGTCCTTAACCCTCCTGTTTGCTGCTCTCTGAGATCTGGAGATGAGCAGGTCCTTAACCCTCCTGCTTGCTGCTCTCTGAGATCTGGAGATGAGCAGGTCCTTAACCCTCCTGCTTGCTGCTCTCTGAGATCTGGAGATGAGCAGGTCCTTAACCCTCCTGTTTGCTGCTCTCTGAGATCTGGAGATGAGCAGGTCCTTAACCCTCCTGCTTGCTGCTCTCTGAGATCTGGAGATGAGCAGGTCCTTAACCCTCCTGCTTGCTGCTCTCTGAGATCTGGAGATGAGCAGGTCCTTAACCCTCCTGTTTGCTGCTCTCTGAGATCTGGAGATGAGCAGGTCCTTAACCCTCCTGCTTGCTGCTCTCTGAGGTCTGGAGATGAGCAGGTCCTTAACCCTCCTGCTTGCTGCTCTCTGAGATCTGGAGATGAGCAGGTCCTTAACCCTCCTGTTTGCTGCTCTCTGAGATCTGGAGATGAGCAGGTCCTTAACCCTCCTGCTTGCTGCTCTCTGAGGTCTGGAGATGAGCAGGTCCTTAACCCTCCTGCTTGCTGCTCTCTGAGATCTGGAGATGAGCAGGTCCTTAACCCTCCTGTTTGCTGCTCTCTGAGATCTGGAGATGAGCAGGTCCTTAACCCTCCTGCTTGCTGCTCTCTGAGGTCTGGAGATGAGCAGGTCCTTAACCCTCCTGCTTGCTGCTCTCTGAGATCTGGAGATGAGCAGGTCCTTAACCCTCCTGTTTGCTGCTCTCTGAGATCTGGAGATGAGCAGGTCCTTAACCCTCCTGCTTGCTGCTCTCTGAGGTCTGGAGATGAGCAGGTCCTTAACCCTCCTGCTTGCTGCTCTCTGAGATCTGGAGATGAGCAGGTCCTTAACCCTCCTGTTTGCTGCTCTCTGAGATCTGGAGATGAGCAGGTCCTTAACCCTCCTGCTTGCTGCTCTCTGAGGTCTGGAGATGAGCAGGTCCTTAACCCTCCTGCTTGCTGCTCTCTGAGATCTGGAGATGAGCAGGTCCTTAACCCTCCTGTTTGCTGCTCTCTGAGATCTGGAGATGAGCAGGTCCTTAACCCTCCTGCTTGCTGCTCTCTGAGGTCTGGAGATGAGCAGGTCCTTAACCCTCCTGCTTGCTGCTCTCTGAGATCTGGAGATGAGCAGGTCCTTAACCCTCCTGTTTGCTGCTCTCTGAGATCTGGAGATGAGCAGGTCCTTAACCCTCCTGCTTGCTGCTCTCTGAGGTCTGGAGATGAGCAGGTCCTTAACCCTCCTGCTTGCTGCTCTCTGAGATCTGGAGATGAGCAGGTCCTTAACCCTCCTGTTTGCTGCTCTCTGAGATCTGGAGATGAGCAGGTCCTTAACCCTCCTGCTTGCTGCTCTCTGAGGTCTGGAGATGAGCAGGTCCTTAACCCTCCTGTTTGCTGCTCTCTGAGGTCTGGAGATGAGCAGGTCCTTAACCCACCTCGGATCACAGCACTGGAGAATTGGTTTTGTTGGGAGAGAGCTCCGTGGTCATTGAGCCCAAGGGACCACCATGGCCATCGAGCCATGCCCCTAAAGGCTGTGGGAGCTGAGCCCCAAAGGGGTGGGGAGAAGCAGCTGTGCCCCTAAAGGGTGGGAGAGCAGCAGCTGTGCCCCTAAAGGGTGGGGAAGCAGCAGTTGAACCCCTAAAGGGTTGGGGAGCAGCAGCTGAGCCCCTAAAGGGTGGGGGAGAAGCAGATGTGCCCCTAAAAGGTGGGGAAGCAGCAGTTGAACCCCTAAAGGGTTGGGGAGCAGCAGCTGAGCCCCTAAAGGGTGGGGGAGAAGCAGATGTGCCCCTAAAAGGTGGGGAAGCAGCAGTTGAACCCCTAAAGGGTTGGGGAGCAGCAGCTGTGCCCCTAAAGGTGGGGGAGCAGCAGTTGAACCCCTAAAGGGTGGGGAAGCAGCAGTTGAACCCCTAAAGGGTGGGGGAGCAGCAGATGTGCCCCCAAAGGGTGGGGGAGCAGCAACTGTGCCCCTAAAGGGTGAGGAAGTAACAACTGTGCCC